>CM060947.1:56078890-56601154 GCA_030765055.1 Mantis religiosa | reverse complement strand
AGAGAGAGAGAGAGAGAGAGAGAGAGAGAGAGGAGAGAGAGAGAGAGAGAGAGAGAGAGAGGAGAGGGAGAGAGAGAGAGAGAGAGAGAGAGAGAGAGAGAGAGAGAGAGAGAGAGAGAGAGAGGAGAGAGAGAGAGAGAGAGAGAGAGAGAGAGAGAGAGAGAGAGAGAGAGAGAGAGAGAGAGAGAGAGAGAGAGAGAGAGAGAGAGAGAGAGAGAGAGAGAGAGAGAGAGAGAGAGAGAGAGAGAGAGAGAGAGAGAGAGAGAGAGAGAGAGAGAGAGAGAGAGAGAGAGAGAGAGAGAGACAGAGAGAGAGAGACAGAGAGAGAGAGAGAGAGAGAGAGAGAGAGAGAGAGAGAGAGAGAGAGGAGAGAGAGAGAGAGAGAGAGAGAGAGAGAGAGAGAGAGAGAGAGAGAGAGAGAGAGAGAGAGAGAGAGAGAGAGCGAGGCTGATTTGAGAGGAGTATCTCGAATGTTAAAGTAAGAGAGGTATGAAGCACAACCGTGGAATTGGAATTTCATTACGGAGGGATTCAGTACGTAGGCCACCATGCTGGGCCCATTGTTCTTATGCCCCCAAGTGGGGGCACCCCCGGGAGGAAGGATGAAGCGAAGGAGACAGAGGGCGGCCGACCCAGGAGCGATGACAGTACAGAGGGGCAGGGTCCCTACGGTTTACTTGGATAGACACTTTACCGACAGGCCAGGACAACGAACTCACTCCCCCACAGGGGGACGGCAATGAACCCAGCAGCTGAACTCAGATGGTACCCAAGGCATGCGAGCCGAGCCCCAATGAAGCGGAGACCGGCAACTGACCTACCGGAGGAGGAAGTACAGATGTATTTTTTTTATCTTGAAAAGTGCAGAGCGATGCGCAGTGGTATCTGGACGAGTCCACCTCAGAACGGTTGCAACTGGAGGGGAGGGCAGGTCAGTTACGTACCAGTTGCGAGCAAGTAATCACGTGCAGAGCTACTCGGTAACACTACAGCTTGTTTCAAAATGTGCTTGTCTCCTGGTTCCAAGAGAGCATTATAAATGACGCCTCCTAGCAGCACACTAGGAAATAAAGTGCGGCATTTAAAACACGAGAAATAATAACCAATAGCCATAGATTTATAGAAAAGGAACAATGGTCTAGGTCAGGTATAAAAATCTGGGAAGGGTATCTGAGGCAACAGTTGTGTCTGAAAGCAGTTAGGAGAGTTGTTAAGGAAAGAAAAGCCATTGGTGCTAGTGCAACAACGTCCTTCTCTATGCCCAGTAAACAAAGATTAAGAACATGCACAAAATCTAATTTGGATGTTTAATTCAGAAGTAGTTAGGCTAACTATGAATAATTTTTAAAGCACTGAAAAAACAAAGACTAACTTTGAAGAAAGTGCTTATGAAGCTAAAAGTTCTACTGACTCTCAAGGCAGTGTCTGAACATTAAGAAGAGTTCTTTTGAAGCTAGGATTATTTGAAAAAAAGAAACACTAAGCGTGATAGACTACTTTTAATCGAACATCGCACCATACGTGCAAAAAGGCTTAAGTATTTACTAAATATCCGGAGATATCGAAGTGAAGTTTATATAGTTTATATGGACGAAACATATAAATACAGCACATACTGGACCATATGCCTGGAGTGAAATACGTTACAGGAACTCTGCAGCGATAATGAAAGGCCGAGTTGTTTATCATGCCTGCTGGAGGAGAACAAGGTTTTGTTCCAAATGCCTATGTACTATTCAAGATCCAACAAAAGCGTGGAGAGTACTACCATAGTAAGAATTACAACTTAGTTTATAAGAGATGCAAAACTGGCTTTGAGAATGAAAATTGTTTTTAGACCCCTTATGCACCGCCCTCCCCTCTCGTAATCTTACGCGTGTGACGCATTGTGGCGATAGGCGCACTATCCCCACCACATTTGCTACTCATCCCTACCGGCAGGATTCCTGTCAAGATAAAATAATACATCTGTAGTTTACTTCAGAGCATATCATCCCGCCATTCACCGCCGAGACACCCGCCGACACTTCTACCCTGAAAGAGTTCACCAGATGAGAGATGATATGAAATGATAATGGAGATGAAATGGAGGGACAGGAAATTAGGGGAATGTAATTAACCTACCCAGCATTCGCCTAGCGACCCGGGAAAACCCCGAAAAAACCCTTGGTCAGGTAGGTCGGCCACGGGAATCGAACCCGGGCCTCCCGAATGCGGGCCACAGGCGAAGCCGCCTACAGCCAACCCGCTCGGTAGCACTAACCGGGAGGAAGGAGTTCTTTGTGACAAGGATGCGGATAGCACAAGATGTTTTACACTAAGGGAAAACTTTATTTGGAAGACTTTGAGAACAATTTTGCATGAAAATAGTTTTTAACCATGTTATTTTTAGTGTGTGAATGTTAGAAATGTGGAGGACTTTTATCCAGGAAGAAATTTCTGTCATGGCGTGTTACAGAACTGTGCTATGTTCCATTTACGTCCTCCAACGTTAAGTCAGATCGGACGATTGTTGTGTTCAGGGTATTACTTACATTCACCTTGTTCACTGATGAGGTTGCGTATACTTCCGACGGTAACTTCAATACTTCTAATATTCATAACTAGGCATATGAAGATCCTCATAAGGTGCGACAAGGAAAAAGAAAACATCAACAAAAGTTCTGCCTAAACTACCTGAACTTTGAGGTGGAATTATTCCTGTCAGTCTTATTGTTCCCCATTTTTAACTCACGCTGGAATGCTAAGAGGCAAACTGTAGCTTCTCAGAAGTTAGCTGCGTCACTTACGGACGTCATTCAACGAATGTGATTCTTACACGATGGTGCGCCAGTTCATTGCAGTGGAATAGTATGTAATTTCTTGAAATATAAATTTGCGTACAGATGAATTAATGTCAGACCTGATCGATCTCCATATTTCTTCGCTTAGGGGTATTTTAAGTCTGGTTTATGTGACTCCTGCACGGATATTGACACTATGAGAAAACGCAGTCTCATTGACTTAACCAAATACGAAACACTAGTTATTTGCAACAAGAATGTTCGATAGCATGGAGCACAGCCTTACGGCATACACTTATTCAAGAGAAAGCCAATTAGAACAGTTTTAGTAACCTTACATTTTATCGAGTGACTCAGCAAAAAATTATTTTCAGACCGATTTTTGTTTTGGTTTAGTTATTTATTTTTTGTTTTGATGTTGGCAGGGCTGACTGCAATATTTTGTACTAATAAACATACTCTCTGTATAATGCACTAGGTAACTGTATACACCTACTTTTGTCAATTTGCTGCCTGTTTTAAATGTAGACTTACAGATGTGAGGAATGAGTATTTAAAACCTCTTGGTTTACTACAACTCCTGTTAACATTTATTGAAAACATAATTTTAAATACAATTAAACAAGTGGAAGTTTATTAATAGAAAAATAAATTGTTGTGTAAAATTTTACATTACATAATATTGATGAAAGACTTAATTCACATCATTAGGTCTTTTTATTTTCTCTAACATGTAGTGTCAGGAAGAAGACGGAGTATTGTGTTCTATCCAAAAATTCCATAACGACATTTGACCACAAATACGCGTTTTGAGATTTGTGAATAAATAAAAGTAAATTTTAGGAAAAGGTTGGAGTGACGTGTCTGTTGGTAAATTTAGTATATTTCAATGATAGAAAATGAAGATTAAAGAAAGCTCATCCGTATTAAATTACTCTTTATTTGGAAAAATAAATAATTTGATATTTCTGATTTTAAACGATATCATTCAATTATTCTTACTGTCAATTAAATGTACGTAATTACTGAATTTTCTGTGAATAGCCACTGAAGTCCATTTCATTCTCATGACTTTTCAGTAACTGGTAAACCGTAAAAAATAGACACAATTTTAATATACAAAAATCTAAACTTCTTTAAAGTACACAGTGTAAATGAAAGGTTTTTAGAGCGCCACCACTTAGTATCTAGCTGTCAAAAGATTAGACAATCGTTTAAAACTACTGTACTCCCATTGTATCTACAAGGAAATACTCAAAACAATTTCTGTAAATGATTATCTCGATTAATATGAAATTGATAATTTGTAAAAGAATTAGAGATGGCCATGTGAATGCAACATATATTGATATGGTTACCTTATCTAAAGAACGGCGCTAGTGACAAATTTATCTCAGATATTTGAAAGAATTTAACTTTACACTGACGGTTACAAAGACGTTTGACTATATTTGGTCAAGGATATAAAGTTGAAAGCCTGTTTTGCTTCTCAGGTCAAGAACTTTGGATCAACATTTAGGCGACGTGCAAATTTGCTAAGGGACTTCCATTACAAACACATCGCAGTGGTTTGACGTCTTTCCTGCGTAGTTAGTTTTTTTGTTTACGTCACGTAATCATTCATCACATGATGAAGGTGTAAAGATCACGGCTACTTTTTGTGCTGCTCTTAAACAACGTTTTGTCCTTGAGGATTATGATATACCTCACATACAGCACATTTTATTCGCGGGTAATGCTGGGGGATTTACACACATTAACTCCAAATTAACCATGTTGTATGCGTTTTTTCCGGCGTTTTAATGACTCATCCCACTTTTCTTTTTTCTCCAGCGTCTCCTTGACAAAACATTTGCAACAGATAACCCCATTATCTCAGCATCGTGTGTTGGCAAAAACCACGATTAAAAGAAACAAAAGTCACATAAATATTAAAGGATATATTTAAGTGCAGTATGATTTAAGAATAGAACGAGAGCGCATCTTCTAAAAATGATCTTTTCGAGAGTATTTTCAGACCCCTCTTTTGCTTTCTAATACCTACTTATAGAAAAATTCCTAACGCCGAAATTTCATCTGAGGTATTTAGTTTATCACTCGGTAAATTAAACAGAAATTTTTTGCAGAAATGCCTTGTTTTGAGTGTGTGTGTGTGTGTGTGGGTGGGTGGGTGTGTGCGTGCGTGGGTGCGTGCGTGCGTGTGCGTGTGTGTGTGTCTCTCTCTCTCTCTTCATTCCAAACTAACCTTCGCAAGGTACAGTTTTTCAAAATGTTGATTTTCTCAAAAAGGGCTCTTTTAACAATTTTGATTAAGATGCCATAAAAAACTACTGTCAGATGAATGTTTTGAAATTTTTGGGAATATCGTATGGAGTATTCTTCGTTCTGAATGACTTGTTTAATTGATAAACCGTAACAGGTAGATCAGCTCTATCACTACAATTTTAGAGCACACAATTTTTACAATCCTCGCATTCAGCAGCTCCCGAGATCGATCTCTGGTGGCTGTCCACACTAAATAGGAACTTTTCCGTGTTTTTTTCTATGGTCCGCGGGATGAATGCTGGATTGGTTTCTTCTTCCACGGCTCTTCTCTCTCTCATTTCGCCTACCTCTTTCGCATATAACGACTCCAGAAATATGTGTCGGATAGATGGCGCAGAAACTTGCGATTTGTATCTTCTCCTCGGCTCCTTTTGAGCGGTGGACAGTCGCCATTCTTTTATGGATGAAAGAAAATATCACTTATCTGAGAATATCGGTTATTCCAGTCATTGTTGACATTTCCCTGTGTAAACGTGACCATCTATGATCATCTGTGAGGTGTTGCTTTTTAGCTGCCGTTTCTGCAACAAATTCTTGTCGCAGAAAAGTTGATCCAACAAATGTGTGTGTGCCTTCATTTCAGAAGCACTTTGGAAAGGGTTCCTCTCTGTTACTGCAGTTAAAGCTGTATCCATTTCGGAAGTGGACATAACCTGCTCTCCTCATCCAGGACGACGACGTTCAATCCCTTCCCTGGATAATCTCGCCGCCTCCAATACGATATACAACTTCACGAAGAGAAAAACCTGCAGCATTGCCTAGTCCAAAGAAACACTTGCTTGCTATGGCTTGGTGTAAACGTTCTGCCGTAGATATACGGTGTGGTTCACTCAAACGCATGACGCGTACCTTCCTGTGTACCATGTAGTTCCGTGTACAACGCATTAGAGCTGAGTAAAGAAGCAAAATAACTATGCATTTTGTTATTAGCTTTACCAAATGCCATGTATGAAGTGCATTTTATCGACAATACTTTGTTGCTGTTTGTAGCAAGTTAAAGGGTATGCGTGGATATGTATGGGAGTAAGGATGGTTCCAATGACACTGGGATGCAAGTTTCAGACTGGTTTAATGACTGCTTCTTTTTATCATCACATCAAACTCGAAGTTGCCGACCAAGGGCTACCAATGTACAAGGGCTGTTCAATAAAGAATGATCACAATTTTTTTTGACAACGTACCTTTACTCATCTTCATAATTTTGATAGTCCTTCTCAAAATAGTCTCCCCTGAATGCGATGCACCTGTCCCAGCGTTTCTGCCAGTCCTCAAATACATGCTGGAAACCATTTTTTGAGAGATTCTTCAAAATCGCCTCCGCAGCCTTCACCACTGCTTCTGATGATGGATAATGCCTCCCACGAAGGGGTTTCTTCAAGTTATGGAATAGAAAGAAGTCACATGGGGCTGAATTCGGACTATAGGGAGGGTGAGGGATGCACTTCACGTTGATTTTTGCAATATATGCAGCAACAACATTGGCAATATGCGGCCGCGCATTATCGTGGTGCAGCATCCAGCCTGCTTCATGGAAATGTCTTTTGCGCCTGATATGAACTTGCATTGTTTTCAGGACATCCGTGAAGTATTATCGAGTTACTGATGTGTTTGTAGGTACAACATGCTGATAAACCATTTCATGAATATCAAAGAATGAGATGACCATAACTTTCCCAGCAGAAGCAACCATTTTTGCTTTTTGGGGGGTTGGTGATGAAGGAGATTTCCACACTGAGCATTGCTGTTTGCTCTCAGGATCAAAATGATGTAGCCAAGTTTCATCAGTAGTGTGCGGGCCAACCCAGGGTGATGAAATTTAATTAAAACCATAAAGCTTTTATCAAACCTTAATTTGAATTTATTTTCTTGCTACACTTTGCGCTCATCAGCACATAAACATACAACAACAATAAACTTCTGTCCTATCTTCATATAGTATTTACTTCCAGCTACATTTTGTATTGATCAACCCAGACACATAAAGTAACAATCAACTTCTGGTCCCGAACTGAGAGGAAAGAGCCCCATAAAACAACACGGCTCACCAAAAGGCAACGCATGAAAACCCAAAGAGAGTATCAGGAAACCCGAACATGGAGGACTTACCCAGAGACAAGACGCGACATGAGCCAGGCACACACTACTCCTGCTGGTCTGAGGGAGCCACCCAAGAAGCCTCGAGCACCGCAGCGCCCCCAAAGAGGAACGGCGGAAAACCAAAGCAACGTGACAGCAGCACCTCGAACCGGAAGGGCAAGTAAAAAGGTGCCGGAGAGAAAACAAACTGCACAGTAGTGATTATGTTTGAAAGAAACTCCGGATCTTCCTCTAACATCAACTTTAACTGCATGTTACCTCCAGTGCAGCGGTAGGAGATACTGAACATGTCTGAACTTAGTTGGTTCTCACAGGCGGGAACCAGGAGTACCAACAATGAAACTACTATGGCGTGTTTGTTTCAAATTAAGCTAAGAGAGTATAATAAGGTTGAATATTAGTGCGAAAAATTAGGACCGTAAAAAATTATGATCATTCTTTATTGAACAGCCCTCGTATCACTTAATTCGTTATTCACGTAGGCACCGACAGATACATTTTCTCATCGCTTCTGGTCGTCCTCTTTCGCCCAAGACAGAACCCGATGACCGTCTTACTGGCCCGCCAGCCACGGTCTGCCTGTCCTCACTGCAGCTGCGTCTGACTTTCACCTCTTGAAGCCTTTTTATTCACACCAAAACTCTTGTGACTATTTTGTCCATTGTGATTATTAGTCTCAGTCATGCCATTATTCAAGGTCCGAACAATGCCTTTTCAAACGGAAACAATTGTTACCCACTGAGAATTCCTGCTAAGAACTTTCTTTCTTCCGTTTCTTTTGTTAAAATGCACCTGCACGTGTTGTGACAAATATGAAATATTCCTTTGAAATCCATTACGATTCTTTACTCATGGCATCCCTTAATTTCGGTATCAATACTTTGATTAAACATTAAGAGAAGAAGAGAAAAGGTTTTTACAGGGAACCTGCGGTCTTAACCGAAGTACTCCTTGCTACATATGTAAGATAAGGCACGTGGAAGGTAGTACATTAGGCAGTAGATCGTTTGCTACAGCTATATTGCGTATGGTGTAACCAAGGTGCGGTGCCATATGGCAGTTAGAAGAAGTACAAAGAAACATAACAATGTGTAATGCTTAACTTTGAACCGGCAATGGGCAGAGGAACATTTTCAAACGTACATTATTTGTAATCAGGATGTTGATAACAACGCCGAGGTTGGTTCACTTGTGACGACTTTTGTGCCATTCTGAATGCAGTAGGATGTTAACGCCCCCCATGGACAGAAGTAGGTCACTGTTTCTCTCTTTCAGTGCGGGGCGTTTCTGTGTAATCCCCATATTGAACCCGTTCTAATCCCATAACCAATGGTCCATACCTTGCTGTTATTAGCACTGTACTAACTGCCAATGGAGAGTGCGTTAAAGCCAGCAGGACTTCGTTAATATCCGCTTTTATTGCATACATCCTCCTGCTGCTGGCTTTACAACTCGAGAAAACCCGCTATTTCAGAATAAACTTGCGTATTTGGGCATAGACGGATATCAAACGTGTGATACCGTATCATATTTAATTCAGACGCCAATATCTCAGTCTTGGATGCATACGCAGCCGCCTAATACAGTTGAGATCTATGGAATTTTTCCCAAGGTGTGCGTGGGTAAGTGTGACAATAGACACTGCTGATTTTTCGCTTTTGATTATGCTGTTCACATACAAAGAATCATATACATACATGGACATTTAACTAAAAGCACCTTTTAGGTTTCTGTGGACCTTAGAATATCAGCAAATTTCGTATGTTATTAGAAGGCAAGAAAGAAACGATCTCTCATTTTAGATCATCATCATCATCATCATCACGGTATAAGTCTTGTGACCCGTTCCGACTTCAAGGAAATTGATCGGACCATCCTGCCAACATTTCTTCTACCTACAGGTTTATACTTGTATACTATTTGTGGTGTACGGTCTTCGGTCATTCTCTGCACATGATCTTGCCATTTTTGCCTGTATGCAACAATTGTTTCATTTAGACTCTGAATTTCCAATTCTCTTCTAATATCCTCGTTTCTTTTCTTGTCTATGAGTCTATAACCTGCCACCTGTCTCAGAAATTTCATCTTAGCAGCCTCCACTTTCTTCTGTTGTGAGATAGTCAAGACCCAGTTTTCACACCCATAAAGTAGGGTTGGGATCGCCATTATTTTATACAGTTTTAACAAAGTTTGACGATTACAATTTTTGAAAGTTCTTTTTATTGTGCCACATATTGTTTGGAATTTGTTTATTTTGTTTTGTATATCTCTATTACTGGTATATGACACAATATAGCCAAGATAATTAAAAGTAACTTTGTTGTTGGATGGGTTTATCATTTATGCAAATTTTTGCTGTCAAATGGTTCGTTCATATAAAACCATTATTTTTGTTTTTTTCATATGAAATTTGAAGACTATATTCTCTTGTAATATTATTTAATCCATGTATGGCTCTTTTGTAAGTTATCTTCCGTCTCCGCAATTAAAATCTGGTCATCATCAAACAGCAATGTGTCAACATTTCTCCCCTTTATTCTAAAATGTGTTCTGGGCATAGTTTGCCATCGTACAACTGGGTCATTAATATATATAAAACACCCCTGTTTTAGTCCTAAATTAATCTCTACTAGGCTATCTTTTTCTATGGATTTCTCCAATTTAAATTTTGTATTTATATACATACTTTGTACTGTTCCTACTAAATGTTGGGGAAATCCAGTTTTAATCATTATTTCCAATAGCAGATTTCTTTTTACTTTATCAAAAGCTTTTACATAGTCTATAAAAGCTATTAGAGTTGGTAGATTATATTCTCGTCGTTTCTCCATAATCTGTGTTATTGTGAAAATACAATCATTGCAGGAACGTCCTTTCGTAAATCCATTTTGTGAATCATGCAATTTAGTTTCTGAGATTGGAGCAATTCTTTGTGTTATGATTTTTGCATAGATCTTGTAACCTGAGTTCAAAAGATTGATTCCTCTATAGTTGTCACATTCAGTTCGGTCTCTCTTTTTAAAAATCGGACATATCAATGGTAAATGCCCATATTTCCAACATATATTGATGAAATTCAAAAGTATAGTCTGTAATTTTACCGAGGCATATTTAAATAATTCCCTATTTACACCATCAGTTCCTGGACTTTTTTTGTTTTTGAAATTTTTTAAAGTTTATTTTAGTTCATTCATACTTATTAAATATACATATTCATTAACATATGTTGTTACTAATTTATCTTCGTCTGAATCAGTCCATAATTTCTTATAATATTTTCTCATTTTAGAAAAGCGTATTAGATAATTAAACTCGCAACAAGGAATATATCACAAATGGCTATATATAGGGAGAAAAATGACGTACATTGTATGCACGAGATATACTTACGAGGGTGGTCTGAAAAGTTTCCGACCTAATAAAGATATCAAGACATTTTTTCAGAATTTTTTATTAGTGCTCAGCATAGTGTCCTTGTAACTCTACAGACTTCTCCCAGCGATGGTTCCATCTCTGTAACCCATCCAAATGGTACGTGGCGTTTGTCTCTGTAAAATAATTATTCACGGAGGTAACTGCCTCTTCATTTGACGAAAAACTTTGTCTTCCGAGCGCAATTTTCAGATGAGGGAACAAAAAGAAGTCGCATGAGGCTAGATCTGGTGAGTAATGTGGATGGTCAAGCAGTTCAAACCGTAATTCGTGGATTTTCGCCATTGCAGCCGCTGAGGTGTGAGACGGTGCATTGTCTTGGTAAAACAGAATTTTCTTTTTCTGCAAATATGGCCGTTTCTTTCCTTTCGAAGATAATCTATTAAAATAACTCCACGACTATCCCAAAAAAAACGGTCGCCATCACTTTCTCAGCTGAAAAAACAGGTGTTGTTTTTTTATCCGATTCCCCCTTTGCTGTTTGGACTGTATTTTTGTTGCAGGCGTATAATAGTGTACCTAAGTTCCATCTACAGTAATTAATCGGCACCAAAACTCCGATTTATCGCGCGTAAGCTTCGCCAATAGAGCGGTGGAAATGTTAATTCGAACACGTTTTTGGTCTATCGTGAGCAAACGCGGCACCCAACGCGCGGACAGCTTTCTTATGTCTAAATGTTGATTTAATATGTGACAAACACGTTCTTTTGACATGTTCATAGCCTCTGCCATATTTCTCACTTTATTTCGGCGGTCGTCTAGCACCATGTAGTGAACTTTGGCGATGTTTTCGTCGGTAGTTGCAGTTTTTGGACTCCCAAGCTCTTACGGCCACATGCCCAAAATTTCACTTTGGTAAATGAGGTGCAGAGTCCCCATACACAGAATCCAACTCACCTTTGATTTGCGTAGGCGTTTTGCCTTTCAAAAACAAATATTGAATGACAGCTCGATATCCCATTTTGTCCAAATATATAAAAACACTCACATCGACTAACTCAAACGACTGTTACACAACAACTGAGCGTCCGAAATGGCGAAACTTTGGTGAGTAACTGTCAACAGATGAACGACGAAATTCACTAGCTTTTATTTACAAGTGCTGCCATCTTCATGTTGAGGTCGGAAACTTATCAGATCACCCTTATTTTGTGTACATAGTAACATTTTGTCTACCTTTTACGGTTTATGAGTTACACAAAAGTTATTGAGAATGAAGTTGACTTAAGAGGATGTTCCCAGTTCCAATAAAATTGAAGACATCAAATAATAATTTGTCACGAAAATATCTGAAAGCTATAGTATGTTATTGAAATTGTTTGAGCTGTTTTATTGCGAAAATCAATTCTGGCATAGAATATGTAAAAGTAAGTAACAAATTTGTAAAATATAATTTTAATAATGTAAATCTCAAATGAAATACGTTTATTTTCCATACAGTACGTTTTATAATTACCATGGTTTTCTGTTAAAGATGGTTGCTAAGAAATTATTACTGTGTTAATTTATACAACGTTTAAAAGAACAAACATTGCTGAGGGTTTGCTAATTCCACCAAAGTCAGTCGATGTTTATGAAAAAGTTATGAAAATTGTAATAGATATAAGAAAGAAATCTGTTTTATTTCACAAAGTCTTGCTTGCTTGTTGATAGTTATTCAAGTCAGTTAAATGATGGAACTCAATCGTTCTTTCACACTAGCCATGTATAAGTAAGGTTTTGAATAAATAGGGTTAAATATTTGGATAAATAGCATAGCCAACATGCCGTCATGACACTAAAATTTCCAATTGATTCATATTGAATATATATATATATATATAATAAGTATATATATTATATACATAATTTCCATCAGTTTACTTAATAAGAGTTTAATGATGTGGCCTGGGATTCAAGTACTTGCAATAGTAAGTCGCCAGAAACGGTGTATCTCGAATACAGTAACCCTAGTGGTTTACCGGGAAAATATATGAATCAATTGGGAATTTGGTGTCATGAAGGCACGTTGGCCATGGTAGCTCAATGGGCAAGAGCAATTGGGCGGAACCAGGAGATCCGTGGTTCAAATCCCGGCCATGGCATTGGATTTTTCAGTTTGACTCTATCTAATCAAGTCAGTGTTTATCTGAATCCAGAATTAGGTTAATTGTACACGAATTATGGCACTTTAATTAAGACGTTTTAACGTTAGGATTACATAAAGATAAATAAGCTGAATAAATAATTTTTGTATGTTAAAATCAATGTATATGCAAGAGGCCAGAATGGCAACTTTGTCAGTAAAATGAAGTGATTAGCAAAGAAAGTTGTGTATTGAAGAAAGAGCAGTTAGCTAAGTCATTGCCGCTGAGCCACTTTGGCTGAGTGCAAGCTGTTGGGCACACAGATAATTTTCTAAGTTTCAGATGGTCCACCACTTCAGTATATGGAGGGGCGGGGAGGCTGCTTTTTCGGATACATTGTGTTGAAAGAATACCTTGTATCAGAATGAACTTGATGAAGAATAATGGCGAAATCTTGTGGAATGAGGGATCATTAATCACGGAGAAAAATAATCACAATGACGGGTTCTTCCAGAACGTTAATATAATAATAATAATAATAATAATAATAATAATAATAATAATAATAATAATAATAATAATAATAATAATAATAATAATAATAATAATAATAATAATAATAATAATAATAATAATAATAATAATAATAATAATAATAATAATAATAATAATAATAATAATAATAATAATAATAATAATAATAATAATAATAATAATAATAATAATAATAATAATAATAATACATATTTTTCTCACGTGATAGGAGCTTACCTCCATATGATGTGCTTCAGAAACACTTCGTTAAATACGCATACTAGCTAAGAGTTTCTTAAAACAAAATAAAGATCACCCCGGGACTGTTAATACTCGTGTGCCTCTTTTAATTCCCATTACCTGAAACCAGTTTTGCTATTAGGTTGACTGATGCGCCCAATTGGTAATATGACCAACTGCTGCAGATTTTTTTAGGCTACTTTGGAGGATATTCATAAATGTTCTTAAGCTATGTAGTTCTGAAAATTAGAAAGATTAAAAGGAATTCTTAGAAGAGCAGGTAGCCAAGTGAAAAGTTTTTTTATAAGCGAGTAACCAACTTCTAATTTGGCAACGTGCTATGGGAATTTTGGTGGTGTAAGGTGGAATTTAAGTTGATAAAACAGTTATATACAAATATAATAATTTGTAACATAAATCATTTACTTATCTTATAAGAAATGATTAATGTTTTCTTATAAATTGAGTAGGGTCGCGATAAACACATGGGTAAATGATAAACACATAAATGATGCTTTAAAATTCTAAATTTGCAAGATAAGGCTATAAAATTCACACTAGAGACTGACATTAATGGATGTCATCCTTTTCTAGATCTAAAGATAATAAGAAATAATAATAAATTAAACTTCGGTATTTATAGAAAGTCTACTCATATGGATAATTACAAAAAAATAAGTTTTAACCCTTTTCATATAAATTTGCTGTTTTCAATCCTTTCATTTATAGATTAATATATATACCAATAAAGAGGAATTTAATAAAGAATATATACATATTATTAATACTGCTTTAATTAATAGTTTTAATAAGGACTTCATACATAAAAATTAAAAAATTTAAATATAAAAGAACTTAATCACCCTTAAAAATAAAGGACGATTATAATTTTTAAAAAAATTATTTACCATCCTTGGGTTAATAAAGATTTAAAAAAAAAAAAAAAAATTAAAATTAGTATAGCTTCAGTTCGTCAAAATAAATATAGTTTTAAAAATTTACTACATTTTTCTACAAAAGATAAAATTCCTAAGAATAAAAAAGCTTGTATTTTGCACTTTGTTTCGATTGTGATAAGGTTTATATTGGAAAGACAAAACGTAATTTGGAAACCAGAACGAAAGAGCATTTTCTTAATATTAAGTATAAACAAACTGATAAATCGGCCGTAGCAGATCATTTTTGGTCATTTAACCATGAAATAAATCCAGAAGTTAAATTATTAAAACAATTAAATGGCCCGATAGATTTAATGGTTTGGGTAAAGATATTTACTTTAAAAAAGAAACATCGCCTAATACATTTTGAAATGCCGACAGTCGATTGTTTTTAAATTTGTTTCATTTGCAGATTTTGGTAGTACTCAAAAACATAGTGACATTTAGCGACTGTAGCGTTGACAGCGAGATTGTTGAAGGCGCTGGCTGAAGATGTGAGTAAAGTGTTCACGAAATCGCGATCCTAATCAATTTATAAGAAAACATTCATCATTTCTTATAAGTGAAATTTTTGTGTTACAAATTATTATATTTGTATATATTTGTTTGCTTCACTGTTAATAGCTTCATATTTACGTACTGATAAAACAGTGCCTATTTCTATAGGTCGTGTTCATTATTTTCTTGCCTTATGGAAATGTATTACTGTTTTCGAATTCTGGCACTTTAGATAAAGCGCTGGGATTTACAGACTTGGTGGTCCGTACAAGAGCATTCTCTGATTAACGTTTCAGTGACTGAGGGTAACTTAGGCTTCTCGTTTCTATTTCGGAAACAATTATTTTAGGACCGTAATGTTAATAATATTTCAGCAGTTACAGCTTCTAGTGCAAAGTTTCAGAAACAATTTAAGTGTACATCCTCAAACAGTCGGCAACTCGTTTTAAATATCTCATTTATTAGTCTGTATTAAATGTATTAGATAACTAGCTGATCTTGACTTTCTGCATACCAACCCACATATATCAAATAAGAAGATTCTGTAGCAGGTGACAAGTTCAACAAACAAGAAATTAAAGTCTTCACGAAGGTATCCTGCACAAGGACAGAGGGTAGGTATTAAGGTAATGCGCCTTATTTACATATTAATTTCATTAGCCAATACCGTGTGTACATATTCTTAGATTTTGCCTTGGGCATTTCAGTGCTTCAAAGCAAAATCTACTTTGAAGCTCTCTCCGTTCTTAGTTGCATGTTAGGAGAAGATGCAGGAATAGAAATGTGTGTGAATGTTTTAGACGTAAAACAGTCACGGAAATATCGATAATCGATAGGTCGCATACGATGTGATGATGGGAAATATAGTCTGGTTCCATCCGGTTCCTTCATTTTTCTTTTCAGGTGGGATCACATCCGTGCTGGGGCCCCATTAATTTATTTTCTCTTCTGCCCACTCGTCTTTTTTCCTGCTACCTACACGCCATTGGGTAGATTCCGGTCTAAAACAACTGGAAAAAATGCTTTAATGAATCTTTTCATTCATTATTGAGTTAAACACAGACATTTACCCACGTTTGGAATTAATCAGGATCTCAGTGTGCCCCAAATAGGAGAGAGTGACCAATCGTGTTTAAAGAAATGTTTTTTTCGTCTCTTTTTTCAATAAATCATGGCCATGATTCTACTCAATGTTTATCTGAATCTCGTTATCAGCTCCTGTGGGAGATAAAGATTGGAGGATGAATATGAAAAATCAAACGGATAACAGTACAAGCAATAGACTGTAAAAACGTGTACAGTTAATAAGTTAACTTTTATCAGTCTTTTAGTTACTCTACCAAGTACATAGTAGATAGAATGTATTGCATTCTACTAAAACTTCTAAGACGGCCCAACAGCTGTACGTAAGGCACTGCAGTTTGTCACCAAAATTGGATTTACTATACAAGTTAAACTTGTATTTTCGACTTAGGGGCTTTATTTTTAAAGTTATAACATTCTAACCTTTCTTGTTTATCTGTTTTCGTTTTTTATGTTATATTTTAATTTTTCTCCTGTTCACTTTTAGCCACAATATTTTAAGGTTTGGTTTTGACTTCATTCCCAACTGACCTAATTGTCGATGTGCACTTAAACGCCGCACTCACTCAATGGATATCAAGGTTAGATACTTTTGACATTTTATAAAACAAAAATATTTACGAGAAAAAAGTCCCGAGCGCGTGCGTTTGTGAACAGTGTAACTTGTAAACGAAAAGTAGGTTAAATACCAACTTATATCTAAGTTCAGCATCTTCCATGGATACGACATGGAGACTTTAAAGAATCATTCCACACAACTGACTCAACCGTTAAATGAAATTTCTTTCGAAAATGTTGATTTCTTAAAAATGCCTTCAATATTTGTATTAAGACGTTGACACTACAAACATCGACTGGTATGGATGAAGTTGTAGTATCGACGTTGTGTAGTGTGATCCATATAAACCTGAACCATTTAAATAGACCATAACTTTTGAAGCAATAATGCGACACACGTGCAACTTTGGGAGAATATAATACACAATTGGGAGATTACATTACACTATTTACATCTCAGAGAAAATATTGTAAGTCTCCTCCACCAGTATCTATACATGTTTACACTCGCCTCACCATATTCTCTGAAGTTTTATGGAGAGTATCGTCGCCAATGTTACTTATTTCGGTTCGAATGGATTCCTTGAGAACATCAATTGTCCGTGACCTGTTCTTGTACACTCTATTGTTTAGATACCCCCACAAGAAAGCATCCGGTGAGATTAGGTCAGGGGATCTGGGGGGCTACAGACCTTTTGAGATTATTCGATTATCAAAGAAACTGTCACAAGTGCCATGGTGTCATTAGATGTATGGCACGTTGCTCCATCTTGCTGTAAATAACCTTCTCTCAATTCGATATCATCTCCGTGAAACTTCAGAGAATATGGTAGGACAAGTGCAAACATGTATAGATGCTGGTGGAGGACAGTTTCAACATTTTCTCTGAGATGTAAATAATGTAATGTAATCTCCCAGTTGTGTATTATATTCTCCCAAAGTTGCACGTGTGTCGCATTATTGCTTCAAAAGTTATGGTCTATTTAAATGGTTCAGGTTCATTTGGATCGCACTATATAATGGGCCAGTGCAGGTGTACCGATCTTGTGGTCGCCGATTTGATCAACAAGGTGAGTAATCGTTTGCGCAGTGATAGTGTACGTGTCTCATGTTAGGCCTGGATATTGTTTGAAGGTCCTCGAGTACCTGGAAGGTTGGATAGTTAGACTTATCACGTCACTTTGCAGTTCATTTTGCCCCATCTGCCAGTGAAAGGTATCCCGTTGGAACAATCTTTTTTCCTGCAGCACAATCATAGCTTCTATAAATCCAGGACAGCTCAGTGTTGGTTTAATGGGTAACGGGATATCTTATTCTTACCTCATCCTCCAAGGTCGCCTGATCTAAACCCAATTTAGAATGTGTGGGCAGGAATGAAGGAGATTCTTCGAAATTCCCGTCACCCGCCTCCCAAGGCATCTCTGAACTGTGATAGGGTCGAAGACGCGTGGCATTCCACCTGCTGACGTACTCTCCATGTTGGGAACAATTAACAAGATTCTCGAGTACCAAGGACATTGGACTGGATATCAGGTATTCAAATTTATTTTTATTTTTTGTATATTTTAATTTTTAATATGTACAGGCCGAAACGTGTCAAGTATAAATTTCTTTTATGCCTTAACACAGGAATAAATGCACTTTAATACTAAAGTCCCTGTTTTATTTAAAAATTCGCTCCTTAGTTGTTAGTAATACAAGCAACGAAAACAATATTAAAAAAAGGGAAGTAGTATATGCGATCCGAACCTGCTCAGACCCCTAATCTCCGAAGCAAAACAATGATTTGATTCTGTTGTTTTTTGATAGGCTTTCATACAGTGAAAATGATTCCTACTATATTACGTTAATTCGTGCAAACACAGTATTTGCACTTCGAGAAAGTGTAAAGTCGCTTGTCTTTTTCTTGAAGGAACGATTGATGTCATTAGTGTTTGCAGTCACAGATCAGTACAAAACCTTAACACTTGTTGGATCCTGCTTGCGACTTCGGTTAAGTTTGGGAGCAGTAAGTGATCTTAGTTTATGAGAAATGGCCAAGCATTATTTTAGCAGCTGTATGGCCACGTTTAAACTCTCCAGTTCTCTTTTTATCCATTTAAAAAACGAAAGGGGGCAGCGCCATAGCTGAGAGGTTAGACCGCTGGGGTCTTTCTAAGACGGCCAGGTTCGATCCCAGACGACCGCAAAGTCAGGTGGGCATCATGGCGTCGGAACTGGTTTCCTCCGGGTCCTCCGCTTTCCCCCGTCAACATTCAACCAAGTGCTCCATCTTTCCTATCATTCATCTCGCTCTCATATGTATCATCCACTTGCTTCACCCTCACACCCGGCATTAGGCTGATCACGTATCCTTGTTCTCTATCGGATTCAAAGTTTCGGTTCCTCAGGCCTGACCTTCAAAGGAATAAAGGAACAAGAAGCCCCTAAAACCACGATAGTGGTACAACTAAGGAAGTTAAAGAAGAAGAAGAAACGAAAGGGAAGAACCCTTTAATTTGTATTTTGTAACCCTCTTTTGAATTTACGTTGGAAATGAGCCCTTCAGAAATAATTTCCTTTATTATTTTAAAAGTTCATGTCATTTCCTTCTTCACAACAATATAAAATATTGGACAGATCTCCCATCTTGTTATGCTACAGTCCAAACTTGCTTGTCTCTCGGCTGGAATGGGTTTTTAAGTCCTTGGGAGTGTAATATGTGTAACAATGTCTTGTATGTGTGTTTCTGTTTGTCGTGTCTGTGAACCGCTTAATTCAAATACCAAATTTGATATTTAAGTCAACGTCTTTCATTGATATTATACAAAGATTTTCAAGAAAAATTCCACCCTAATTACCCTTTGTGTGGTATTTTTTTCGGAAAACTTAATTTTCTCAAAAACATCTGAAAGGATTATGTTTAAAATGCTATATGTTTGTAGCATATTTTGATGGAAATGAACTTAATACCAACCTATCTGGAATAGCCCCTAAAGTCCTCAAAAAGCTGTGTATGTCACTAAGTTGATACCGAAATTAGGGTTTTCCAGAAGCAAAGAATAATGATAGACGTAAAAGGAATGTGGGTTCTTTGTGACAACCCAGGGCAAGGTCAGTGAGTGGGGAAAGTAGAGTAACAATGCCATGAATGAAAGGAACAGTGTCCTTAGAAGGTTTCTAAAGGAATTCTCACTTGACGTACATGAATAGGGTATTCTTCGAATCGTTTACAATAGCGACCAAAACAGCCACAAAAGGACTTTGTTTGGTTTGGAAAAGGAGTTTGGAGAGTGAAAGTTATATATAAAGATACACACGCGCGCAAAGGTGGTCAGCACTCTTCGGCTTGTCGCCGATGAAGGCGGGTGCGCGGCTAGAAAGACATCATAAACATTTATCCGGCGTGTAGCCGATATCAGGTAGAGTCAAACGTGCAGCCTATTAGGGTGGTCAACTTGTTCGGTGTTTCATAATTGTCGGTTCATATATACTTGAGCAATAAATAAAGTTTATCGAACAATAAACATTCTGCCACCAGTCTCTTCATGAACAGTGATCAATTGTGGTAACCCTTGTTCGCCACCCACAAGTTTGTTTCAACGTGGCGCCGCAACGTAGAGCTCGTTGTTCGACATATAAAAACTGATTCAAACTGGCGCGCCAACGTGGAGCTCGATAAGAGAAGGAGGTTCGGCACGATAGGAGAAGGACGTTCGACAACAGGAGGAGGTTCAACCTGAGAAGGAGGTTCAACCCTAGAAGTAGTTTCAACCCGACGACGAGGTTCAACAAGAGAAGCAGATTCAACCTAGTAGGAGTTTCAACCCGACAACGAGGTTCAACAGTAGAAGGTGGTTCGACAGGAGGACGGTCGACCCATCAAGAAATTCGTCAACAGTTCGACTGTAAAGAAGAAACGAGGCCGGCATCGTCATCAGTGACATCATCAGGAGCCAGTAAAAACAATCAAAGGTACAGAGTGTAAAATTATATACCTGACTATGGTGAATTTATTTGAGAAGTGAAAAACAAGATTTTAAGTAAAATTTGTAGAAAACATGGAAGTTCGAGAGGTTTATGGTAATAACAGTAGGCAGGGAGTAGTTGAAGTAGCAGAGTGTGGTAGAACTGCAACAAATAATGTAGAAATGAGAATAAGTATAATACGGGAAGTCATGAAAATGTTCGAAAGTTTACGAAAAGACAATGAAAATTTAAGAAAAGACCATGAAAGTTTTATGCAAGAGTTGAGGAAGGACCGCGAAAGTTTAAATAACGAGTTAGATGATATGCATCAAGGTTTAAGTAAAGTGATAGATGATGGGAATCAAATTTTAAGTGAAAAGATAGGTAATAATCATCAAAGTTTGAGTGGGGAAATAGACAGTAGCAATCAAACGTTTCAGCAGATAGGAGAAAAGATAGATGATAGTGTTGAGAAGTTAGAGGTAGGAGAAGTAGAACTAGGAAAGAAGACAGAGAATGAACAAGCGTTTGAGAATGTCAGGAAAGATAGTCAAGAAATAGAGAATGTAAGAGAAGAAACTGATCAGGTAACAGACAGTTTAGGGAGAGATGTTAGTGAGGAGACGGAGAATGCTGAAAATGAAGTTATGAATCTAACTAATGAAAGGTCCGATAGTGAAAACAGAAAACTTGGGGAGGAAATAGTACAGAAATTAGACGAAGAAATAGGAATGGCTAGAGAAGAGTTAGGAGAAACTAGGAGTAGACTAGAAGTATCAGAGAGGGAAAATAGAATACAGACGAGGAATTTGGAGAAAATCACAAATGAAATGAACGAGTTAGCAATGGAGATCACGGTGACAAATGAAACTGAAATTTTGAATCTAGTTAATGAAAGGTCAGATAGTAAAAGCAGAAAACTGAGGGAGGAAATCGTACAGAAATTAGATAAAGAAGGAGAAATTGCTAGAAAAGAGTTAGAAGAAACTAGGAGTAAATTGGTAGTATCAGAATGGGAAATTAGAAAACTGACGAGGAATTTGGAGAAAACCACAAGTGAAATTAGTGAGGTAGCAATAGAGATCACGGTGACAAATGAAACATTGAAAAACATGCAAAATCCAGGAATAAACGAAACAGAAATATTAAAATATTTCGGGCAAGGGGCACAGTTCCATCAGAATATGTGTAGAAATGATAGGAAAAGAGATCGATGTCCGATATCTAAGCTAAATGTGGAAAAATCATGGGGATGTATAATAAATAAGTCCTTTATACATGGAAAAGTCCGCAAAATTCTTTTGTATTTTCGAAGTACGTTGTGGTAGGATGAATTTTCTTGTAAATGGTAGGAACTTAGGCTAAAGTGTTTAAAATTGCCATAACAAATAGTAAAAGGAGAAGAAACAAACTTGTAAAATGTATAGGCTAAGTATAAATAGTGTAGTGTAAATGGTATAGGTTAAGTTTAAACAGTGTTGTGACAGTGCAGTGAAACTTAAAACTAAACAAGTGAAAAAATATAGTAATGAATATCAGAACACTTAAAGACTCTTGAAAATAATATTTATATAGAATCATAAAGAAGTATTCGGAAATGTATGAAAAAGAATAAACAGTTAATAAAAAAATATCAGAACAATGAAAGGCTTTTGAAAAGAATGTTTATATAGAATCAAGAAGAAGAACTCAGAAATGTTGTATACAAATATAATATTATTAATGTACCATTGATTTAAACATGGGAGTGTATATTTAGGAATTGTTTCAAGTGTAACAACATTATGAATTAATTTTAAGTAGATCAGATGGAGAAAAAGAGAGATGAGGTAAATTGAAATCTTTTCCGAGTAATATTTAAAAGTTGAAAATTGCAGAACAGAATGTTGGTAAATTTTAAATGAAATGTTGTTATATAACCATGTGAATAATTTTCAGGAAATGTCATGGAAAAATTAATGTTGTGAAAAGAAATTGTAAAACAAATTGGAAGTTGCTGACAAAGGTTTAATATTTTGCGTTATATTCGGGCAAGACATATATATTATTTCATTATGGGATAATAAAATAATATCTATGGGGGCATTTGATACCGAAATTAGGGTTTTCCAGAAGCAAAGAATAATGATAGACGTAAAAGGAATGTGGGTTCTTTGTGACAACCCAGGGCAAGGTCAGTGAGTGGGGAAAGTAGAGTAACAATGCCATGAATGAAAGGAACAGTGTCCTTAGAAGGTTTCTAAAGGAATTCTCACTTGACGTACATGAATAGGGTATTCTTCGAATCGTTTACAATAGCGACCAAAACAGCCACAAAAGGACTTTGTTTGGTTTGGAAAAGGAGTTTGGAGAGTGAAAGTTATATATAAAGATACACACGCGCGCAAAGGTGGTCAGCACTCTTCGGCTTGTCGCCGATGAAGGCGGGTGCGCGGCTAGAAAGACATCATAAACATTTATCCGGCGTGTAGCCGATATCAGGTAGAGTCAGACGTGAAGTCTAGGAGAGCGGTCAACTTGTTCGGTCTTGAATATTCGTCAGGTCATCAAAATTTATCGAGAAATATAATTAGCATTCAGTCACTATGAACCGTGATTGGTAACCCTCGGTCGGCAGCTTCCATTTCGAGGTTTGAAATAAGAAGCAGTGAATAAATAATTTGGAAACG
The DNA here is from genome assembly GCA_030765055.1 of Mantis religiosa. Lineage (NCBI taxonomy): Eukaryota > Metazoa > Arthropoda > Insecta > Mantodea > Mantidae > Mantis > Mantis religiosa. The sequence goes on along the minus strand of CM060947.1, from coordinate 56,577,983 downwards.
GGCATTCCAGTGTTGTAAATTTCCTTCTCACACACATCCACGCATACCCTGAGAGAAACCTCATTGCTCGCCGACTTCTGTGTTCGCCATTATATTATATTTGCATAAAATTGGCGTTCCAACGTGGAACACAGTGTACACCCATAAGCGAATTTGCTTCAAACTACACAATTTATGCTTTTGTTGCGGAGTTTATCATTTCCGATATATTCCTTTTAATTGAAATCATTACTCCCCCCTCTCTTTAGTCATGCAAAAGAACGAAAAATAAAACCACCGCACAGCCACCAGCACTTAAAAGTTGAGTATACTGTATTCCTCTTCCCATAATACCTACAAAGAACAGCATAGTAAATAATTTCTACAAATTTTATCTTTTATTTTTTATCTACAAATTAACATGATGTACGTGGAACAAGGATAGCGTGCAATAGCGCAAAAAGAGTGTGAATATAACACACGTTGACAGGACATTGGAAAAAGCGTTGGTAACCAACACTGTTGAGTGCCAAGACGGTTATATCATTGTGCTGTAGTGGCAACATTCTGGTGTGAGAAAAAAACCAGGTTCGAACCTTCGCGGAGGTAGCTGTGGGAACAAAGAAAGCATACATCACAGAGTTTATGTGGTGTTGCAGTTGTGGTTCACTGTAATTAATGTGAGCGCGGAACAAATTTCAAAAACTTTGTGTTACAAGGTAATACAAGTCAAATAATTAATTTTCTTTTCATTTTACTTAGTTCTTTTTGTATGTCGGTGCTGCTTTAAAACGCTTCTAGAAGTAATAATGCTATTTCTGAAAGGTAGGCTCTTACAGAGTGCTTTTGAAAAGTTTTGTTGATTATAGACAATCACAGGTCTGCCTTTATCGGTTATCATTTACTTTCATTGCTACTCCACAAAATATGAATATAAATGTATTGTGACTTTGTGGGTTCGTAGAATTAAAAGGTCCAATTGCACAAACTCAAAATGTTCTTTATTTTCACCGAATTACAGTTGGAACACTTGCCGATGACATAGAATTACGTAGCGCACACAATTAAAATCCACCAGTTCGTCTGTCACAGGTCCACTCCACACTCACAATTACGTATAACTCCTCTGATACACGTACACAGTCTTCCAGTCCGTTCGCTAGCTCTGCGCTCTTCACGGCTGCTCGCCAAGAACTGAACTGAGTGGTCTACTGCAGCCCTTAGATAGGAAGATCGCTGTTTCTGGAAGGTTCGCGGCTTGGAATATCATCTCGATTGTTCCAGAGGTCAGGGGGAGGGGAAAGAGACGGTACAGTGGCTAATGACACTTTCCTAACCATCCCCTATGTTAGCGCTACAAGATAAATGGGTGGGCGGCGCCTAAATGCCTCCTGTCCCCTACCCAGCTCCAGTTGGTCGTGCCTTCCAATAATTGGGTGAGGCTTATTTATACTGAGTCTTTATCCAGGTTCACTGTCAATTCACTGTCCCTTAATTTTCTTGTTCAATTTTCGCTAACTCGCACTGTAGCTTCGCTAATGTAAACTAGTTCAGTTCCCCTATCATTTCACCTTCGCGTACTAATGAAATTCCCCGATACAGCCTCTTCTTCCCCAAGGTTCACTCGCTGGTAACTCGAATACAAGACGTCTCGAATTCTGTTTCAATAAAAGCAGTCACCGCTGTTTATCACCATTTTCATAAACTCGCTCCCAAAACGGTAGTCTTATGTTGTAACAGAAGTGCACTCACTCAGCCATTGAGATTTGTCTACCCGTTCGTTATGTAGTGCGACAGTTCCAGAACGTTTGAGGTGAAAAAACATCCAGAAGATTCTGATCATCTTTTTCACTATCTATTTAATATTCCGACCGGCCTACCTCTCAGAATTCTTGAACATCATCACTGCGTCACAATAATATATATTCTATCCCTTTTCTGTTAGGTACTTTAAAATATTTAGAAGAAATCGTTTCTCGTAAATTCTGTGCAGAGGCAATAAGTCGTCAAACATCAAGTCGCTGTGTTAGTGATATTTATGCAAGACCACATTAATGTACCTTGATACGCTGTTCAAAATTTAGATAAAAGCTTAAACAACAAAGGCACATTGTTTTTAAAGTACTTGAAAACCATTCTGTCCTACCTTCACTACAAAACTAGAGGAAATAGAAGGATTTTATTCCACCCAAAAATTCGGCATCGAGATTTCATTGGAAGTATATTTCTTTGGACTTCCTGAATCCCTAAAAGAAAACATTGTTAAGAAAATGTCGGTATGTTTGTGTCCATCTGTTTGTCTTTCTGTTAACGTCGTAACTGAAAAACGGAAAGGGGGTTAAATACCAAACTTGGTATATAAAATTCTGCATCTTCATAAAAAGGCCATCCTATAAAATTTGAGATATGAATTCCGTTTATCTTGCAAGCATGTTAAACATACCACCTTTGGTAAAGAAAGGCAGAATGTGGAAGCGTATATTTTTCTAAGCCCACATTGTTTCCACGGCCGGTTTACAGTGGTAAACGCGTCTCTTTAGCTTCGTTCTACTGAATCCTCTCATAATTGAGTCTCAGTTACTAAACGTGCAATGATAGCCGAGCGGTTATAGACAAGTATGTTGGAGCTAGACCTATAAAGATTCGAATCCCAAACATCATTTTGATTTTTTTATTGTAGAAATACGAAATGTGTATTACTCACATTATAATATAACTTCCAATTGCTAAGATTTAGTTGATTTTATGGCATTTGTGCTTGCAGATAAAAACTGAAACACACTACTCAGCTTTTAAACTAAATTAAATACATAAATATTTTATTCCTATTTGTAAAATCAGACAAAAATGGAAACTAACTTAGTATCGGGTGTGTAAACCCTCTGCTGCTATTACTGTCCTCATTCTGCGGCACATGGATGAAACCAAATGTCTAGTAAATTTTTACGAGTGGATATTTCCGATTATATGCCAACACCATTCATAACAGATGAATGAGCCCGAGTGTTTCTTAAACCCGGCGCGACAGCCCTAAAAGGGCCAAGACCTATCAACACGACTGCCGACCTCACGCTCACTTACACACGGCAGAGGTGGGCGATCATACAACCGATACGGGGAGGAGATGTGGTCAGCATCTCGGCATGCCCCAGCCGGAACTTTGGTTTTCGTGACCAGGGCCGCTTACCTAGCGTAAGCTCGATGCTGAGTGGGCGCCGGTGTTAACCCGGGATTTAAAATCCGCACTCCTTGGGTAGGATCAAACCTGGGCCGCTTTCCGTGGCCAGGGACTAAGACATTCTGCCTTAGCCCGCTACGTCACGCCGCAGAACAGCCCGAGTATTTGCCTAACCAATATTAAGGTAAAATAAGACCTGAAGCTTTCCTGGCGACGAAAATGTTCAGTTCTTCTCGGGAAGCAAGCCAGGTGAAAAGACGATTAGAAATCGACGTTTCGGGTGCGTGCATCTCTCCATTCATCAGGATATTTATTAAATATTATAACCACAAATGAATCACTGGATATAACACAACTATAAACGAAGACAAAACACTATCAATTTTCGCATTACTGAACAAAAGACTGTTTTCAGTAAATTAAATGCCAGGTCAGCAGATGGGGTGAGTATAGAAAATTAATTTGGTCAAAGAAACGTAACTAAACTTGAATATCAAGCTCTATAGATCTGTGCTCTTTAAGTCGACGGATTTCCATTTATAAGTACGGTTTCCAAGAGGAGCTGAACTGAAATCCAGAATCACGATTAAGCGTGCTCCGCTAGGAGGAAATGGCCAAAGCCTCCTAAACTCTCCGTTCCCAGTAACTCTTGCATGTTGCCAAGATGGTCGTCTACCGAAAGTTGCCTCTATGGTCTCTATATTAAGCTAATTTTATAATTACATTGCATTTTTTTGAAAAGGACAAGAATATGTTATTTGTATTTTTATGAATGAGTGTGTTCAAAATAATATTATTTATCTTTTGCAAGAAAAACTTAAGTCATTGTTGTTAAAGTAACAATAGTAAAAAGAAACATGCACCATCAGGGATTCGAACTCATGTTTGTCCACTTACGAGACACATGCGCTTTACCGCTCGGCTACCATGCATACGGCCAAGCCGCCAAGCATCTCCCTATCTATCGCATATCTTTGAAATTAATCCAAATTAATCCAAAGTGGTACTAAAACGTATATTGTGAACGCAGCGTCATCGTATGCTTCCGATGTTTTCCCAATCAAACTTTGTTTCTGGTAGCTGTTCATCTTTCCTTCCCCCACCACCTCTGGCTGTAATTTTTTTTTTAAATCAAAATCATTAGATCCGTTTGTGAGAAAATAAAAATTTATAACACATTTTCGATTTAAAAGATAGAACTGGAGATTTTTTTCTAATCTCTTGTCTTGCCATTAACTTAAATACCAAGTTTGATATTTTAACAACTTTTCGTTCGTAAGTTATGTTGTTCACATACACATTATTGGAAGAGAACGTGGAAAGATATGTGTACCCATATTTCAAATAAGTAGAACTGAATTTTAGATTTTGGAAATTTCATCAAAGACAAAACCTTAAATGAAAAGAAATGACGTCAGTGGTGATGGCGATGTCAGCTGTTTAGATCGATTGGCATATTCTGCAGGTGGGAGAGCAGTAGTAACCATGTCTAAATGCTGTCTATTAATTGATATGGTCCAGACACTTTGTGTCCTCAAGAAGCAAAGGTAAGGCTCGATCCGCACCTTCATGTTGTAGGCGTAGGAACTGGTTCGTGACTCGAGCTGACACATCGGGGTTGTTGTCCTCCATGTCTGCATCTCCAAGGTCCGCCTTTCATATCTCGGTAGGGTTGCCACCTGTTGGGGATGAATCACAGAAGCCAGCATCTGTAAGAGAAATTTAAATTAAGTTACTTGTCTTCCAAGGAGCAAGATGATGCGGGTGGTGCATCCTTGTGTCTCGGCTTCAAATCCTGTGTCCTTGATTTATTTAAATTTAAATACAGAGGTGGATATTTAATACCATGGTCAGAGGTTCTAACCATAGGTACAGAAATGCAACTACTTAACTAAGGTCATTTATCCGGAATCAAGCTAACTACGAGCATACATTAAAATAATGTATGATAAAATCAACAGCAACATAATAGGCTACCTCTGGTTTCCTAGGTTTGTGGGTTTAAACCCGGCGGAGGATGAAAGACTTTTTTCGGGCTTAACGTTATATTTCGGAGAGGAAATAAATCCAATTGTTCCATGTCTAGATGCACTGCACATTGAGGAAGAACCTCAAACCTGAGGCAGAGGCCCTTGACTAAAATTAAGCAGTAGTTTTGTGCCCAGTATGGTATGGGGTGTTAGGAACCAGAACAGTTAAAAGGCGGCTGTAAATAAATTGTTAAAGGGTCTAATGTGTAGCATTCTCTGGACTTAGTCCACTCACTATACATATCTGACTTATTTTTGTCTTTTTGTGTATATACACTAGACGTATAGAGGATAAGCTTTAGCGATTGAAATATGACTCTATTGTATGGCTCAAAAGTTGTGTTCTCTTTGCATGGCCTGCACAAACCCATAACAAAGAATATATCGAAAATAGTTATCCCCCAGAAATTATATATTTAATACGAAGTTTGTGTTTCTACGAGATCTATAGGTATTTTATGTAGGGTGAGACTTTGTCTATATTTTACGGTTTATCAGTTATGTAAAAATAATTCAGAGTAAACAGGATTTCAAGGGCTGTTACCAGAAAATTTAAGATATCCATTACAATTGTAATGAAAAAGTGTTAAATGTTTAAAATGTACAGGTAATCAAAACCGTCTTACATATATTTGAGAAAAATGAAAGATACAAGAATACGGAATTTTTTCTCTGTGAGTTGAAAAATTCCAGAAATTCTTTTCCTTGTCTAAATTCCTGAAACAGCAGGATGTGAATTTGAAGGTAATTTACTGAATTGTAACTACCCAAATTTTGAGGTAGTGAATTTGTTGTTGACTAAATTCACAGGAACTCCTAATTGACTAGCTACTCCGACGTATAAGTAAATTGCTTTTCCTCAACAGGCATAGACTAGGGACTTGTTATTTCTTCATTAACTGTAACCCTTTTTTCTTTGCATTGATTTTAACACATAGAACTTATTTAATGTAATTATTTATTTAATATGTCCTTAGAACTTATTTGTAGAAATATTGATCTTATAAGGCAACCCGTCAACCAAGCAGCCCTCTGTTTAATACTCTTTCGTTTGAATATGTATCCCTGCGATTACCATACGCTAGGAAACTTAGAAGCAAGATATGACCTATGGAAAGGTGAAAAGGAAAATAATGCCAAGGAAATCATGGTAAATGATAAATCATTCTAATATTTCTCTAAGAACTCAGGCTTCCCGAAAACGAGCCTCACACATTACACCTGGGCGGGTATTTAGTAACTGAATGCAATAACCTGACCTCCAATTTACGTTAATGGCAGAGAAAGGAGGCCATGCAGTTCAACTCGATGCATTTTCTAAACGTAATAAACAAGATTATTACAGTGTTGCAGAAAATGCTCCTGAAGTACAATTTTTCATTTGATTGCTATAAAATTGCCGAAGTAAAACCTGTTGTCCAATTAAAATATAAACACAGAAGTCGCCTGAGAGCGTTTTACAAATATTGAACCTGTAATTTTGCAAACCAGTTTGTGGGGCAAATTAATTCACTGACTTGAAATTACAGCTTCTCAAGCCAAGTCGCTCAGTATGGCTTCCTTAACCTACGCAGAAATGTTAAACCGCGGGCAAAGCGGTGCTCAAACTGGTATAAGTGACACCATACCGGCTCACAGTGAACCAGTATGGTCTTGTTGAGGTCTTATTTAGGCTCTTAGTTTCCTTAAATCAGGTGAATTGGTATGCAGATGTCTAAATATCCTGACTCCCCTACCATTCCGCAACAGCTTCGAAAAGTGGTGAGGCCAGGGCATTTATGGACATGCAGTTACTGATCAGTTGGCTAGCGAGATACCGTATGTTATCCCTGAACCCAACTACCAAAAACTAGGTAAAACCTGGGCTATGTAAACAAAAACTCATATGGCGACTAACCTAACAAACATTGGACAGAAGAGGAATTCAGGAAACGTGTGCCTCAAGTAGAACTCTACAAGGATGAACACTTCTGTTGCAACAGGAAACTGTATGGCATATCCTCTTCGACGTTACATAACTGGCAGGAAAGAGATTTATTCTATAATCATTGGAAATACGGGAAGGACTAAGAGCTCCCAATTTGTGTGGGTATAGAATTAAAGAAACAGTGAAATCATCCTTCCATTGAGATGCACATCAGCATTTCTCTGTCTGCTGTTCGTCCGTCCTGTAGCGTAGGTAGTACCGTGTCCACCGCTCGTTCAAGAGGTCCCCAGCTCAAATCCCAGTCAGAGTGAGTTACCGAGCGGGATGGCTCAAAAAATGAAATGTGTAGTGTTTAACGCCCGCTTTTACTACATACGGCACCGCAGGTGATGACTGATGATACATGAGATGAAGATGGAGCACCGGTGGAATGAGATGACGGGGGAAACCGGAGATCCCGGAGAAAACCCGCCCCAGCGCCGTGTTGTCCACCATAAATCTCACTTTGCGGTCGCCTAGGATCGACCCCGGGCCGCCTTGGTGAGAGCCAAGCGGTCTAACCACTGAGCCACGGCGCGGCCGAAGGGATGGCTCAGGCAGTTTCGTATGTGGCTCGCATTCGGGAGGCCCGGGTTCGATTCCCGTGGCCGACCTACCTGCCCCATGGGTTTCTCGGAGGCTTTCCGGGTCGCTAGGTGAATGCTGGGTGGGTTAATTACATCCCCCGAATTTCCTGTCCCTCCATTTCATCTTCATTATTATTTCATGTGGTCTCTTTCAGGATAGAAGTGTCGGCGGGGGTCTCGGCGGTGCATGGTGAGATGATATGCTCCGAGGAAAACTACTTCCTCCTCCGGTAGGACGATTGCCGGTCTCCGCTCCTCTGCTGGGAACATTTCGGGACCGCCAGCCAGGGACCTTCGGGGCTCGGATCGCCTGCATGAGACCGTTAAGGCTCTGCGGCTGGGCTCGTTGCCATCCCGCTGCAGAGGACCGGATTCCTTGTCCTGGCCTGTCCAAGTAAACTGTAAGGACCCTGCCCTCTGTACTGTCGTGGCTCCTTGGGTCGGCCGCCCTCTGTCTCATCCTTCCTCCCGTGCCCGCACTTGGGGACATAGGAACAACGAACCCATAATGGTGGCCTGCGTACCGAATCCCCTCCGTAATGAAATCCCAATCCCAGAGTGAATTAATCTGGCTACGGCTTTTTCCGGGACTTTCCCTTATTCTGAAAATGAACGTCAGGTAATTCTAAGTTCTGTGGACTCTGGGCTCATTTGAGCTTCATTTTATTCATCGTCCAATATGACGTAACGTTGGAGGACACAAACAAAAGAAATCTGTGTTTATCTTTTCCATGTAAATTGTTCCCATATTCTTTTGTTAAAATGACATGTATTAATACTACATTTATGCAATAAGAGTATAATGAAAGTAACAACACGCGATTATGTGTATAAAACGGACTATAGTGAAGTTAACAATTGTATTATTATGGTCAAGTTGCGTTCGACTTGTTTTTGGTCGACTACATTATAATTTCAAAACTTTGAGCTTTTATAAAAACTTCTTACCTTGTTAACTTTGTGCTGGTCGCATTGTAACGCTAATGGCGGAGCCTTGAGCATGCGACGTATAGTACCACTGTTGAGCCCTAGTTGTATTTACTGATTTTTACAGGTAACTTGAGGTCAACACAGGTTGAAGCAAATGAAATGAACTCAACTTCTGGCATTTATTTAGATTTTTAGATCTACTCCACTCCATGAGCTGCATATTATATTTTACATTCTCTAACATGTAGAAGACATTCAGCCAAAAAATGTACACAAAACTTCCATTATAAATGCAGTTTTAGAAGAAACTGTCTGGCAAGTACATATTACAAAGTTGATTAAATACCAAGCTTGGTTTTTAAGTTCAGCATTTTCCAAAAGCGTCACAAGAAGGCATTCAAAACCCTAGCATCAAACTGTCCTTAACATGCAATTTTTTTCTCCAAAAATTTCAATTTATCAAAAACGGCTTGAGCTTTTGTTTAAAGTATCATACGTTTAGTTTATTTTCATGAGAAATTAAATATATATGTTGAATTATCAGGGAATAGCCTTTAAAATCTCTTCATTCTGGGTAACTTTTGTATAACCAGTAAACTTCAAGACACACACGAAATCATACGTAGCTATTACACAAAAGTATTCATCTCTTTAAAACTTGTTTATGTCAGATCTTCATGGGACACTATAGGAAACCAGTGAACTTAAATTGTAATTGGAAATGAATAATATTTTTATTTATTTTTGAGTTATGATTTTTATATCCAAGGGTGGGTCAAAAAAATGCCTCCTATTTTTTTCTCTTGTGATTATCTAAAAAATTTAATCCAATTTACATAACTTGAAAACTACAACATTGACGATTAATTTGTTAATATTCAGTATAATCTCCGCCCTTTTCCACAGTTTTGGTCCTCCTTTTAACTAGGGCGTGTATCCCAGTGTGGTAAACCACACGGTCTTGCTTCCTAAGCCATTGACGCACGGACGTTTTCACAGCCTCCTCATCTTCAAAATGAATCCCTCGATGAGTTTCCTTTAGTGGCCCGAACAGATGGAAGTCTGATGGTGCCAAGTCAGAGCTGTATGGGGGGTGAGGTAAGACTTGCTATCCCAATTTCTCAATTCCTGCAGTGGTGTAACGGCTGGTGTGTGGTCTTGCATTGCCATGCAAAAGAAGAACATCCGCCATAGTTTTTGTTGGGCGAACTCGGCGAAGACGTGCTTTCAGCTTTCTGAGAGTTCTGACGTATTGGACAAAATCTATTGTGCATCCCTGCTCCAAAAAAAAAAAAAAAAAAAAAAATGAATCACAAGCACAGCCTCTGCATCCCAAAACACTGTCGCCATAACTTTCCCTGCCGGCCGCTGAGTTTTGAAATTTTTTTTCTTCGGTGACGTTGTGTGATGCCATTCCATTGACTGCCTCTTTGATACAGATTCAAAAAATGAACCCACGTTTCGTCTCCAGTAACAATTTTTTCCAGAAACTCCTCTCCCTCCAAATTGAAGCGCTGCAAGTGTTCGGAGACTATTGTTTTCCTTGTTTCTTTGTTTTGGGCGGTTAACATTCTTGGTACCCAACGTGAACAAACTTTTGAGTAACTCAGCTGTTGAATAAGCGTCTTCACACTACCTTTACTGAGGGAGGTAATGCGACACAATTCACCTGTTGTTACCCGGCGATCACCACGAATGATGTCATCGACTCGCTGAATGTTGCATGGAGTCACTGCAGTTACCGGCCTGCCGCTTCGCTTTTCATCTGCGAATGGTGTTTGCCCTTCAGCTTCGTTACAGCGACGGACCCATCGTCTAACATTGCTGACTTCCCCCGTTGCATCACCATACACGTTTTTTAGCCTTTCGTGAATGCGAATTGGCATTTCACCTTCCGCAGTCAAAAATACAATCACAGAACGCTGTCTAATACGAATGTCGATGTCAGCCAGTTTGCATGAGGATGCAGTGCTCCCACCTGTTGACTTAGGAAGTTACTACTGCAGGGGATTGGAGAAGAAGGTTTGAGGAATTGCGCCAAATTCAAGGTTTTCACATAACTTTACTTATTTAAGGAAAACATAGGAGGCATTACTTTTTGACCCACCCAGTTTTTAATTACATTCATGGCGTCTCGAAGGTACTTGTGATATCTGGACATCAAAGTTTTGGTGGTGTTAGAATACTTCCTCTGCTTTCTAGAACATTTTGTAGGGGATGAAAAAAAGATGTCTGGGAATGCAAGATGTTGGGATGTTATCAGTCCACATTCGTTACATAAAGGAAGATTGTGAGAAATAGCCAATGTGCTGCAACACATTACATCAGTTACGGCTGGAACCAGTTCCTGCAGAGACACGTTGGTGTAAGAAAGCAACACCCACATATTTATACATGCAAATTGTACGATTCATAAATAGAGAGAACCAGTTTACAGTGCATTGTGTTGTAATCTCATATGAAGTAAGAGTCGTTCTATACAGGTGTCTTGCTCTATTAAACTGCTTTACCTCGTCGGAAATTTATTCATGGACTGCAATTACGCACAATGAATGGAATCATTTATATTTAACTTGAATCATTTATACAGAAATAGACCGTTTTCAAAGTGCTACTGGTTTGGAAAACTAGAACATGATTTCCATCGTAAAGACATGAAATAAACAGCTCTCTTGTTCATTTTTATGTCTGCTACAAATTTTGCTTACAAAAGCTCGTTTTTCGATCTACTTGATGCTAATTGAGATAATGTGCTGGCCTTTAAATTATTTACTTTCCACAACAAGCCCGCCTCGATAGCGTAGATGGTAGCGTGTCTGCCTCACGCTCGAAGTCCCGAGTTCGAATCTCGGTTAGGGCGAGTTACCTGAATTGTCAGGCAACTCGGACTCATTTGAGCATAATTTCAACCATTTCATTCATCGTCGGATATGACTTAACGTTGGGGGACATTGAAAAACCCTTCTTTCCACAACAAGAAGTTTCAATAGGTTTTTTTTTTTCTGTCTTCTTAATGCTAATCGATATAAATTTGCAAAAACTATTTCAATATAGGTTGTACTTTCTGCAGATACAATGGGAGTAGGAGAATGCATTTAAAATCTGTTCTTTTTTGCATGACCAAGAGAATGAAAGCAAGTAGCGACTTCCCATTTAAGACTAGTAGAAGCATTGGAAAACTCAAAGCAGTACAAGAAATGCCTCGAAATCAGATAACTCAAAAATACGTGCTTTTAATAAGTGCAGCTTTTATTTAGTAATACTTTATGTATTTCTTATGCGTTGTGAAAAAGTCATTCAGAATGAACAGAACTTCACAGATTATGTACACAACCACCAAGATATACGTTTGATTTATCATAAAAATGGCTTAAACATGTTTGTTTATTAAAATATTTGCAGCCAGTTATGAGAAAATCCGAATTTTTGAAAGCTTCTCCATCCAAAGTGTTGTTGGAATGGATGTAATTCTTTGAAAATTTTCTTCTCGCATTACTGGAAGATGGTGATCTTAAATATCGAATTAGTACGACTATTTAACCGAGCATTTCCTTTTGTGTTACACAGCTCATACAGAGGCACGTGACGGTTTTTTTTTCTGAAAAAATGTTTTATTAAAAATGTCTCAAAGCGTGTTTTTCTGTGGAAATTTTGGTATCGGAGTTTTGGGTGAATAACAATATAAGCTATTTGAAGTATGATAGACACATATATCATATGTTTTAAGAGGATTCAGATTTTTACTCTCTCTATCTATTTGCTTGTATAAAGATAGGAAAGTATTGTGTTTTACTCAACAATTAAATAGTGGAGTTCACTGGCCTGGAACTCCGTGAATCTCTCTAAAAATAAATCTTATTGTAACATACTTATGATTTTCTTCCCTCATAGTCTTTTACAATTTTTTTTTTTATTTCCAGTTAGTGGGAAGAGGTTTTAATAAACATTTCATACATTTTGTTGTAGCTACAAGAAGGCTAGCGGAATAGATTTTTTTAAATCATGTGGTTATGTAATGGCCTCGGAATTCCACACTCATTGCATGACCATGAGAGAAAAACGCACCTATAACACTGGGCAACAATAAAAAAGTTTCGGGCTTAAAAATAGTGAATTTACATGTATTTCCATCTGCTGAATTCAAAAATCACCATAAAAATGATAGATTGCTCTTGTTTTGAAGATAAAGTGACATTTCATTTTTTTAGAGTGAAGATTTTAAATTTAGGGGAATATTTTTGGGGAGTTGGCACACCTGTCAAATAACAAAACACAATCTGAGAGAAATTTTGGAAATTAAGTGATGCAAAAGTTACGGGAGACATTTTTATTGGATCACAAATAAAAGAACTTCTAATGAATCCTGCATTTGACCAAATTTTGGAAGGGAAAGTAAAGGAAGCTTGGGAAGCCTTCAAGGGTTCATGGATTTTTAGGCAATAAAAGAGATGACAACTACAAACATTTGGTGACAGTGCTCCTGCAAAAATACCGTAACCTTGGATGCAACATGTCCCTTAAGATCCATTTTCTCCACTCCCACTTAGACTTTTTCCCTCCTAGTTGTGGAGCTGTTAGTGATGAACATGGGGAGAGATTCCATCAAGACATTTCTGTTATGGAACAAAGATATCAGGGCCGTTGGAATGAAGTAATGCTTGCGGATTACTGTTGGTCTTTGTATAGGGATTCTGCGGAACTCCATCACAAGAGGCAAGCTAAAAGACGACAAAGTCAATAGGCCACCACATTATTCTCTTCAGACACGACTATCTGTGAAGTATTCTTCCAACAATTTAGAACTCTTAGCATGTAATTACCAGTTAAAAAATCAAATGCAATTTCATCGTTGTTAGCATGTATGTAATTAAAATGTATCCTTTTGTCTCAGTCCGTTAATATGTAATACTTCCACCTTGTATATATCATAGAAATTAGAGCTAATAAAAATTTTTCATTGGCATATTTGTTTTCCTCAACCCAAAATTGGTAGGAATTGCCTCATGAAGTGCTCGAAACATTTTTTTTTTTGCCCAGTGTAATTTGAGAAAAAGTATAAGTATTTTTAAAATAAGTTTTCATAAGAAATCTTTGTATCCCCATTAATAGCGGCTGAGAATAGACAAATGTGTGCATATAATACACCTGTTTCTTTTGCTCTAGACTTCTTCTTAAAGATAAACGTTTGCAGAAACAGTTACATTACACATTCCTTACAGATTTTAAGAGAAAATTATTCATTCCTATCCTGAATGCAGTATGTGTGCCTTAAAATTCTATGCTCTTTCCATGCAATCTCGAAAGAGACTTAAAGTCAACGGGACTTAGAAGAATCGCAAAAGTATTGAATCAATTCGAACTGAAGCGATTATTTTAGGATTATGATGAAATGATCTCCAAATGGATTATCTTGAAGCCCCAGATTTTGAAGCCATCTTGAAGCAATATGTCATACACATGCGATGTTTGAAGATGCTATGATGAGGCACCACATTGTGGCACCATCTTGAAGCAGGAATATTTGGGATGAAGGTGAATGCAGATGAATTTTTCACCTTTGGTGACGATCTTGAAGAAATCTAGAAGTTTCTCCTGCAACTCTGGATAATTAGGCGCATCTGTAATTCTTGAGCGATGCGTTCTTTTTCTTTCCCAGGGTCGTGGTAACGGGGCTGAGGAAGTTAATACTATAACTGTTGAAGAATGAACAAATAATCCTTTTGTTCTGCAAAGATGGAAATTTAATTCTTCATAAACATTTTGAAATTCTTTGATGCGATTCCAAATAGTATTAATGTAGACTTTTTACAACCAGCGGTAGATGCCAGGGTGAACTATTTCTTTTCTTGCGCACTCGCTACTTATGCATCTTTGATGCACACACAAAATTGTTTCTGCATACACTCGGAGAGACAAAATACACGTCTTACCTCTAAGACTTTCATAAGCGGGAGAACAAAATCTTTTAAAACATTTAACAACTTATCATATTACGTTGTCATGGTTACACCATTACCTACTTTACATTACTTCTTTATTTTATTACAAATACTAATCTCTTTGACTATTCTTAACAAAACATGAAATATCTAAAATAACTGCTACAGAACCAATAAGGAGAGTATCCTAGAATTAGATAACGATACAAAAAAGTTGTTTGAAATAAGTTGTGTATTTTACAGAATTCATCCACTTTGTGGTTTACCAGTTATCTAAGATTATGTAAAATAAAGATAACCTCACAGGCTATTTCCAGAAGAGGGTCGTTCAAGTCAAGCCGGGACATTTTTTTTTTTCAGGTTTAAATGCATACCTAGGCTGTAGGTTTTGTGTACAGTAGACCGTGGCACCTGTGTCCTTTTACTGGAAGACGGCGCTCATTTCCCGTGCTTCTTGATAGACCGCTATTCAAGATGGCGGACAACAGTGTGAGCATCCACCTGGAACAGCGTGTTGTGAGGATGTTGTAACCGCACTATCAGGCAGCGATTAGGAGGCGGTGCATTAATCGAAATCAGATAATTAAAAAAGAAGATAAATTAATAAAAATGCTTTGCTAAACTAATATAAAAATCTTATTATAATAATATGAAATTAGAATGGATAGAGCAATGATTAAAATAGCTGTTGACTTAAAGAATAAGAAGGGAAGCATATAATTTAGTATAACATATATAGTAGCATCCGGGCAAGAAAGAGAAATATTCTTGTAAATATCTGTACACGTCGGAGAGACAGGAAGGAAGGGCCGTTACCTTTTTTGTGCTAGTAAAAGTTCAGTGTCTGAGAACTATAGAACATTTCCAGCCTGGAATGCGTCGGGACAAAGGGACTTTCAAAATGCAGTTGAGTATGAAAGCTAAAGGGATTTACTTCGCTGATTTGATAACGATGTATACCGTTACAAACAGCTCAGGGTAGGCGTTCCCAAACTCAGGGTGGGCTGAAGAAATAGAAACCGCGCGGAAGTAACTTTAAACAAGTAATCCAGGATTTCAAGTAAAATTGAATTTATGTTAGGAATTTTACTAACAGGTGGTCACCGATCCAAATCGATAAGCAAACTTAGTAGGAACTAAATCAAATAATTCTGCAACAAACAAAGTGTTATTAATACGAATGAGTAGCCAACAACCACCAAAATCCATTTCCTACAACCAGTCACCTCAGGATAAGAGAACTCATAGCTCCAATTATAACCCAATCAATATAACACTGGTATGCGGGTTTGTCGCAATGTGAAATGGTGAACCCATGTTTCGTCACATATGATGATGCGATTCAGAAAATCCTGGCATTCCCTTTCTAAGCGATCTTTCAGTTCTCTACAGACTTCAACTCTTCTGTGTCTGTCAAAAGCAGAGTTGCTTTGGGACCTAGCCTGCACACGCTTTTCGGAACAACAAATGATCATGAATTTTAATTAATTAGAGCCAACTGAAAAATTCAATGCCATGGCCGGGATTTGAACCACGGATCTACTGGTTTCCGTACAGTTGCTCTACCCCTTGAGCTACCATAGTCAACGTGTCTTCCTGACATTAAACTCTCTAATTGACTCATATTTCCCAGTAGACCACTTAGGGTTCTCATATTTGAGGCAACCACCTGTGGCTCTAATTAATTAAAAATCACCCATATACCGGAGTAATGTATTTAAAAGGATGAATTCCTAAATATAAATTTACCTTAAAAATGATCATGAATTATTGTGTTCACTGTTCCTAACGACAGATTACACATCCTTGCAATTTCACGACAGGTTATGGGACGATTGTCCAGGATCAACTGCTGCACGCGCTGAATGTCCTCAGGAATGACTACCGTGGGCTGTGATCCATCACGTCCAGAATTGTCAGTGATCGAGATAAGGCAATCTATGAAGCGCTTACACCATTCAAATGTATGTTACTGAGTGTCTCATCACTGTACTGAGCCAAGTCTTCTATAAATTTCAGAAGGTTTTATGCCCTCGATCATTAAAAGCTATATCACAACACGCTGTACCATGTGGGCGTTCAGACTGTTGTCCGCCATCTTCAATAACGGTCTATCCAGAAGCACAGGAAATGAGCGAAATCTTCCAGTAAAAGGACACAGGTGCCGGTGTCGACATACAATATCTCCAGGCTAGGCGTCCATTTAAACCTGAGAAAAAGTGTCCCGGATTGACTTGAACGACCCTTGTCTGTGGTGTTCCCAGCATTACACGGTTAGTATTGGAGTAAATTCTTGTCATTTACTGTATGAAATTATTGAAAATTTATTTAGAAGGTTTTCATAGTCTTGCTATTTAGCCGTATAACTGTAAATAGTAGATTTCCCGACTATTGCAAATAGTGGACGAAAACTCCTCTAATATTGATACAAAACATTGTGAAACAGCGAAGGAACGACTTCCTTAGCCTGCCCCGCCCTTCCTGCGATAATCTTCAAGTTCTGGAGGTGGTGGAACGATCGCCTATCGGAATGTTAGACTCTTAGCTGATTATTATAAAACATGTATTTTCTTTTTGGCTCGATAATTACCTAATAACATAAAGCTACAGCATTCTCACATAATGCAGAAACCTTTAACGTATGCAATGAAATAAGATTCTGCACTTCCAGGCTCCAAGTTAAACTCTTTGGATAAGACATCGAGAAAAAATGCCTTATTTAATATTAAACGCCGGCTCAATTAAGTTTTCTCTCTTTTTACAGTTATCTACGAGTAGCATGTACGGCATTTTAACAAAACTATTTCATGAGTGTTATTAGAAACTTCATTGCATACATCTATGGAATTAGAGCAGATTTTTTAGAGATTTGATACTGTTTTATTACATACACATCTGCAAATTAGAAAAATGAAATATAACAAAATAAATAGAGAATCAAATATAACACTGGCTGTCCTAGCTCTACAATGTTATTACCCTATAATTATTTTGTATCTGTTCTCTCAGATCTGCAAAGCATTAATTATTGCAGACCGATTTAATAAATATTACAAAAAAAAAAAAAATGTAACACTGGATCGAATGTCGCTTTTTAACTCTCTCCGGGTTTTTTAAATGTTACGTCATAGCGATATATCATAATTATATATCTTGAAATAAAATGTAATTGGCATTTGTTTTTATACTCCGCATTGTGCAGCAACTATAATAGATTCTGCAGAGTAATAGATAAGTTTCATTCCATGACATTCTCAAAGTCAAGGTCCTCATCTAAGCATATTTTATAGCTCCAATTTATTCGTATTCAAGTACAAGGCCTTTGTAAATACTTTTTCATCTATTAGTAATTCATGGAATAAAATTAGAATTACTTTATATGTCCATGTCCGGCCTGGTGAATTGGGCTTTTTAATGGTGAAAGAATTGTCAAAATTTGTTGGTTTTTTAGATTAAATATATAGGAACTCAAATAATTTTTCTGTGTATAATATTACTGTAGATTTTAATCAGAATCGTTTGTATTTGCATGTAAAAGGGAGTGTGGTGTTTGGTCTTAAAACGTACATTTTGGGTAAAATCTTCACATGGAGTATTTGAGTGGAATACATTACTTCTATAATCTCCAGAGAGATTGCCCGGTACCGGGATTTGAACCAACGGACGCTAATAACAGTTGTTTCAGTGTTCCTATACGGTTCGTGAAATAATTACCTTCCATTTAGTGCCAAGTTATACAACCGCCGAGGTCAAGAGAAGCGTGTGCACTTAATCATGCAGGTCCCAGAGACTGCATATTAATGTATTCAAGGTCGACGACTGCCAAACAAATGACGCATGCAATTTTACAAATACACGAGTGACTAACAAAAACTAGTTATTCAGCTGTTGGGGCCGCAACAAATTACTTTAAACTGTTTCAATTAATTGTGTTACATATACAGCCGACGTCAGTCGTAAGTTTGGGCCGGGCCCACAAATGTTGTGGTCAAAAACACAGTACTGCGCAATACATTTGAGTCTTAAGCTGGGTTTACTATGTTATAATGTCATGCAGAGCTTCATCTCAGTTTTAAAAACTCATGTGCTACATTCGCATGCCCTTTTTTTTTTACCCATTCTTAACAAAGTATTGTTAAATAAACTATTTTTCTTTAATTGTTCCAATTATACCTACTCCACTTTTGACTCCAATTATCATATCGTCGTCCTTTTCAGCTTTGGAACACATTGCTTATCAGCAGTCGTGATGGTAGCTGTTTTCCTTTAGATATTGTGTATTAGATCACACATTTACACTTCCATACTCTGGAGAGGATTGGGAATAATGTTATAGGAAAATAGCTACCTTCCTGCCTCAGGTGGAACCAATGACCCCTTGCACAGCAGGCAGATGTTCTATCGACTAATCCAACCGCTTCCCCTTACAGCTTATCCTTCTGTTTACTTCACGTTAATTAATATTGATATATGCAGAAATGGTTTTATGGCATATTTGCGTACAGGTAGGCTTAAACATAGTCCGGTCTTTTAAGACCTGGTCGCTATTTGGTAGCTTTGAAATTCCGTTCTCTTTATCTGCCCAAGAAAGGGTGGGGGAGACGAATAACGACTTCTGTTGGACAAAAATATAAGTATTGAAAAAGTGAAACCAATAACAAGAAGTATCTCAGAAAGGCTTAACTCCACAAAAAATACATGCTTAAAATGCATTTTTAAATAAATATATAAATTACATACATGTAACACAAACTGGATACCCACTTATGAAACGCCTAACATCTATAGTTTTGGTTGGAATGATTTGAAACTATAACATAAATTTTTAATTTTACGTCCTCCAACGTTAAGTCATATCGGACGATGAATGGAATGGGTGAAATGATGCTCAAATGTGTCCAGGGTGCATGGAGCTTAGAGTTACCTGACATTCGTCTATCAGGATAAGGGAAAACCCTGGAAAAACCTCATCCAGGTAACTCACCCTGACCGCGATTCGAACTCGGAACATCTTGGACGTGAGGCAGACATGCTACCATCTACGCTACCGAGATGGGCAACATAACATTTATAGAATTAAGAAGAGCTCACATGCCAATTTTCAAACAGTTACCAAGAATAGTTCCTGCAATTTTATTGTGTTTTATTGTTAACTTTTTCACACGACGCGAATTTAGATTTAAAAAATGTGGTGTTAGTACATTATTAGTAAATTGTTGAAATGAAATTGTAATATTCCTATTAGTTTAGAAGAGAAAAAAGATATTACAGTTTCATTTTATTAAATTTTAATCTATTGATGTTAGAGCAAATTCATCTCATGAATTTTGCTTCGTTACTATTTTTCCTTAGGCACAAACGCTTTTTGGCTTGTCTGTTGGGAACTGCATCATTTCAATGCCGAAATGTGCTGAAAAATAAAAACACGAGACGTTGCAGAAACATTTTCCACGAAGATATCTTAAGCATATGGCCATGTAATCAAAATCAATAGTATTTTTTTTCGGAAATGGGAATGGTATGTAAGGGTAGTTTGGGATGTGGCTATTTTCTTGGAAATCTTAGTGTTACATTCCTGGAAGCTGTAGAGCTTAAACACCAAGGTTCACATTTAACCGACTTGTCGTTTTTTTAATTATGCTGCAATCACCGACACACTTGTACAGAGGGTTACGATTTGAAGTTAAGGCGAAGCAAAACAAAAGACAATCCATTATATTAATGGCAACATATTTTGTTTTAGTAAGATATTTTTGGGTAATTTTCTTTGTGTTACAATGAAGGACGTTACCCCCGGGTATGTGATATAATTTCATCAAGAGAAGAGGTTCCTAACATTAGAAATCAGTGGAAAAAATACTCTAAAATTAAACAGCAGAGTAGTTTATCTTTTCTCGACTTTCCATGCCACAGTGGTACGATGGAGGAGAATACGGTAGGCTTAAGCGTAGTCATATGTTTTTAGAGCTTGGTTGACATGTGATGGCCAGGAAAAGATAACGACTTCCTATTTGAGCAAAGTGTGAATATTTGGAACTTCAGAACAATAAAAATAAATATTAAAGATAGTTTTATATACACATAAAATTACTTTAAAATATTTATATTTTTCTGTGGTATAGTAAAATTATTCAGAATGAAGAGGATTTCTTGGATCACTTCTTGCAAGGCACGAAACACACGAAGGGAAAGGGCGCCAATTTTAGAAATTTATGCTCTTTTTATTAACTTAAGGCCCCCCCCCCCCCATTAAGCATCATTTTCACCAACATTCTTCTTATGTGGCCCAATCCCAAGCTCTTTCTTCTTCGTACCTGGATTAAACTCGTCTTACTCAATTCATCAATCTTAGCACATCATTTTCTTTCTGTCAGAATTTTCCCTATGTGCTTAGCAACTTCTGCTATAGCTGAACATAGTTGAGTTCCAGGAATCTGACCTTTAGGCCAATTGTATTCTTGTCAACCCGAACAACTAATTAGCTGAACTAAATCAGCTTGCGCTAACTGTCT
Source organism: Mantis religiosa (assembly GCA_030765055.1). NCBI lineage: Eukaryota > Metazoa > Arthropoda > Insecta > Mantodea > Mantidae > Mantis > Mantis religiosa. The sequence goes on along the minus strand of CM060947.1, from coordinate 56,556,862 downwards.
TTACTACAAGACTTAAATTGCATTGCTAAGGTTGTAACTGAAGACATCTTACATCAGACTTATTAAAATATACATTAATTTTAATATACGGAAATGACTTTTTGCAAGTATTTATCTTATTCCAAAATTATTTATCTTACCAGTCAGTGTTATCCAGTGAGGTAGATTGTTCAAAATAAATATTCAGGTAAACATAGATGCCCAATAAAAAGGTGCCGCCTCGATAGCGTGGTAGTAGAGTGTCTGCCTCACGTTCAAGAGGTCTCGAGTTCGAATCTCGGTCAGGGTGAGTTACTTGTATAAGGTTTTCTCCGGAGTTTTCCCTTATCCTGAAAGACGAATGTCCGGTAAATCTAAGCTCTATGGACCCTGTGCTCATTTGAGCATAATTTCACCCATTCCATTCATCGTCCGATATGACTTAACGTTGGAGGACGTAAAATAAAAAAAAAGCATAATAACTTGGTTATTACACCGTTCAGTTGTACGAGATTCAGTTATACGTTCAGTTATAATACCTATTTTTTTTCAGGACTGGGACCAGATATTAACTTCCGTTTTTTTTAATACACGTGGACCCTTTGTGAATGAGTGACAGAGATGGCAGCACTGTATGATGCATAGAACTCTAGTGTTAATGGCGAGAGTTAGGACTGTTTTTTATATTCAAAATCGGTGTCGTTTTCATTGCAAGAACAACGTGTAATCATTCGTTTTCTCCATTTTCGTAGTGTGATACCTATTGAAATTCATCGGCAGTTGAGTGAGGCATGTGGTGATGGTACCATGGATATGTCTAATGTGCGTTCCTGGGTGTGACAGTTCAATGAAGGCAGAACATCGTGTGACAACAAACCAAGACAGTCACGGCCTCGCACCAGACGGTCTGAGGACATGATCCATCGAGTAGAGAAAGTTGGTTTGGAGGACCGCCGATTGAGCATTTTCAGATCTTCATGCAGGATTGAGTGCACAGATCCCACGGAAATGCTAATTTTGGAGGCGATGTCTGTAACTGTCTTGATTTTGTCACATGATGTTCTACCTTCATTGAACTGTCGTACCCAGGATGCACATTAGACACATCCATGTCACATGCCTCAGTCAACTGGCGATGAATTTCAATAGGTTTCACATCACGAAAATGGAGAAATCGGATGATTACAAGCTGTTCTTACAATGAAAACGTCGCCATATTAACTATCAGAAACAGTACTTACTCTTCTGGCTACCACTAGAGTTCTATGCACTGTACAGTGGTGCCATCTCTATCACACATTCACACAGAGTCCACGCGTATTTAAAACAAAAACAGAAGTCCCTAACTGATCCCAGTCCTGAAAAAAATAGGGCGTGTTGTAATTTGAACGCATCTCGTGTTTCCTATTTAGTGGTGACTACATTTGAAGCCAGACAGATATCCTCAGCTGCATAGGCACCTTTCAGTATCCGCTATTTCATTTATGGCAGGGAGTTAGGGTGTTCAATATCGAATCCTTTCGACAAGATGGGATTGGCCAGCACTTGCTTAATATCAACAAAAAGCAATCACTTGAGGCGAGGGGATTAGAAAGACAGTATATAAGTAGGTATCCAGCCGTTCTTATCACTGACCGAAGCTGTGCCAACTGAAAGATGCCACTAAATCAACAAAGAGGTCTCTCCTCCGTTTCTTCAGAGAAAATATTGGAATTCTGTAGAGTACAAATCATTCTCAACGACATTTCCCTCTCTTTCTGCCGTTTCAATTCCATCGCCTTGAAGGTTTTTTATCGCGACTCTGTTGGAAAATTAAATGCGACGAGGCTGAATCTTGGCTACTCCCTTGGTTATTACTTAATGCCCTAACAGGCACGACTTTACCTTCTCTTCTACTTAGGATGTATTGTATTTTATCTAAAATTTTGATGTCGAGATTTCACTAGAAGTACCTTTATCAAGCGCCCAGAAAGAAACAAAAATGAAACTTTTTTATTTCATCTACTATTTTCCTGGAACGTGCAGCACGTACTATATTCTACACAAAAATTCGGCATTGCCCTTTCACCATATATGCATGTTTTGAGACTCTTTGAATTAAGAAAAGAAAGCATTTTTACTGCTTGCTTAAGTGGAGGTAGTATTGTTCCATCTAAAAATTCAAGATTACGCTTTCACTGGAATTTATATATTGAAGCTGCTATAACCCCCCAAAAGAATAATCTTAGAAAAAGCTGTGTGGTATCTGCCTACATAACTGTGAATATCATAACTCAAAAACAAAAAGTATTTTGAATACCAAACTTGGCATTTTCCAAGGTTGCGACACAAAGATATTCAAGGAAACCCCCCCCCCCCCCCACCGAAAATAAAAATGTATCTTGAATTTTCTGTAAATAGACTCTGAAGTCGTTTTCATTCTCGATGCCTTTTGCAGAACTGGTAAACTGTAAGATAGTATCTTGCTATGTTCAAATACTTAAGATTTTCTCAAACTGGAAGTCATTCATTTTTTATCTCGTATCTTTGTAAAACGGACTTTAGAAACCCATCACATAGCGTCTAGGTCTTAAAAGATTTGTCTTTTGCTTAAGCCTACTCACATCTTATTCCTCTTGTCTCCGCAAGAGAATTCTTGCAAAGGTTTATGCCAATTATCATCAACTAGATATAAATTTAAGGGTTAACAAGGAGGATTAGGAATTCGGCACGTAGGCCACCATGCTGGGGCCATTGTGCCTGTGTCTCCAAGTGGGGCACCTTTGGGAGGACGGATGAGGCGAGAGGTGACAGAGGGCGGTCTCCCCAAGGAACCACGACAGTTTAAAGGGCAGGGTGCGGCGAGTTTACACAAGAGTCATAGGAGTTTTTTTTTTTTTTTTTTTTTTTATATATTTTACGTCCTCCAACGTTGTCATGTCGGCCGATGAATAAAATGACTGAAATGATGTTCAAATGAACCCAGGGTCCATGGAGCTTAGTTACTATACATTCATCTTTCAGGATAAGAGAAAGCCCGCAAAAAACCGTATTCTTATAACTCACCCTGACTGAGATCCGAACTCGGGGCCCCTTGAACGTGAGGCGGACGTGCTACCTTCTACGCTACCAAGGCACACAGTCCCGTGAGTGTAGCACATCGGATTTTTTTTACTACTTATATAAAGGGCGAGGGTATCTACGTGGGCAGCCTCACAAACTGAAGACCCACTCCCTTTCAAAACCAGAGAGTTACCGAGGTGTCCCCGTAGGGTGCCCGGCGCCTCCGTGGGTCTTTACATAGGACAAGACCTAGAGACTAACAAGGACCCCCTCCCCCCCGATTTGGTCCGGAAACACAAGACGGGATGGAAGTGGATACGCCATTTACTCGCACCAACCCCAAAGGGGAAGGCTACGGATCAACCTCGGTGGGGCCATCTGGTGATCTAGCTCCCTTCTACTAGCTATGCAGGCTAGTACGCGGGAAATTTTGGCTTCCCTCAACCTCGTCCGGAGACATACGCGATCATCCACTGCCCCCCTCGAGTCCAACCCAATCCGAACAACTCCCACACGGGAGGGGCTCGGTAGTTCGGCCCGAGGTTCCTCTAGTAACGTCAGAGGTACCACGAGTGCTAGGAGGCCGCGGCGCCCGCACCACGGCAGCTGAAGGGGACTGATCCCCTTCCCTCCGGAGACTACTGATCTACAGCAAGAAGAGGAAGTACTGTGTTCCATCTAGAAAAGTTTGCTACCAGTATATTCCATTGGAAATGTGAAATGTGTAGAGCTTAATGCCCGCGTTTACCAAATGCGGCATGGCAGGCGATAATACTGATGATGTATGAGTTGAACATGGAGCACCAGTGGAACGAGACGGCGGGGGAAACCGGAGATCTCAAAGAAAACCCGCCCCAACGCCGTGTTGTCCACCACAAATCCCACTTTGCTGTCGCCTGGGATGGAATCCAGGCCGCCTTGATGAGAGCCGAGTGGTCTAACCACTTAATTGGAAACGCATGTTTTGTGGTCCTCTAAGTCAAAGAAAAGCTTTATAGACAAAGTTCTCTCTCTATCGCCCCTCTTTTTAGTTAAATACTAAACTTGGTGTTGAGATGCTCTGTCTTCCAAGGACACGACATAAGATTCTTCAAAAAAATAACCCCATCCCAAGATATCCTTTACATGTAAAAGTTTTCTGAATTTATTACTTTCTCTAAAACTATTCTTTCTTTTTATTAAAGTATATTCTCTTGAGAAACATAATGTGTGTTGATTTTCCAGGAATAGTTCTGAACTTCTCCTTACTCTAGTTATGTTTGTATAACTCGTCAAAAGATAGACCAAATCATATCAGGGCTATAACATTTATTTCAGCACACATAATATGATGATTACAATTTTTAGTTAACCATTTATGAGAGACTCATTGCTATTGATTAGAATTTTCAAATGCGTTCACTTATCTTAATTAGAATATTCTAAATTTTTTTATCGTGATCATGCAAAGACCTGCGAATTTCAGTCACGCACAACGACACTTCAGAAATCTGTAACTGGTGTAACGAAATGTTTAAATGTCAACTGAAATCTTATATGGATTGAAAATAAGTTGATTGATAAGGTTTCGTGAGAATAGTTTGCTCAGGAGTGAGAGTAGGGGAAAACATATAAGTTCTGTATCTGAACTTTCTCGTAGATATTTACAGGAAAAGAAATATCTCTCTCCTTTTTTTTTATTAACTGCTACACAAAGGAAATCTTTTGAGGAACGAGGAAAAACAGAACATATCTACTTGCTTTACGTTTCGATGATTTTCTTTGAAACAAAATTTCCATTACCTCTCCCTATTATAATTGTTTTTTATCTTGCTGTTCATTTTCCTCTTACTCCTTTTGCCATGTAAAGTACTTCATTAAGGTTTTCCCCCCTCCCTTTTCTTTCCTTCACAGAGCTCAATTAAGTATCTGTACATTTTTTGCTGGTCCAGTATTTTCTGTAATCGAGAGCTTTTAATTATTTGCTTTAAGATTTGGTACATATATTTTAATGTTCTACTGCGTACAAAGTGTGCACAAAAGGCATTGCATTTCACACAAAAGCTCGAAATAAGGATTTCAATGGAGTGACAAGTTTACGAGGTCCCATTAATTAAAGGACAAAAAAATTTAGATGTCCTCCTTGTGTGTATCCATTTGCCTGTGTCTGCTTAAAAGGGAAACGTCGGCTAAGCACTAAACTTGTATATCAGTTCAGTATATTCCAAGTAACATTTTTCTGATTTACTTAGAAACGACTGACGAGTTTGATTAAAATATTATATTTAAAATATTTATTTATACTTTTAATTTTCTGGAAGAGCCCTGAAGTCAGCTTTATTCTGGGTGACTATTCTATAACTGGTAGATTTAAGAGATAAACAAACTCCTACTGTCTGACCCCGTAGCTCAGTCGGTAGAGCACCTGCCTGCTATGCGACGGTCCCGAGTTGGATTCCCGTCTGGGGGTGTGGATTTTTCTCTAGCCAATATGATTGATCTTTCCCAGAGTCTGGAAGTATGAATGAGAGTGCGAATGTGTGCGTGACCTAATGATTAAAACCCAACGAATACGAGTTAACACCTCCGATATGTTCCAAAGGAGATCGGCCGCCGATATGACCATTGCAGTTAAAGGTCATTGTTCCAGATAAATGGAACAAATAAAGAAAAAATCCTACCACACTATAAATTTAATTTTCGTTAAAACACAGGAAGTATGACAGTGTTTTGTGAAGATAACAAAAACTGCTTTACTGATGACGATAACAGTTTTCAAGATACTTTGTTGTTATTGATTTGAATTTTCAATACTTATATCTTTATTCCGTTTTGCTTTTTTATGTAATGGCCATACAAAGAGACTGGAATATCAAAGCCAGTCACACAACAACCAGCTGTTACAGATTTTGATAATCGCTTGAGATCACTGTGTTTTCCAATGTCTGCAAGTAAATTCTTCTGTTATAAGGAAATATGTAATAACCGTCTTTGTTAATTTATTTCTCAATTAACATGAAGTAGATACCAAAATTAGTTTTTTAAATAATTTTTTGTACAGGAATGATTCAAGAATATCATGTGAGTGCACACATCAACTCTGCCCCCCCCCCCCCCCCCCCCACCATTTCAGTGATGCACGTTTATATTTCATTTATATTTCACGTACTCTGTTGTATCGTTTTCCAATACTTGTCTTGCTATTCCTCTTACAGAAGTGGGTCCAGTATATATGCCTGAGAAAATTTAACTATTGCCTTTCTAAAATTTAGTCGCTAGAAAATGAACACATAACAATTATAAACTAAATTGTCCGATGGTACTTTGCCATCTTCTAAGAACTATTCTTATGGTGACTTTAAACATGCGCCGATCCTCGTCAGAGGGAAGGGTGCAACATTTTTAAGAAATACAATGGGATGACAGGAAGGCAACAAGGAACGTTGGATTAAATGTAGAAAGGTAAACGGCAATATCTATTACGAGGTGAAGGTGTGCCCCTTTCTGCATAAGCCTAAACAAAAGTATTGGTGTATCTGTTTTAAATATTATTTTATTTCACCCCTTCGTTATTATTCCCTGCCGACTGTCTCTAGCTATCTACACTATCGAAGGAATGTGCATACATATGTTGCACATTTTTAATTTTTTTTAATTCCTTGCTTAAAATGAACTTTAGTCCCCCAAGACATTAACTTATCAACAATTCTCCGATCTTACAAGCACAAGGCAGCAGGCCAGAAATTAAAAGCACGTTCTAAAAAGAAACAAATAAATACATGATGGATGTCCGCCACTTACCACTTTCCGGCCAGGTCAGCCACTTACGCCGACTGGTTCCAGAGTACAAATTCACTTGTGACCAAAGCTCTGCTCATGCAGATAGCGCCGCCAGGCACATAAAACACAACAGCAAGTCGAGGCTACACCACCCGGCCGGTAAAGCAGTGAGCGGTCGGCTCAAACTTCTTCTAAAGTTTTCTTGACTTTGCTAGAAAAAGTTGAGCAGCAGCATTCAAATTATCAAACTTATAACATCTGTCTGGGATAGAGCTGATGCCACCAAAATTGTACTTAAAATAAATTGTGTGCTTTAAAGAGGCAAGCATATATTGTACAGTAAGAATTTGAGTTTGCTAATTTTATGTATTCAAATCAAACAGAATGAAGTCTTTATAAGGTATTGTCAGGAAATTCAAATATGCATTTTGCAAGCAAATATTTTAAACATATGGTATTTCAATAAAAAGAATCGTTGGTTTTATTTTAAGGAAACCAGTTTTCGAAACTTTTTCCCTTCAAAGGAAATATGAGAGGATATTTTTGAAAACTTTTGTGTCGCATCTTTGGAAGCTATATAATAATAATAATAATAATAATAATAATAATAATAATAATAATAATAATAATAATAATAATAATAATAATAATAATAATAATAATAATAATAATAATAATAATAATAATAATGGTGATGATGATGGCGATGGCAGTGGCAGTGGCAGTGGCAAGGGCAAGGACAACAATAATAAGCTTTGTTATTCACCCGACTTTTCGCCTTGCTTATGCTGTACCAGATATACACTTGAACCCCCCCCCCCTCCCCACCCGGGAACCACACTACTGTATTTCTAGCGAAATCGGTGTCAATTGTTTTGGTGACCAAATACATATGTAAGTATAAACATATGTAGAGAAGGTATAAACATTTGTCCGAGTTTTTATTTTTATCAGTAATGGCTTAAGTGATGTTGATTAAACTCACTTTATTGCTTAGACGCTTAGTTTAGCACAAATGTCACATTTGAAACCGGCTGCACTACTCAGAACAGAACACAACTGATCTGTTGAATCACAGCTTAGCCCTTGAGTACGGCTTACACCTGAACTGTACTTTACACTGTCCACTGAACGCTATTACTCAACTATACTCTTTACTGCCCACTCCCAACACTAGTAAGGTCCTTGTATAACCCCCGAATACAAAGCGCACATTGCGGAAAAGGAGCCTACTTGAAACTGCCAAAACGAAACTTCTGGAGTAGGCAAGCGGCACTCAATGGCTAGTGTTCTGAGATAAACCGGCCATTAACTCGATCTGGTCCCAGCTAAACTCAGCAATTAGAGGTAGCTTCAACCAGATAAGTATTTCCTATAAAATAGACTAGTTTATGGATTACCAATACCAATACAGAATTATGCAATTTGTTATATGTACCGCTCGGATGATTTTATGTTCTCTCTCTTCTTTCAACAGCTTATTCTATTCACATTACTCATTTCGTTTTGTGTCTGTGTGTGCCTGTGTGAAATACGAGCCCTCTTTAGAACTCCGTTCTCCTTGCAAGGCCAGAGATAATATACTAATAAACGAATTGATATTTGAAAATGCATATAAACATGGAAAAATATCTTGGAAATGCTCAATTCTACCAAAAATTGATATACACACTGCTTTAATGAGGTTTATGTTTTTACAAACCAAGCTATTGCCTTATTTCTTAGGTTTTGGTAAAATTCGGAATGAAGAGCACTTAAAGTACTATTCCTAAAAAATACAAGATATACATATTATTTGTCATTAAAATATCTTAGAAGTATGAAAGTGGCTAGAGCCATTTTTGAGAAAATAAAAGATACAGAATATTTTACTTCGGTGTAGGAGAATTTTCATGAAACTTTATCTTGGAAAACGCTGAATTTAAATAGGTAATACGGTGTTTATCCCACACTTCTATTTAAATTGCTGTTCATAGACATACATTTTTTATAAGCGCTGTTTATTTGTCACGGTTTGAAATAAATCGGAACAGTCGATGCCGCTACCTCGTTCCCATGGCAACATGAACGTGGTATGACATTTAGTTTTTGTTGCTAAGCGACACGTATTTGCAGAATTCCGCGTATCGACGGTTAAATATGACTAGACTTGTTTTCCTATGCAAAACTGCAAGCAAATAAAACAAATGACGGACGCGACGTTCTGGGAACTTTTCTTTTCGGAGATGCATCAAGTGTTAATAATTCCAAGAACTAACTGCCTGTGGCAATTTCGTGTGGAGCTAACTTCACTGTTTATGCGACGTTGAGACATCATCCTTGGCTCGATCCCCAAGATGTTTGTGATTCAGTTAAAACAACTTTGTTCCATGTGGAATGTGTCGGATTGATTGATTGATTGAAAATGGGTGTCCACATTAATACCTTTCTGTTCTGTCTTGAACAAATTATCTTTATAAACGGCTGTTTTTCTATTTGCCTCATGTGAGTCGAGATAGACATTTTAGAGATTGTCTTATGTATTTTCTAGTAGATACAATGGTAATATGAAAATGCCGTAAGTTTAACATGCGACAAAGGTGCATTCTCTGTTCCATGGATTTCTTTCCTTTCTCATTTCACTTCCTACTTTTCAGGTTTGAATGCCAGCACCATAGTTCTTTGGATGCTGACAAATGGCATAGTTGCGTGCGTTCTTTTAGCATTCTTCTTTAATTCTTCCTATAAGTTTCTACCCAGGTCAGTATGGTCGTTTCGTCGCCCTTCGTTCTGCAGAAAAATTTCATTGGTTCGTTGGATGGCAATCTCTGCAATTGTTACCACTTTCTTTACACCTCTGGGCTTCGCTGGCTCCGCCCTCTGTCGGCATATGCTGGCCTTCGTTTCATCTCTCCCCCCTGTCGCCGGTAGCCCGTAATAGATCGTCGGCGAATTGGAGTGGACTTTTCAGTTGCTATTGTTAGTTGATTTTCATTTAACAATTCTATATGTTATATCATTTGATGTGTAGTTGTTAGGTATACATTTTATTTTTATATTTGTGTTTGTTTATGATGTAATATTTTTATATTTGTGTTTGTTTATGATGTAATATTTTTATTTTTATGCATGTATTGCATGTAATCAACTGCATCCGTTGTGATAACTGGAGCAATGCCCTGTAACTGAAAATTGAAATAAATAATTAAATAAACTTCAATCACAATCACAGTAGGCTTACGTGATACTCAAATCTTTTAAGAGGTATCTTTATGCAATTGCTTTAAAATTCGTTGTCCTTTTTTTTTCAAATAAATAAGTAAAGGGTTTTTCTTTATGAAATCTCTGCAATTGCTATTGGTTCTCAGTGCCTTATTCTACATTGGACATAAAAGAGGGCTTAAATTTTCTCAAAGGCTCCTTTATCAGCTAATGTTGGTTTACGTGCCATAAATCTATGACATGGGGGAACCAGAGGTTAGCATGTTATCGTTAGACCAGGAAGAGGACACTTCTTTTAGAGAAAGAGAATAAATAACTCCATTTAAGAAAAAAAGATAGGTAAATGTTTAACTATGCAAAGGAATATCAAGTACTACCCCGGAAATTGTTAGCTCAAAAAATGCGTGCTTTAAGAAGATTTTTTTGCACAGTAAGGTTTTGTCTATGTTGCGGTTTACCGATTATACAAAAGTCATTCAGAATGACTTCAGAAGCTATTCACAGGAAATTCAAAGTGTACATTTCGTCTGTAATGAAAATGTGTATTACTCGACAGAGTGTTGAGGCGTATCGACTTTCAGGTAAACAGCGCTGCCATCGTTTCTTATCGGGTCTTATCTGGTCGATTAGATGAGTGAAATATTAGTAAGTTGACGTACAATTAAGTTGCGAAACACAAACAGAGCGATTGGAAGCTGCGTGCGTTTATATAAGTTTTCTTCCGTCTACCGATGTATGACACATTGCTGTCCAGAAGACATGATTACATCTTAACAGACCATCAATACACTAGACTCCCAGCGTATGTGCGATAAGTTGAGGTAAACATATCTGTGTTGCGAATTTTTCCTTATACGCTTTCTCGTTTCGTCATGTTGTACAACATTTATTACATGCATAGCTTCAGTAATGTTGATGTTGGTAATAGGGTTTATTTTTGTGCCCTCTTTGTTTACATTTAGGATCTTATAGCTCAGTTCACCTGAACGGACTGCGTAGGTGAGAATGAATGTAAAAGCAAATGAGTTTATAAGCGGCTACCGAAGCAATTTGAAGTATTAATTTTATAAAGTAGTTACAGATAACCGTGGTTAAATATTGTTTTAATTTAACTGGGAACCTTATAACATTGAAAATAAGTAACTTAACCGTTAATATAAGCACTTTGTGTAGATTAGATTAGATTGATTTGCGTTCAGTAGGTTCACTTGTAGCCAGAAAAGGCTGTGAACATTAAATATGTCCAGAGGTATAACGTTTAATAGCATATATATGCACAAAAGTTAACATAAGACACATATTATAGTATACAGGCAATATGAACAACAATTTGGAAAACAAAGCAGGGATAATTACATATGATACAAAATGAAACATGTTTTAAACCAGCTTTCACTTGGCTTATGCCAGTACGTCTAACATTTTTGCAATGGATACCATTCTTGTTATTTATTAAATACATATACATTAAAAATAAACTTTGAACTAGCATCAAATATTTATTGGTAATGATTTGTAATTGGAATAGTTAGCTACTACTTACAGAGCTACAGAAGCATTATCAGGATAATTTGTCATTCAGATAACCTTGTACAGAATAAAAAGATTTTGAGCAAAGGTACTCTCTAACAGCATTTTTAAAAGCACCGAAATTATCAACTTTTTCTTTAAGAACATTAGGAAGTGCGCCAAATATTTTGATAGTTTCATAATACACACCTTTCTGGAAGCGATAAAGTTTAGCACTGGGATAATGGATATTATACTTTTGTCTAGTGTTTATTTTGTAAATTACATTATTTGTTACAAATAAGGCACAATTGTATACAAAGAATTTTAGGATCGAGAATATATACATGCAAGGAAGCGTTAATATCTTCAATCTTGTAAAAAGATGTTTACAGGAGCATCTGGTGTGGGTGTTAGTAATGATTCTTATAACCCTCTTTTACATAAGAAATATTTTTTTACTTTCTACTGAGTTGCCCCAAAATAATATTCCATATTCCATAATAGAGTTAAAGTATGCATAATATACTAATTTAAGTGTGTCAATAGAACTCACATTAACCAGCTCTAGGATAGCATAACAGGCAGAGCTGAGTTTAGGTAAGATATAATTTATGTGAGCTTTCCAATCTAAACATCTGTCCACTTGAAGGCCCAGAAATTTTATGCTGTCAATTTCTTCTAATAACATATCATTAATCCCGATTTCTATTTCAGTATGTGATGTTACGACAGGTTATAAATTTGACCACTTTTGTTTTGTCTAGATTCGCAGATAATTTGTTCGGTTTAAACCAGCATGGCATACAGTTCAAAACATAATTCATTTTAATTGTACACTCGTTTAAATTTGTACTGGTCACCAGGACACTAGTGTGATCAGCGAGAAGAATTGTACTTACAATGTCCTTTAATTAGCTTAGTCGTTACTAATAATCACCATTTAATGTAACTAATTGCATTGTTATTGGTATAGGCTACAAATTACAACCGTTGGTTGTAACCGTTAACGCACTCTGACAGTTATAACTGTTGCCGAAAATAACTCGTGTCCCTACCTACCTCAGCCGTGTACTTAATGCTGTCACTCGTCAGATAAACGTTGCCCTTGGCCTTTTCTATCACTATCTTGAAATAAACAGACTAGGAATGTAGATGTGTTTCTGGCTAGACTGCAAGACAAGAGTGTTGCTACCCCTAAGATATATTAAGTCCCTCATTGTACTCGGCATGGGGGTGACGTCACCCCTCGTTTAGCAAAGCAAACAGTTCCCAGTGTAAATTTGCGTTTAGCTATACCACGCTGCCTTCCCATTTTCCGCAGTTATAATAAAATAGCCTTTTACAAAGAGCAGGGGACGAGGAGGTATATGAAAGTATAATAAGATTCTCTACAAACCAACTCCCATTGTGGTATAAAAATTAATAGCTAACTTTCTCTTTTAGCTTGGCGTTGCGGAGCGAAAAATGACATTCCATTGTCTCAGTAGGGGTGGGGGGTTGGAAATGCTGCGCTTCCCTGACACATTATGACAAATGCTTTCCAGGAAAAAACAGCCAAAAGATCGCGTATCAATATTCTCACAGCAATATAACATTAAATATTAAATCACACAGAGTTGTGCGTAAGTTAAAAACGAACATTGGACTTCTATGCACTAAAATGTATAAAATATGTATACATTTATGCTGCCATAACCTTTAAAAACATTAATGAACTAATACGTTTCACTTTACCTACTGCGTAGTAGAATTATTACACTTCACCTCAAACTTCGATATCGATATTTCGCCTGAAATAGAACGTTTTGGGACTTCCTGAATAAAAAAACTGTTTTTAGAAAAAAAGAAAAATGTGTAGTGTTTATCGCCCGCGGCACCGCAGGCAGTGACACTGATGATGCATGAGATGAAGACGGAGCAACGATGGAATGAGATGGCGGAAATCCCGGAGAAAACTCGCCTTAGTGTCGTGTTGTCCACCACGAATCTCACTTTGCGGGCGTCTGGGATCGAACCCGGGCCACCTTGGTGAGAGTCAAGCGCTGTAACCACCCAGCTACGGCGCGGCCTTTTAGAAAAAGTATATGTATGCATATTTGTCTCTCTGGGAAAGCATAACTGAAGAACGAGAAGTTGGTTAAGGGTCGATAGGTTTCAAAAAATCCATTTTTTTCTTTTTGTTTTTAATGTTAAAAAATTATATAATTCTTCAGCTTTAAAATGATACTCGTATATAACACAGGTTGTCAGCTGGTATTAAAGTCCTTTAATTCGTCAATTTAAACATGGCGGCGTAATGATAAGCCCACTTCCTGAGAATTGTGCTTAATCTTTGATCGTGATTTCCCAAAACCTTGATTTTTCATAATTTAGGTGCAGTTTCTCAAAAACTATAAACGATATTGACACAAAATTTGTAGTGCTTATTTGTCAATGTTCCTTGAACACATTCGGCTAACATTTGTATTCATATGATTTATAAAATGGATTTAAACAAATATTCAGTCCTTGAAAATATTATGTTTTTTTTTTTTTTTTTTTTTTTTTTTTTTTTTTTTTTTTTTTTTTACTCAAAACTAATAAATTTTTCATGTTCATAGTATAAACTATATGTAATTTTCATTTAGCCGATATTATAAAACTGTATCTTAGGTTATTTAGGATAAAACTTGGTGCATGTAGCTTTAAATTCCTACAAGTAAAGTGTACCTAAAATATAGCGTGCAATATTTTTTCAGGACACACGGTGTGATTTATGCCTTTTTTTGCATGGACCTATGTGAACGTAATTTAATTATTATACAGTAGTTAAATGCACACATCCTTATACAGTAATCATACGGAATTTCAATCTCTGATAATGTTTAGTTTTCTATGTATTCAAATTTTAATATTGGTAAAAATTAGCCTTGTCTGGGTAAACATAACCTCCCAGTGCCCTTAAATGCCAAATTCATCTATAAGCTCACCACCTTTCCGGCTTGTGGCATAAAGATTTTCAAAATAAATAAATAAATACAATAAAAAGAAGCTTTCCAAACTATCTTTAACATAGATAACTTATCACAAAATTTTGTTTTCTAAGAATTGCTCTACTGATTTTAATTAAATAACCACATGATTAAGAAATGTTCATCGTAATCGAAACCAATCTTGTATTTTCTGGGAATACCTTTGAAGTCCTCTTTATTCTTAATGACTTTTGCAAACTGTAAACTGTTGCAGAAAACGAAATGTACTGCACAAGAACATCTTAAAGGGGAAAATTTATGGCAAATGGATGTTTCTGGAGCTAACCATTTCCAAGATTAGATTGGATTTGGTTACGGTAGGTGAGTCCTCGTACGGAGTTCCTGTTGATGGTCTATTGTACTTCCGCCCCAAGTGGGGCGTCCCGGGAGGAAGCAGAACGCGAGAGGACACCGAGAGTGGCCGTGCCAAAGAGCCACTACAGGGTCCCTACATTTTACCGGTTGAAAACTCCCCGGTAGGCCAGTTTAACTGGCAGGTCACTCGACTGCGGTCTGGAAACGGCCCCATCAGGTCGGCCCGCAGACCGGAGACCGTCCTATTGGAGGAGGAAGTGTTTACCAGGAACATAGAGACACCCGCCGACACTTCTACCCTGAAAGAGACCACAAGAGCTGAGCTAAAGTGAAATGATAATGAAGATGAAACGGATGGACAGGACATTCGGGGTATGTAATTAACCGACCCATCATTTACCTGAGGACCCGGGAAACCCCCCAAAAATCCAGTGGATCCGATAGGTCGACCACGGGAATCGAAACCGAACCCTCCGTATATGAGCCACAGATCAAACCGTTTGGGCCATCCCACGTGATATTTCCAACATATTTCTTATTTAACATGATATTCTTAAATAAGAAGTCATTGGTTTGCTCCCTCTCCTGGTCACGGAAAATGAACGCAATTTCAAAGCGACTAACTGTAAAAAGATTGGATTATCGGTTAAGCCTACTGTATTTTTCTATGCGCCTGTGCCGGCGAGAAAATATGTAATGAAACCATTTCTACAAATATCTGTCTCAACATGAAGGAGAGAGAAGCTGCGTTTATAAATCTGAATAGAGAAACGTATTAAATGTTTGCCACTTGCAATGTACATTCTTCCTTAGAAATCATTCCGCTCCTGATGAGTGTGAGCATGGAACGGAAGAGATATCTCGCTCCTGGATATTTTGTGCTTACATCCCCCAGGAGGAACGGATGAGGTAAAGGAAACGCAGGAGGCTATAGGTCGGATAAAGTTACGCAGAGATCCCACACCAAGGAGTTCTTAGATGAGGCTTCCATCTAGCTGAACCGGTGAGAACTACCCATCGGAGGGTACTCAGAAAAGGCTGCCATCTGGCGGGTCTGATACGAGTAAGAATTCGCGTCTCTGTCCGCCACCGACCGTCTCAAAGCTAAAGCTACCTGGAACATGAAAGATGAAATCAAATCATAGAAGAACATCCTTGAGGACAAAACACCCCAGGAATCTACTCCATGACCTAACGAATGTGAGTCTCACTCGATGCACCCTGCATGTTCGCCTACAGGTAATCAAAGTTCTTTTGTTTCGTGTGTGTACCTACTCTCCAGGAATATCTTCTCCTGTATACACATTAAAGCAAAGCCGACTTGCAGATTTTTTGCCTCTACCGAATGAAGAATGACAGATTTAATTAGTGGCAAGCAGTAAACTGAACTTGGGCTGTGCGTGACGTCAGAAAAAAGATTCGTGCTCGAAAACTGAAGAACCGGTTAACGAAGTAAATACTTCTCAAATTATCGTTATTTACAACTTATATCGGCCAACATTTTCCATCGCTGCATTCTAAAATATTCTTTAAAATGCTATATTTTTTACTCTTACTGGCATAATTTGTTACTTAAATGCACAAGCTCTTCCGTTTTTGGAGCCTTGATTTATTTGCGAAAGCCATGTTTTACTCTTGAACGGAAAACCAACTTATAATTTTCTCCTTGGCTAATCAGCAACTCCCAGAGGTTAATAAGGTCCTGATATTAAAATATGACTGAAAATCTTATTCTATACTCACTCGACCTTCTTTAACACTTTATCTTTATAAAAGTCTATTTTTCTATATATTTCATGTTAATGAGGATAAACTTTCATAGAAATTATTGCATAGAATTTCCTTATACGTAGTATGGGAATAGGAGAAATATAGTGGTCTAAAGAGCTAATAAAATATTTAAAGAGCTTATCACTGTGTAATGGTTTTGATTTTGAGAAATTTAGATTTTCTATTTTGTTCCTATTCTTTTTTATGGGTTTAAATTTTCTTACAACACAGAAATTGAGATCTTCTGGTTTTTCCGAGATAATCTTTTTTATGGTTTTAAATTGTCAAATGAGGTGTACTTTTTGAACTGAAAAAACTTTACTTTTTTTCCTGATGTTCCTGCAAAGAGAGCGGAATTTTAAAGCAACTGTACCCAGCAGATATGATCTGCAATCAGATCTTAAAATACTTAAATATATATTAAAATATTTGTATAAATTGTGCCATTATTCTCATTCCATCTATGAAAAATACGAATAATGAAACAATTTCTACAAACATATATGAGATTAACATGAAGTAGACGTAAGAATAAAATTGTGGAAGGCTGGCCCCGTAGCTCAGTCGGTAGAGCACCTGCCTGCCGTGCTAGGGGTCCCGGGTTTGATTCCCGGCGGTGGTTGTGGGGATTTTTCTCCGACCAAGATAATTCCCCATCTTCCCCAGAGTCTGGAAGTATGAATGAGAGTGTGAATGTGTGCGTGATCTAATGATTAAAAACCAAAGATCCAAAGATAACGAGTTAACTCCTTCAGTATGTTCCAAAGGAGAACAGCCGCGATATGACCATTGCAGTTAAAGGCGGGGTATAAATGGAGCAAGGAAAAAAAAAGTTTGTGGAAGAATGGTATGTTACAGGATGTGTTGAGAAAACGTTGAATGTTACTCATCATATTTTTACACAAAATATTTGAAATATCACTTCAGTACTAGCTAAATAAATACGCAGCACATGTAAGCTTTTATTTAAAGAAATGTTAAGTATTTGTTCCTTTTAATATCTAAGTAATATTTTACACAGTTTTCGTGCGTTCGATGTGAACCCAGCTGTATTACATTTTCATCAAAAAGTGCACTGAACAAAAGCGAGTGTCTTCACACCATCACTCAAAAATATTGATGTACTTGAAGTTGTAATGCAGCATAAGACTTTGGCTCTCGGAGAGGAGAGTAACAAAGCTCTGCAGCAGAAGATGAAGCGCAGTTTTGAAAGGCGAGTTCATCGGTTTGACCCAGAAAGGAAACATGAACAAAGCGAGCCAGAGTTTCCGATGTCGAAGAAATTCCAAGCTTCAGTTTTATGCAAGGCGGACTACAAAAGAGAGTGCTGCGTTTCGGCTAAAGAGGGCGCATGTTGAGATTTCTGTACCACGCAAACCCTGTTCGGGAGCTGAAGAAGGTTGTCTGTGAATGACTTTAACATAGACATTAGTTATCAAATTTGTGTTTGTCCATGTAGGGACAAATGTTGAAAAGCCCAATTCTTTCTGATGGACATGGGGCTATAAAATAATTTACATTACTAAAAGATTAAAAGTACATCCCGCCTCTCTAGCGTTAGCTGGTAGCGTGTCTACCTCACGTCCAAGAGGTACCATGTTCAAATCTCGGTCAGAGTAAGTTATCTGAATATTGTTTTCTTCCAGGGAGGGGGTTTCCTCATCCTGAAATATGAATGTCGAGTAACTCTAGCCCGCGCCGTGGCTCAAGTGGTTAGACCGCTTGGCTCTCACCAAGGCGGCCTGGGTTGGATCCCAGGCGACCGCAAAGTAAGATTTGTGGTGGACAACACGGCGCTGGGGCGGGTTTTCTCCGGGACATCCGGTTTCCCCCGCCATCTCATTCCACCGGTGCTCCATCTTCATCTCATGTATCATCAGTGTCATTGCCTGCGGTGCTGTATGTAGTAAAAGCGGGCGTTAAACACTACACGAATAACTCTTAAGTTCTATGGATCCTGGGCTCATTTAAGCATCATTTCACTCGTTTTCATTCATCGTCCCATAGTTGTTACTGTAAAAAATGTTGTTACATTAAATGTTTAATTCATTAGTTACATACAACTAATTAAAGAAAATTTATCTAGTAGTTTCAATTCACGAGTCACTGTTAGGCAGGAACTTACACAATTGAATAATTATAAGTATTATATATGCGCGATAAGAACAGCGATCTGGTTCCAATTCGTCGTTCGGTAAGTTTCGTTTAACTCCGTAAACATAGATGACAACTTTGATACTTGAAATGGGCTATATACTGACGTCTAGTGGCTAATACGCTAGGCTTTATCAAGTCCGCGATATTTCGTTTTGATCAATTTCGAGGTTTATTAGCTAACCAGTTTACAACAATTGTATGTCAGAGTTAGAATTTATTCTTAAAGTGTTCTAATGATGCAGCTTGTTTAAATGAATTTGGAAGTTTATTATATAACATTATCCCTTTGTAGTTAAAGGTTTCTTCATACGGGCTCTTTTAGTACGCTCGAATGGACAGTTTATCCTTGTTACGAGTGTGATTGTAATGTACATCAGCATTTACTTGAAAATGATCTATATTTGTATGAACATTTGTGGATGTTATGGCTCTCGAAAGGGGACACATTATTAATCGTCTATCTCCGTATAACTGTGATCTGAGTGCAATTGAGCTGGCGAGGCCAAAACTAAGGAATGTTTTCAGAGGATGCAACGTTACTTGTGATATCTTCACTTATCTTACACGCTATTTTGCTGAACTGTTTTTTTTCAAGGTTGACCACACTGCAGAAACAAAAGAGCGTTAGCTCTCGCTTCTTCCCCTCTGCCCGCACCACACCGTAAATCTAGCGCTCAACTTAATTTGCGCGTACTGTATTGTCCCGATATTCCTGACTTAGCTCCGACTTCTTTAGCTCTTTACGTTGATGACACAGTAATATATTATTCTCATGTTAATCTCCAGCACGCACAAGTAGTACAGCTCTCTTTAGATCGCCTAACTCATTGGTTCAGCACTTGGCGGATATCATTGAACCCTCAGAAAACCGAAGCTAAAATCTTCACTCTTCGCCGATATACTCCGCTTACTCCGTTGTGTCTCTACAGGAACAATGTCCCTTGGCTCCCCACTACAACTCCCGTTAAATACCTGGGAGTGCTTTTGGACTCTCGACTGACTTGGCGTGCTCATATCGATCGTCTTATATCACTGGCCTCCGGGCGACTTTCAAAACTCTCACCTCTGTTGCATCGCCGTTCCAGCCTCAGCCTACAGTATTCATTGTTACTCTACAAATCACTCGTTCGTCCACTTATTACATATGCCTGCCAAGTGTGGGGGGCCGCACACACATGTCATCTGCGTCGTCTTCAGGTCATACAGAATCGCTTCAGGCGCATCGCTACCAACGTTCCATGGTTCATCCGTAATCAGCAGCTCCATCACGAACTAGGACTGTTACCTCTTCACGACTACATTCGCAGGATCGCCCGTCGTTTCTTTTCCACGCTGCAAGAAGTTCCAGGAGCTGTGCATTATAACATCGGCGTCCGCACGCGCCAGCCCTCACGCTTGAAGAGGAGACTACCACAGGACCTGCTTCTGAGTGATACATCTGATTCCAGTGATTCTAGTACTTGATGTCTGTCTTACATCTTCAATATTGACATAATTTCTCAGAGAGTATTATTGGAGTTCTAACTTAATGTAGTTAGAGGGCGGCCTGTTAGCCTACCCCTGAGTGTTATTGTTCTTATTGTACTATTACCTTCTTTTCACTCTGATCTGTAAAGCACTGTACTGCTGATCGATCAATAAAAAAAAACTGTATTGCCCTTTACATGGGCGAATAGAAATTACGATATTAAATCTTCAGGTTGTGTCCGTTTTAAGTGTTCTTGGTACATTTTGTAGTCCAATAATCGAAGCACCGTCGAATTTAAAATAGTTGTGAAGCTGCTTCTCTGCCATGTTTCTTATTTCTTCGTTGACATTTCTCTGTGGATGTACTTCCATGGAGCGTTAACAGTAATTTATTTTGAAAATTATGTGCAGAATATAATGTAAAATGAGACATATGCCGCTAATAGTTCATTCCAAGTAATATATTGTATCGTTATGTTATGGGACTATAGTAACCCCTTTACATCTTTCTTTCTTCCCTCCTTTCTCACCATCTACTGCGACTTCAGATTGCTAACTGCCTCTCACTGTTATTGCTGCGTTCTTTCAAGTCAGTCAGATGCTACTGTCGCTACAGTAAACATGGTGCGTCACTAGGGGAGAATTGTATCTAATTGCAAAATTTACTTTAAACCGAATGTGCTCGCCATATGTGCAGGCAATTCGTGAAATTTTTTCAAACTCTGTACCATCTGCAAGAAAAACCATGTGCCTTATACGCTTAGAGTTTGGTGTTAGTCATGAAATATTCTAGGAGAACATTGGTTTTAACAGAAAATAAACCAGATGAAAATGGTGCCATGTACATACAAAGATCGTCTAGAAAATTGCTAAACAATTAAGTGCAACGTGAAATGGTAGAGCCAGACTGAAAAATTCAATGCCATACCGGGATTTGAACCACGGATCTTCTGGTTTCCGTCCAGCCGCTCTAACCATTTGAGCTACTATGACCAGCGTACGAACATGACATTAAATTCACCAACTCACTTGTGTTTTTTCCCGGTAAACCACTAGGAGTTCTTATAAACACATGGACACAACTACTTTATGGCGACTTACTACACTGTAAGAAGTTTAAGGCCCGGGCTTAATTAATTGTTCTTTCACACTAGCCGTGTGTAGGACGCACTATGAAGGGGTAGAGGCAGACTGAAAAATTTAATGCCATAGCCGGGATTTGAGCCACGGATCTTCTGGTTTCCATCCAGCTGCTCTAAACATTTGAGCTACTATGGCCAACGTGCCAACATGACATTAAATTCTCCAACTGACTCGTGTTTCTCCCAGTAAACCACTAGGGGTACTCATAAACACTTGAGACAGCTACCTTAATGGCGACTTACTATACTGTAAGTACTTTTCAGTCTGGCTCTACCCTTTCATAGTGCGTCCTACACATGGCTAGTGTGAAAGAAGAATTAATTTCTATTAATTGTACCTAATAGTGGTCCGAAATATAAAAGCCCGGGTCTTAAAGTACTTACAGCATAGTAAGTCGCCATTAAGGTAGTTGTCTCATGTGTTTATGAGAACTCCTAGTGGTTTACCGGGAGAAACACGAGTCAGTTGGAGAATTTAATGCCATGTTGGCACATTTGTAGCTCAAATGGTTAGAGCGGCTGGACGGAAACCAGAAGATCCGTGGTTGAAATCCCGGCTATGGCATTGAATTTTTCAGTCTGGCTATGCACTTTGATAGTGCGTCCTACACACGGTTAGTGTGAAAGAACAATTAATTTCAATTAAGTGCAACACCAGCCACTTGCGTGATATGCGTAAATGTTGTTCAAGATCAGCAAATAAGCGTCGCTTTTAAACTATTGATTCAATTTCTGTATCTCTCTTGTACCTATACGAAATGTGGAAATGAAACTATTTGCAGAATTGTTTGTCTGAGTTAAGTGTGCAGCAAATTAAGCTTTAAAGAATACCTTTTAAACTATGGCTTGTAAAGGTTATATATAGAGAGCAATAGTTGGGTAGAGACAGCCATATGAATCTAACATCAGATCTCTGTGGTTGGACCGCATGCCAGCAACAACACGTACGAATGCCCGGTTATCCATTACCACCTACTTATAAATAAATAAATAACTGTTAAGACATACAGTGTTAGGAAGAAGTGATAGAGATAAATAATAACAGTAAATATTTTTCATCTGTTAAAATCAATGTATCATCTAATAAGCCAAAATACCATTATTTGCTAGGCAGTGTAAGAATTTGTCAGAGGATTTTGAGTCATTAGCGATGCAATTTAGATCAGGCACAGACCATTTTTAGGCTAGTGTAGCAAAGAAAACTGCTAGCTCAAGGTGTTCTAGGATATCTGTGTTGAGCTATCGCGGAGATATATTCTAAAAACAAGTAGAAGAAACAAAATTGTTAAAACTGAACAAAGTCGAAGAGTGAAAATTGTGTTTCATCTAGAAATTATCAGCTTTAGTATTTGTAAGCATCATATCAGAACGTTGTTAGGAATAGGCTTGTATGCGGAAGTTCACGTAATAAAAGAAGGTGCTTTTCTGAAGTGCGCGTCTTTCTCGTCGCGCCTTTTTTTTTCTGCCTTACAGTAATCTTTATTGTGGTCCATTATCGGCAGCTGCAGACTACGCTCCGATTATATAGATCTATCAATCATTGGCAACGAACCTTAATCTTATCAATTCTGAGAGTCAAGGAACGTTTACTTTTCATTATTCGTAAGGAAAGGTTATATTTGAACCGTAGATCTAGATATATCCCGAGTTAGCCTTTGTAATTTAGCAGTTATAATTTATAATAATAAAATTCAGAATCAGGAATTTTTTAAAGTCAGTAGTAGCAAAACGGAACTATAACTGTTGAATCTTCTAATCTTTGAAGCTATGTTTTGGTTATATTTTGGGTTTTTGTCTAATATATTTAATGGTTTTTTGTTTCAGGTACGTCAAAAATAGGCTGAACAGCTTTAATGGTGGTGTTAACCAGGTAATTACTGTTGAATTATTTCACGTGATGAAACAGGTCACCAGACTCACTAAGGTTGTTTATGTATAGGTTTGTATCCCGTAGGGGAGGGAATCCGTCCGGTTCAGCTGTCGGGAGCTCGCGCTGCAAACCTTTAGTACTCGTTACTTCTGACGTAATTAGAAGTTCGTAGGGTTGAACTTTCGTGCCCCTCCCGAAAGGGAGTTGTTCGGATGCGTAGGCTTCGGCGGGGCAGTGGTTACCGAAACCCATGGGTATTGGGAACGCCTGTCTGGTTCGCTAGCAGACAGGGTTGTGAGACGCCTCAAGGTCTGCAGAGGTCCAGAGGTAGTCCTAGTCGGGTGGGGCTTCTCCCCGTCCGGGTGTCTTATGCCGCAGTACCTAGCCGCTTTGTGGTTTTACCTGCGAAATGAGTCTAGTGTGATGGTATGTTCTGCTAGGGGTAGGTTGTGAATTTTAGGGAATTTGGGTTGGGATGCCCTTGAATAATCTCAGAAGGCAGCTGCTTTATGGTGTTCCCGCGTTTTGGGAGAGACTGTTTGATGGTTTTGCTCCGTTTTGGTTACGAGTTGCATATCGCTTGAGCCATCAGGCGTAATATGGGTCATAGAGACATTTGGGGTTTCTCTTGGGTTAACCAAGGGGCCCAAGACATCTCTTGGTAGTTTGTACGACGGCAAGCGTCTTTGTTCAGTACTAGCCTGGAGAGCTAGTAGCATGGTGTGCTAGATCACTGGCGGCCCATTCGAGGTTATCGGTAGTTTTCCTGGATGGGTTGACGCGTCTAAGTGGCGTATCCACTTTCACCCTGTAATGGGGGGATGGCGGTTTTGTAACCTAGGTACCGATCTACTGGAAGACTCCGTGGAGTTTGAGTGGCTCCCCGATTTTAAGTTGGAGGATGGGGCAAGGGACCTCTGTCCCCAGTTACACCCTGACTGCAAGTACATTTCTGACTGGAAAATGGCCATTTTTCTTGTGTGGATCAGTGATGACTAACCTTATGTGAAGTAGGGGAGGGCGGATTTGCAAGGTCGCATTCATGGGTCTCAAAAACAAACCTAATACATGGTTACCTAAAAGTGAAGGGAAAGTGGTTTGTGTACAAAACGAAGGAGGTGACGTTGTTAGTACATAAGGACCAAGGTTAGACACCCCAGCTGTGCAGTATGTATTAAGCTGTGTAGGAGCGAATGTTTGTTCGAATTTAATGGGTTTCTTTTAAGAAAGGACAATTATTAACGCAAAAGTAACGTTTTGGACTTACTTGCAGATGATTAGGCCACCTTTTTTTATATGACCTAAAATATCTACACTATTCAAATTAGAATATGTTGTGACGCAAAAGTTATATAAACATGCCCAGGAATACAAACAATCCGATCTAGCAATATTATGAGGTGAAATTTAACTTACAAAATACACTGAAAGGCCAAATGTCATGGGAAATTATTCGATGTGTTGATAACATCGCAGTCTGGAATCACTGTGAAATGGTATCCACATGGACTGTGTGGTTGGTACTATAAGGCATACGGTATTAGAACCATATGAGGCGGAACCAGGGAGGGCTCACCTAGAGTGACTGTCCTATCATAGGCGTGCAGCGTTGCCTAGTTCGGAACCAGAGAACAAGCGTGAGCAACAGAGATTTCTCTTTTACATGCGCCCAACATTACTACTGAAATTCGATACTGAATACCTTGGTATATGCGGCAAAATATTTTGAGGCAGCCTGTATAAAGGCCATTTTTCTACGACGTATCGTTCTCAAGTTATCATTACGAGAATAAACAACTGACTCCCATGTTTATGCGTATGACTTGTTTGAACTTCCAATCTTGCCTGTGTGTTACTTCTTTCATTACGCAGTACTGAGTAAGACATTACGGAGTGTCGTTAGGAAATGTATAATATTAAATTCATAAATTAACTGACCACGGAACACCTCAGTCCAGGAGTGCGCAAGTATTCTATGAAGTTATGTTCAAGACCAGTGCGTAACGCAAATTGAGTGTAAGGTTAATTGTATAACTGTGACAATAAGCAGGAAATTCACATGTTTACATTGTGTATTGTGAACGGTTAACAATGTCATTTTCAAAGCATGGTACCAGTGGCGCTCCCAGGCGAGAAATATTTTTAAAGTGCGCTGTTGCTTTAAGGAATTGTCATTTGAGAAAGTGCGTGACCGGATCATTTTGTTCAAAAAGCCAGGAACTCACGACCAAAGCGTAAAATGTGACTATGCATATTGTCGGGTATTGTTTTACAGGGAAACTCTTCTAGCACAGAAATTGTTTAAGCTAGCAACTCCTTACAGTATGTCTTTTCAGAAATCCAGGTACGTTATTTTAACTAATAAGCATGTTAATATTGAATATTACAGTTTATAATGTTGTTATAATTATCCTTTACTGCATAAGTGTACGTTCTGATGGTTTGTCAGACGACAATTCTTCGTTTCCTCTCCCTATTTTCCGCTCTCTGGCGCATTAGTTGCCAACGGGACAGCCTCGTGTGCACGCACTGGTTCAGCTCGCATGACTTCTAAAACCGTATGCCGTATAGGTTCGTATGCGAGTGTCACCAGCGTCTCATAATTGCTCTAGTAGGTTAAGATCGAGTGATCTAGAGGCCAAGCCATGGTCGTGAATGCAGTGGTATTCATCACACCAAAGAGCTGTGACATGTCGCAGTGCTGTTAAAAATGGCATGTCCATCAGGATGCTCTAGTTCCAGAAAGGGAATGTCCAATAACGTGCAGCTGTCATTGATCTCTGCAGCCAGACAAAGGGAGCCCAGTTGCGACCATAAGAACACAGTCCAGCCCATAACTGTGCCACTCCTCCAAGAACTATAGCTTTATGGGGCATACGCCACACTCTCGGCTCGATACAACTGGGACCATGCTGTATGCCGTCTTGGGCCCAGCAATGGGGAGTGAGTCGCTCGTCAGCTGTTTAAAGCTTACGCTTTGCATTTGTCTCCTTGCATTGTTGGTCTGTGACGTCCCATATTCAAATAAGCGGGATCTGATTCACAAATTGTCGTGTTGTCTGATCGTCAAACACCTGTGGTCGCCCTGTGTGTTGTTTACGTATGTCTGTGCTATTGAAGTTCCACTCTAGATACTGTTGCATAATTATCATCATCCCACGCGGTTATCTCGCGATGTCCCGCCACATTTGTGTGTAACAGACAGCTTAGATATCGTCACTGCAACACTTGGGAGTCATTCAAATGTTCCATTGACTTTAGGACACCCAGATAAAATTAGTAACCGATTTTCTGTCTAATTTTGGGGAGAAAATGCTCGTGACAGACAAGCTAAATTATGGAATTTTATGTTATAAAATGCTTTTCGATGTATTAAGATAATCAGAACATAGTTAACTTTATTATGAGCTTTTGCTTATATCATTTGACTCCAATTCTAACAGCACACCTTTTACCCAACAAAATCTTTGAACTGGAATACAATGTATCTTATTCTTTCTTGTTACTAGCATTACTAAGTACTTCAGCAGGTAGAACAAATATTGTATTCAGATAAAAATTAATTCCGAAATTTTACGTTTTGAGACTGCCCCTAAATAAGATTAAAAAAAGTATTTGCATCTGTGAACAGCGTAACGTAATCTAAAAGTAGGTTAAATGCTAAACTTGCTATTTAAATTCATTATCTTACCACATATGTGAGATGTTTTATGACATACGAAATACATAACATCCAAATTACTATGATAAACATATAATCTCGTTAAAGGATACGATTTATATCAACAATTTTTGTGGCATTAATCATTTCCGAGATATTCCATGTTATTAGACTTAATTTCAAATGCGTACTGCACACTTGTAATTGCACATCATAATTCTGTTCTTTTTTTTTCCTTACTTTTTTCCCTTTGGTTTTTTTTCGAGTTTTCTTGTTCATAAAAAGATAATGCAAATTTAAACATATACCTAAAGTTTAAGGAGTAGAGAGAAGAAATGGTTTTGTAAGAATAGTTTGTAAAAGAATGTGTAGAGAAGGTCTTATTAATGCAACACATCAGATTTTGAAATGCTGTCGTTATACATTTGTTTCTCTCTTTAAAATGACAGTCGGTTTGCTCGACGTCCCTATTACCCACACAAGGACTGTGACAAAGCTTAGATACGAGCCTTGGCAACCCTGAATGTTGTAGGTGCCATCTGACGTTTCCAATGGAAAGTTTTATATTACTGACCATAATCTTCTTCACACATTTTGTCAATACAGCGTCATTTGTTTTCTTTACATTGACTTGAAAATTGTGTCTCAACAAAAACACGGAATTAGCTCGTGAAAATGTTCGTACAATGATTTATTACTATTTTCGACGTGGATTATCAAGACAAGACTGCATCGATCAAATAATTTCCACATTTGGCGACGAAGTTCCATTCTTTTCCTCTGTGAAACGCTGGTATAACGACTTTAATCGTGGCCGACGTTCGCTTAATGATGAAGTTCCTGAAGGTCGTCCAAAATCAGTTATTCCAGAAAACATTGATGATTTGCAAAATATCACAATTAAAGATCGTCATGCGACGACATATTGAGAGATTTAGGCAACCCAGGCATTAGTTCATCCAGCATATATAAAATACTGCATGGTTATTTAGCCGTGAAAAAGGTTTGCTCTCGTTGGATCCCAGATACTTTGACCCAGTTTCAAAAAGATGCTCGTGTTGATTGATGTAGAAAAATGCTCAAGACATACAATGTCGGTGCTTCAAAAGACGCATTTAAGATTGTAAGAGGTGACGAATCATGAATCATTGCGTATGAGCCGGTACGTAAACAGAAGTGGGTATTTTCCTGTAGGGGAGGGATTCGTCCCATTCAGCTGCTGTGGTGCGAGAGCTGCGGACCTTGAGCACTCGTGGCACCTCTGACGTGATCAGAGGAACCTCGGGCGGAACATTCGAGCCTCTCCCGAGTGAGAGTTGTTCGGATTGGGTTGGACTCAAGGAGGCAGTGTGTTCCCGACACCCGCGAGAGGTCGGGTACCTCCGGCCGGGGCTGACCTCCCGGAAGGGGCAGAGGGCTACCTAAAAAGTCCCGGATGTTAGCCTGCAGAGCTAGTAAAACAAGTGTCACATTTTAAGTATCTTGGATCTGACCTAAGTTATGAAATACATCAAGATATAAATAGGAAAATAATTAAGTTTCAAGCAGTAACTGGAACAATTAAGAGAACACTAAAAGGTAAAACAAGAAGAGAAACTCAATTAAAATTTTATTCTGTCATGGCACTCCCTGTCTTGCTTTATGGAAGCGAGACATGGACATTAAGAAACAAAGATTTTAGTAAAATACAAGCAGCAGAAATGTGTTTCCTAAGATCTGTTAAGGGATGTACAAGGGAAGACAACTTAGAAATGAAGACATAAGAAATGAATTAAACATCAATTCTGTTTTATTAAAATTAATGGAATATAGGGAAAATTGGCTCCAACATTTAGGAAGAATGACTCCAGAGAGAATCCCTAAACAAATAATGGAATATAAACCGAAAGGACGAAGATAAATAGGACGACCTGGGAAACGATGGATCGATGTGAGGCGGGAATAGGCTATAGCCTAATCCATGGAGGTAGAAGAAGAAGAAGAAGAAGAAGAAGAAGAAGAAGAAGAAGAAGAAGAAGAAGAAGAAGAAGAAGAAGAAGAAGAAGAAGAAGAAGAAGAAGAAGCTAGTAGAAGGTGTGTTAGATCACCAGACAGCCCCGCCGAGGTTTCGGTAGTCTTCCCTGCGGTTTTGACGCGCGTAAGTGCCATATCCACTTCCATCCCGCCTTGTCGTTGTCGAATCTTTTTAGACTCCAGGTACAGCCCTACGGAAAGAACCCCGGAGTCCTCATTCGTCTCCCGGGTGATAGAGGACGGAACCCTTGGACTCTTGGGTAGGCCTCGCACTTACATGTATGGGTATTTCAAGATGAAACAAATCCAACAAAAGTTGTTCGCACTCTAAGCACTTAGAAGCAAATGGTCGCGTGCTTTTTCAACAAAACTGGACATGTGACAACAGTGCCTTTACAGGAACGTAAAACGGTGAATGCCGAATGCTACACAATCATTTGTTTGCCGGAAATCTTCAGTGAAGTAAGGAAAACGAACAAGAACCGTAGGGTCGTTCTTCACCAAGACAATACAAGTGCTCACACATCTCGTCTAACAACAGAATATTTGAAGGCTGAAAAGATCCAATTGATGAGTCATCCGCCATGCAGTCTTGATTTGGCACCAATGACTTCTTTTTGTTCTCGAGCATTAAGAATAAATTGCGTGAACAACGATTTTCGTCGCCAGAAGAAGCCGTTTATGCCTAAAGACCATGTTTTGGAGGTGTCTCAAGAAGACTGGAATAAATGCTTTGACATGGTTCAAACGGATGCATAAGTATATTGATCGTAAAGGAAAATATAAAAAAAGACAATAAAACAGTTTCAATCAGAAATTACTTTATTTTAATTATCAGGCTCAAAATATACCTAAATAGTGCCTCTCGTACGTAATAGGAATTGGGCGCCTGGAGCTTGAGTTGTAGACACGGAAGTGCGCTTTCGCCCAACGTAAACACCAGAAGCGCTATCGAAAGGCAATCAGAACCTGCTGTAATGTTGTGTAAACATTTTCAGTACCAGCGAGCGCTCTCGCCAGCCAGAGGGTGTGTGTCTGGTGCGAAAAAGTGATGTTGTCCAAGCGAGTTTGTGATGTTGCTGCACGGATTTGGAGACACCTTGTGTTGGACTTCCCCGCGAGTATACCTTACGGAAGAAGAGGCTACGTTGGCCGCATTTCGTTCTTTATCAATGATGAGAAAGTGAAGTGAATATTGTCACCCCAGTATCGGAAAGCACGACCAATTGACAGCTGAGTAGGGGACCAGAGGCATTAAGGCCACGCCTACCCATTTATCTCGGTCACTAACTGAGGGGATGATTAAGGAAGTGTCACTGGTCGTTGGCCGCCTCTTTCCCCTCCCCCTGCCGTCTCGAACCTTCGTGATGATTCACTGAACCGCGAGATTTCCAGAAACATTGATATTCCTATAAAAAGGGGCTGCAGTGGCGAGTGAGTTCAGTTCTTGGCGAGCAGCGTGAGGATCGCCGAGTGAGTTAACGGACCGGTAGACTGTGAACGTGCATCAGAGGAGCTGTACGTAACTGTGAGCGTGTAGTGGACCTGCGACAGACGAACTGGTGAATTGTAATTGTGTGCATTACGTAATTCTGTGTAACTGGCAAGTGTTCTGACTGTAATTCGGTGGAAATAAAGAACATTTTTGAGATGTGCAATTGGACTTTTAATTTCGCGAACCCACAAAGTCACAATATGGCAACAAACGTAAATGTCAGTGAAAATTGCAATTAGTTCACAGTAGTGAAGTAGAAAAATGAGCTAAACGAAGTCTGAAGGAAAATGAAACTAGGTCATTGATAGTGACTTTTAGTGAAGTGATACTGACCTAAACGAAATCTCAGGCCAAATAATTTAACTAGGTTATTAAAGGGACTGGAAATTCGCAAAACTCTCAGCGAAATCTGGATCAATTCGCAATATTTAATTTGCAGCATATAACCAAAGTGCCTGCATAACTTTGAGCTGATTTATGATAAGTAAAGACATCACACTTATGTGTGCTAATTCACTGTTCATGGTAATATATCACAGTTACAGACAGGTCATATAATTATGTACTAGATAAGAGTTGGCAGGTAGGAAAGGTAAATATTGCAAAACGTCCATAAATACATTTGCTGTACTCGTTTGACAATTACATCTACTTTTCATCATGATATATTTGTATAGTTTTTTTTTTTTTATAGACTGCGTGTGCTGTTGACCTTTTGTTTGCATTTGTTTTTTTATTTTATGTAATAAACAGGTTTCAAACTGAAATGCGTACTGGAAAGCCATGAACTGCAAAACAGAGGCAGGACATTCTGTTTATTATGAGTGACAGTTATGTTATATAATTTTACCAAAAAGAAAAAGAGACTAATGTCAATAAATATGGTGTGTTCTCTCTCACGTGACTTTCCCTACAAATTATTCTTGCAAAAATTTATTTTTCTGTATACTTATACTAATGGGATAAATATTTGGGAAATGATTTCCTTGCAGATATAATAGGAATAGAGCAATCCAGTAAACTTAGCTGGTCGACACTCTGGGTCGGTATGACCACAGAGCTCCTCGCAGGAGGAGGAGGAGGTAAAAACTCCCCAAGGACGCCATGGGCTATTAGCCAGAAGGGGTTCTCTCCATCCCACCATAAACGCCAGAACCAGAAATGGGTTTAGATAATTCCCCCACACAGTCTCCTAACCCCTCTGATCGTGCTGTCTGCACTCCGACCTCCTTCAAGCGGGGAGTTCGGGTGAAGACAGCCTTGGGAATACATACCCCAGGCGGCAGCCTGAGCGGCTTAACCCAACAGATCAGAGAAACCAATGCCCCGACATAAACGCTTGAGACAAAACACAGACAACTTCTACTCTACCCAGATAAAGCCGCAGTAAGCGGCTAGGTGCTGGGCGAAACCATTCCGTCCAGGTAAACCTGGACGACTCGATTCTTCTGCTGGTCTGCAGTAAACTTAACCGGTAACTAAATCTTTTAAGGGCTAGTCGCTATGTGATGTGTTTGAAGTTTCACTCTCTAAACTGACCAGGAACAATGAAATGAGATGTGTGGTGTTTAGCACCCGCTTTTGTTACATACGATACCGCAATGTGACACTGATGATACACGAGATGAAGATGGAGCACCGGTGGAATAAGATGGTGGGGGAAACCGGAGATCCCGGAGAAAATCCGCCCCAGCGCAGTGTTGTCCACCACAGATCTCACTGTGCGGTCGCTTGGGATCGAACCCAGGCAGTCTTAGTGAGAGTAAGTCTCGCTTTGTGTTCCCTTGGGAACGAACCTGGGCAGTCTTGTTGAGAGGCGAGTGGTCTAACCACTCAGCCACGGCGCGGTGATGACAAGGAGGGGAAAAATAATTTCACATTTGAGGAAAGTGAATTCTAAAATGTAAAGAAGTATAAAATAATTTACTTAAATAGGTAGCTTAAAAAGTGTATTAATGAGATCCACATCTGTGGTACTATTTGTTGAGTTTATAAAATTACGAATTTTATCAAACTTTTTCAGAATGCAGAGAGATTCAAGGGCTGTTCCCGAAAAAAAAATCAAGATAATTATGCATTTCATTTGTCATTAAAATGGGTGATATTTCAATTAAAAGTAGGCCTATTTTTGAGAAAATCAAATAGTTTGAAAATATTACATTTGGGGAATATTTTAGGTTAGGAGAGGGTATGCTTGCAAATAATCATGTCGTATCCTTTTAAGAAATGAACTTAAGTTTAAAAATTTGTCATTTAATAGACTTTTTAATTAATCTTCTTCATACATGTACAGACATTCACATAGGCACATACACAGACAATCTTCTAAAACTACCTTCTTTGGAATTGGGTACTCAAGAAGTGTTAAAATATACATTTATGGAGAAATTTCGGTATCAAAATTTTGGGTAAGTACGTAGTAGAAGAAGCAAAAATTATAAAAATATTACTTCTTATATTCATATGATTTTTCATACCCATTCAAGATTTATTCCTGCCACACATTATTGTATTTAGTACACGATAATCAATATAACCTTTTGTGGAAACGGTTTTATACTTATATTTGTGTATAAAACAGCATTCAAAACAGTATATGTTTGAAATGTGTACTAGAGTCATACAAGGCAGCAGGCCGTTCCTGTAATTTAGGGCTGTTCAAGGCAGCAGGCCGTTCCTGTAATTTAGGGCTGTTCATAATTTTTTACGATGATAATTTTTGCACTAAAATTCAGTCTTATTATATTCTGTTAGCTTAATATGAAACAAACATGCCGTAGTAGTTTCATTGTTGGTACTCCTGGTACCCGCCTGTGAAAACCAGGCGAGTTCAGACATGTTCTTTATCGCCTACCGCTGCAATGGAGGTAACACGCGAGGAACAATATGCGGCTTTGAAATTCTCAACAAATCTTCAGTCGAGGCCTATAAAATGTTACAGGAGGCCTATGGAGAGTCTGTTCTTTCCTAAAGCATAGCTCGAAGGTGACTTAAAAGAGGTAAGACAATCAATTTCAAAGGAAGGTGAACCCGGTGCTCCAGTTACTGCTCTTACAGAAGAAGACATCAACACTGCTGCTGCCATTGTGAGAGAGGATCTACGAAATACCTTAAGATCACTTTCTGAAATACTTAACATTTCATTGAGTGCCACCCACACGTTAGTGACAAACATTACACATGAGACGTGTTTGTGTGCGATGGGTTCCAAGACTGTTGATTCCCGAACAAAAGGACATTCGCATGCAATTCTGCACGCAGTTAAAGTAGATGTTAGAGGAAGATCCTGAGTTTCTTTCAAATATAATAACTGCTGAAGAAACTTGGCTACATCAATTTGATCCTGAGAGCAAACAGCAAAGCTCAGTGCGGAAATCTCCTGCATCACCAACCCCTAACAAAAAACAAAAGTGGTTGCTTCTGCTGGGAAAGTTATGGTCATCTCATTCTTTGTTATTCATGGAATGATTTATCAACATGTTGTACCTGCACACACATCAGTAACTGTAAAATACTACAGGGATGTCCTGAAAACATTGCAAGTCCATATCAGGCGCAAAAGACCACATTTCCGTGAAGCAGGTTGGATGCTGCACTACGATAATGCGCGGCCGCATATTGCCATTGTTGTTGCTGAATATCTTGCAAAAATCAACGAGAAGTGCATCCGTCACCCTCCCTATAGTCCGGATTTAGCCCCATGTGGCCTTTTTCTATTCCCTAACTTGAAGAAACGCCTTCGTGGGAGGCATTATCAATCATCAGAAGAGTGGTGAAGGCTGCGGTGGCGATTTTGAAGGATCTCTCAAAAATGGTTTCCAGCGTGCATTTGAAGACTGACAGAAACGCTGGGACAAGTGCATCGCATTCAGGGGAGACTATTTTGAGAAGGACAATCAAAATTATGAGGATGAGTAAAGGCACGTTGTCAAGAAAAAAATGGTGATTCATCTTTATTGGACAGCCCTCGTATATTAATGGTATCTATATGAAATCATTTTAGGAAAGACAGAACATGACTGGGATCAAATAATGAACAGTGATAGTTTATCACAGTCGTAGAAATGTCGGTCCGTGGTATCACTTTTAAACTTTTCATTTCTACCTTCTTTACCACGAACCTAATACGGCAGATGAGTTAATGTATTTCAGCTAAAAAATGTAATGTGGATGTATATTTTATTTGAACCAGTTTTGGAGATCCCTTAAAGACCAGCATTTCTAGAAAAGATCCTTTTGTATGTGTTTCACCAGTTACCTATTTTCAATTGTAACCTATATCATTGCATGATTTATTTTTCCATTATACTTGTTTGTATAGATGTAAACGGAATACCGATTGTCAAATGTTTAAAAACTAGTTCACTAAACATCGGCATTGAAATTCCATGTAATCACTACAAAACAACTGAACGTTGTTATAGGAAATTGCAAGGCATTGACAAATTGATATCAATAAGAACGGCTACTTCGGAAATTTTCTTTAGTTCGTACAGCTTACACGTTGGACAAAGTTCAGCATGAAGTGGGCTATTCGGAGAAAATTTAAGACACTTATAGATTTCTGAAATAAATATTCCAAATATAATTTATTTTAACCAAAACTGTTATAGTCAGTTCTGAAAAGTCATAACTTTAGACAAATATGACGTATAAAGAGTGGTTTGGGATGTAGAATTTTCTTGAAAATTTCCGAATTTCATCTTCGGAAATAGTGGATTTGGGATTAATGAGCTTTTTGTTTTGGAATTATGCATATTCACAAATGCGAGCGCAGGAAGTGGTTCAGCTGACTTTAAATACGGGCCGCGCCGTGGCTGAGTGCTTAGACTGCTCTATTCTCACCAAGGTGACCCTGGTTTGATCATAAGCGACCGCAAAGTATGATTTGTGGTGGACAACATGGGCGGATTTTCTTTGTGGTCTCCGGTTTCCTCCGCCAACTCATTCTACAGGTGCTCCATCTTCATCTCATGTATCATGCATAGGTAGCGTAGATGGTAGCATGACTGCCTCACGTTCAAGAGGTCCCGAGTTTGAATCTCGGTCAAGGTGAATTACCTGACAGTTTTTTCCGGGGTTTTTCCCTTATCCTGATAGACGAATGTTGGGTAACTCTAAGCTCCATGGACCCCGGACGCATTGAGCATCATTTCACCCATTTAATTCATCGTCCGATATGACTAAATGTTGGAGGACGTTAGTTAAAAAAAATAACCTCAAAATGTGTATCATAGATGAAATATGAACATCTGTATTTACGGAGAAAATAATATATTCTATACTTTAATTGTAGGTAGTAGTGGAGAAAATAAAAATGAAATGAAAATAAAACATTAAACAGTTCAGAACATAATCATGGATAAATCAGTAATGACTAATGCCTCAAAAAATTCTTTGTAACGAGTGGTAATCGTTTAAAGAGCTTTACATTTCTGGAGCTATTCCTAGAAAATTAATTATATATTCCATTTGTCGTATAAATGTTGAACTTAGGTAAGAATCGAAACAGCTACAGCCATTTTTGAGGAAATAAAAATTAACTAAAACATTTTCCGTGTAACAGGGAGCTAGGGGATTTTCTTCAACCTTTATCTAAAAATGCTTCTTTTTATTGTAACCAAGAGCCTTAAAGTATGTATTTTCAATCAAATTTCAACATGGGATTTTTGGGTGCTAAGCAAACCCTCTAGGTTTATATTGCAGCTTGATGGTAGAGAGTAAATCTAAGAATATTCATATGGGTTCGAAGTTATTAAGCTATAAACTAAGTTTGTAAAGGTCAATTCTTTGGGAAATACGAAAATATATCTCAACTGTGTGAAAATGTTTTCTGTGCAGCCTCCAGCAGAAGTTATTGTTTCGAACCAAGCCCTGCTCTGACTCAGGATAGGAAGCTGACATCCTCATGTCTGGTTATTATTCTGTAATGTTTATGTCTGGAGAGGTTTATTTGCATGTTCTTGTAAGTGAAGCCGCCGACCCAGTTTTTGTACTCAGTTTATCTGGAAATGCTTGCCCCCAGGGTATGTATACCATACTCTGGGTCACCGATGGCGTTCCTAGAACTGAACTACAGACTTAAGAGTGACGTAATGTTCATAATGCCTAAAATAGACCTGTGTGTTTGTCTATACCATTAACGATCCTTTATTAACAGTGACTTGGTCCCCAGTCACGAGGGAAAAAATATTTTATCTGCCTAGAGGAATTTGTAGTCGCTGTGATTCGGTGACCTTTATCTCAATCAAGATGAAGCAGATTTTAAAAGGAATTCAGAGATTATTCCTAGAAAATA
Source organism: Mantis religiosa (assembly GCA_030765055.1). NCBI lineage: Eukaryota > Metazoa > Arthropoda > Insecta > Mantodea > Mantidae > Mantis > Mantis religiosa. The sequence goes on along the minus strand of CM060947.1, from coordinate 56,520,170 downwards.
TAAGATATAAATTTATTTTTCTTGTGAATATCTTTAGCCTTCTAGAGGGTAGCCAAACTTTCAAAAAATATTCCATGCAAAGTGTGGTTTTGGATGAGAGGATTCTCTTAAAGAGTTTCCTGTCGCGGCCTTGAAAGATTAATATTTATTCACTGGCGGAGGTTCATTTCTCTCTCTTTTTTTTTTTTTTTTTTGCCCCTTCTGAAAAAGGTTTTGTTTAGGTATCAGGTGACCTCAAAACTTGTATTTTTAATGATATTTCGACATCGTATGTTTGGATTCTTATCTACTAAGCAGTGGAAAAAGTAAAAAATACAAAACACCAACGTGTTTGTGGTTGTGAACATCATAACCCATGACATCACAAGAAAAACGTGCCACCATTTGGAATTTTCTTAAAAATACTTCTAATTACTACACAAATTTAATTATTTTTAACAAAAACTTCACTTATCTTTAAAGAAAGGCATGCAAAATTGTTATTGATTAAGATCGCGCTTTCGCCAAAACTTGTTTACATCTTCAGTCTCGTACAATCTGGTTGTCAACGTTACAATCACTAGAGGTCACTACGTTTCTTCCAGTACTACCAAACTCTGAAAATGAAACAAACTTAAAGACAGAATCGACTGTCGGTATTTCAAAATTCATTACGCGATTTGTATATGGTTTGGGACCATTTAATTGTTTTAATTTACTTCTGGTTTTATTTCATAGTTAAATAACAAAAAATAATCATACTTTAATTATTTGGATTAATATATCATATCTTTAAGATATTTAAAAGTAATTAGAATACGCAGCTTTAAATTTTTGGATGAGTAACATAACTGATAAACTTATTTTTCATAACATATGTACAGTAGTTTACTACAAAAATGAGTAAATACAAATTACTATATCTTGTTAAAACACTCAACTTATGTTACATAAACTTTTTATGACGTTATGAATTTGGGAGATATCTTAGTTGTTTTTTTAACTGTTAAATACTCCTACTTTCTTTTAGCAGTAAGTGCAAATAACATAGAATTTCATATTTATCTTACAGCAACTACGCTTTAAAAATCTCTATTATCGTTTTTGATTAACAAAAAGTAGAATGAAAATCTAGCTTTTGCAAGAATGGTCTGTAGGAGTTTGAATACAAAAGTCATGTGAATCAAAGGTAAAGTTTTATTTTGTGCAACGTTTTCCTGGTAATAAATTGTATTAAACATTAAATTTAATTTACATGTCTTTGTGATATTTTGTGCATTAACAAAACCTTCTGTATCACCGTGTAAAAATTTCAGAGAATTGCGGAGGGTGGCTTATGCGGGTTTAGAATCCAGATAAACGTATCCCTAGAGTAAATTATTTGCATCGTGTAGCGACTTCAAAGACCTTATTAACTTAGCTAACGACGTATAAAATGTTCCTAAGAAGAGTAAGTTTACTGCCGGATTCAATGACACTAGCTACGTTCCTTTACTTTGTAGATGTTGGTACTACTTAAGCAAACATAAACACACTAAATCATTACCGGAGTTTACTTTGCACTTAACACAATGTCGGCCGCATTCTGCAAACTCACGACATGTTAACTTCAAGTTGAAGCAAAACAAATGAGTGATTATGTAAATGTTTCATGTAAAATAAATATAATGTTAAAAGACGTAAGATAAACCTGTGATAAAGAGCATTGCCCTCCAAGAGTGGTGTCTCGGGTTCCGGATTCTATTCCTGTCGCTGTCCACGACGATCTTGGTGGTTTTTCCTGGGCGATAGACGACTGGTGGGATGTTTTCTATTCTATCAGAGTTTCCCTTCTCTTTTGTCTTCATTCCATCTTATGTTGTAAATGTACTTCTAGTGTGTGTGTTTTTTTACGTGAAGCATTGCCGGATAGATCTCTCCGGGCTGGCCCCGTAGCTCAGTCAGTAGAGCACTTGCCTGCCATGCGAGGGATCCCATGTACGATTCCGGGCTGGGGTTAGGGATTTTTCTCCAACCAAGATGATTCTCAAGTGTGAATGTGTGCGTGATCTAATGATTAAAGAAGAAAAAAACCTCCAAAGTACCAGCAACCCAACGTATACGACACCAATAGGCGATATGTTCTAAAGGAGAAAGACCACCGATATGATCACGGCAGTTAAATGCGGGGGCGGGGGATGTCTTCGAAGCTAGGGCGAGGAGGAAGGAGTAGCTCTTACTCCCCAACTATACTAGAGAGCATTTTGGTCGTGGAATCGTTGATGGTTCTTTTTCGCAGCTGCAGCAGTGGAACGTCAGAATATTTGGCTTTGTGATCTGTAGCCCGCTGAAGTTGCTTTACTTTATCACTTCCTCCTAAGGCATGGTAGCCACCATAGATCTAAGTAGACAGAATGCGTGAGTGTAACTGTTCCTCTTGGTCACGAGCATAAAATCGCTTTATGTGTGATATATGATTATTATAAATGTGTATTTCCTTTGGATGCAAAATATTCAGTATATAATACCTATGCTAGCCTAATATTATTTTGGTTAATATTATTTTCCCTGGTCTATATGCGAATGATAGGGTGTTTCCTATTGTATCGCGATTTTCTTTCTCTCATTTATCATTCATTCCATCTTATGTTTTAAGTGTACTTCTAGGTTTTTTGACGTGAAGCGTTGCCGGACAGATATATCCGGGCTGGCTCCATAGCTCAGTCCCCACCCCTCTGCTGTGCGAGGGGCCCCGTGTTCCATTCCCGGCTACGGTTAGGCATTTTCCTCCAACCAAGACGATTATCCATCTTCCCCAGAGTGTGGAAGTATGAAAGTGTGCTGATCTAACGATTAAAAAAAAATCCTAAGCACCAGCAACTCAACGTATACGAGTTAATACCATCGCCAATGGGAGAACGCCCGCTTTTACTACATACGGCACCGCAGGCGGTGACACTGATGATGCATGAGATGAAGAGCACCGGTGGAATGAGATGGCGGGGGAAACCGGAGGTCCCGGAGAAAACCCACCCAACGCCGTGTTGTCCACCACAAATCTCACTTTGCGGTCGCCTGGGATCGAACCCGGGCCGCCTTGGTGGAGCCAAGCGGTCTAACCACTGAGCCACGACGTGGCCATACCTCAGTTAAAGGCGGGGTATAAATGGGGAGGGGGAATGTCTCCGAAGCTAGGACATCGAGGAACTATTACTCTCCGATAAAATAGAGAGTTCATTGGTTGTGGAATTATTGATGCGCAGCTGCCGTTGTGGAAAGAGAGAATATCTGCTTTGTGGTCTGTAGCCTGCTTAATTGCTTTACTTCACCACTTCCTCCTAAGGCGTGGTAGCTACAATAGATGTAAGTAGACACAATGCGTGAAATGTCTTCCTGTGTTGTTTATGACACCTTGTTCTCGTTATACTAAACGAGATTTTGATGGGTCCTTACTTCAGTATTAATGCATTTGTGAAGAGCGAGAACATGTGTGTGGGGGAGGGGGTAATCTAAAACGGCGCAACTAATTTTGATTATTCTTCACCATTGAAAATACCAACTGATTGTGATGGGCATGGAGCTATAACATTTCTAATTTGTTACATAAATTAGATAAAGTCTTCTTCCACCTGTGGCGTTACTAATACGCTAAACAGCATTCCCAGAACTTGGAACACTGTAAAGACACGATGTTCCGTCCATATTTTTATCCTTTCTTGTGAATATCGAGGATTACTTATCTGTTATTTGGAACAGTTGTAGCTGTACCAAATTACAGTTAGAAGAGCTAAAAAATAGGAATGAGTATAAGAACATTTTAGATCAATATATAATCACTTCTTAAGGAATTGAAGTTGTTATATTTAAAATTCCAGTATAACAAGCAATATTGGGAAAGCAGCTGCTTGCAATTAACTACAAATGAGTTAAAATTCACTATGATAAATGGGGAAGGTAAATGGCAAAATTATTAAAAAAGAGATATTTTTGATTAATTGTATTTTTAAAAATATACTGCTACTTCATTTTGTACTCAAAAGTCTGTACTATTTCATAGAGAAGTAGAACTGAAATACCCTTTTATGTAGAGGTAGGGTTTAGATCCTTTTTTTTCCGTTCTCCAACGTGATTTCATATCGGACTATAAACGAAATGGTGAAATGGTGCTCAAATGAGTCTAGGGTCCATGGAGCTTAAGTCACCCGAAAGTCATCTTTCAGGATAAGGGAAAAGCCTGGAAAAACAAAACCCTTATCCAGCTAAGGAACGTGAGGCAAGACACGCTACAGAGGCGGCCAGCTCGTCTGTATAAGTCGAGGCCTACTTGAATTTTCCCAAATGCATTCTTTGCAACTTGTAATTCTGTAGTGGTAAAGAAACAGAATCTACGTGATCTAAAGTGGCAATTGCTCATAGTAATGACCTTCAGTCACTTATTGGTGTGTTTATTTTTGGACTGCTTTTTAATTTTAATTCACAGTTTTCTTCAACTTCCAGATTCTAGGAAAGATAGTGAGTAATCCTGGTTAAAAAAATCATGGAACCGAAGACGGTATTTCTGGACATTAACCACCACACCTCAGAATCATTTTCTCTTGTATCATAATGAAAACTCACTTTTTCTGACGTGTTTCAAATATACCATGGGCTCGCTTTATCGCGGGGCACAGATTGCTATAGGCGTAGTTCGCTTTCGTCTCAGTATTTGTATTAAGAATTTGATAAGAAATAAGCATTTGTAAGAATATTTTGATACATTTTGAATTAATAAAATATGGAGGTTTGTTATTGAAACTACGCCTCCTCTACTTAATAAATGCCCGCCTCAGTAGCGTAGATGGTAGCATGTCTGCCTCACGTTCAAGAGGTCCCGAGTTCGAATCTCGGTCAGGGTGAGTTACCTGGATAAGGTTTTTTCCGGGTAAGACGAATGTCAGGTTACTCTAAGATCTACGGACCCTGGGTTCATCTGAGCATCATTTCACCCATTCCATTCATCGTTGGAGGACGTAAATTACATTAAAAATTCCACTTAATAAATAAATGCTGGATTACTATAAAATTCCAGATGACTTGGTATTAGCTAATATATTAAGTGTATTTAAAAAAGGAGAACTTAAACACCATGACAACCATGGAGGTTGAGTATACTGAGTTCAACATATAACTTATATGCAAGAATACTGAACAATAGATTGAAGCCGATAGTAGAATATTGCAAGAAGAGTAGAGTGGATTCAGGATTGGTAGATCCTGTCCTGACAGTATATTTACCATAAGTCCTTTAATAGATTAAAGAAGAGAGTACAGTCTACCTACATATGTGGCATTTATTGATTTGGAGAAAGCCTTTGAAAAAATTGACAGGGAAAATTGCGGGAAATGGTGTATCGCTATGGATACACTACATTTAATACAGTGTATAAAAAGCTGTGTAATTACACTTCGTAGCATAATCGTTCCAAGAAGTCTTCAAAGAGATCCAAGAAAGGTACTCTGATTATAAACACATTTATACCGATGGTTCAGCAACAGATACCAACCATGGCTGTGCAACAATCTTTCCAGATCGCGCACCATACTGTACTCACTGCCTAAATATTACTCTATCTTCTCATGTAAACTGTTTGCTATTAAGTAAAGTCTTCGTTGCATCGCTGAAGAAACCGAATCTAATAATTTTATCATCTTTACCGATTCACTGAGTGCATTATTCGCCATACAAAGAAAGTCAAGTGCAAACGCTCTAGTTCAAGAAGTAATGTTAACATACTCAAAAGCAGCAAGCTAAGGAAAACATGTAATTCTAACATGGGTACCCTCGCACAAACAAATCGAAGGAACGACAAAGCTGATTCCGAGGCACGCGAAGCCAATAAACATCTACAGAATGTGACAATAACCGCAACACATCAAGATTACATTAAATACATAGACAGGAAAATAAAAGCCAAATGAAAGGGTAGAGTCAGACTGAAAAATTGAATGCCAAGGCCGGGATTTGAACCACGAATTTTCTGGAACCACGGAATTTTTCAGACTAGCTCTACCCTTTCATAGTGCGTCCTACACACGGCTGGTGTGAAAGAACAATTAATTTCCATTAATTGTACCTAATAATGGTCCGAACTATAAAGCCAGGGCCTTAAAGTACTTACAGCATAGTAAGTCGCCATTAAGGTAATTAATTGTCTCATGTGTTTATGAGAACTTCTAAGTGGCTTACCGGGAGAAACACGAGTCATTTGGAGAATTTAATGTCATGTCGGCATGTTGGCCATAGTAGCTCAAATGGTTAGAGCGGCTGGTCGGAAACCAGGAGATCCGTGGTTCAAATCCCGGCTATGGCATTGAATTTTTCAGTCTGGCTCTACCCTTTCACAGTGCGTCCTACACACGGCTGGTGTGAAAGAACAATTAATTTCCATTAATTGTACCTAATAGTGGTCCGAACTATGAAGCCCGGGATAGTAAGTCGCCATTAAGGTAGTTGTCTCATGTGTTTATGAGAACTCCTAAGTGGTTTACCGGGAGAAACACGAGTCAGTTGGAGAATTTAATGTTATGTTCGCATGTTGGCCATAGTAGCTCAAATGGTTTAGAGCGACTGGTCGGAAACCAGAAGATCCGTGGTTCAAATCCCGGCTATGGCATTAAATTTTTCAGTCTGGCTCTGCCCTTTCATAGTGCGTCGTACACACGGCTGGTGTGAAAGAACAATTAATTTCCATTAATTGTACCTAATAGTGGTCCGAACTGCAAAACCCGGGCCTTGAAGTACTTAGAGCATAAGTAGCTCAAATGGTTAGAGCGACTGGTCGGAAACCAGAAGATCCGTGGTTAAAATCCCGGCTATGTCATTGAATTTTTCAGTCTGGCTCTACCCTTTCATAGTGCGTCCTACACACGGCTGGTGTGAAAGAACAATTAATTTCCAAAAGCCAAATGATTTTACAAATGGTGCAAGAATCTCTTTAGTACACTTCATGATATTTTACCCAACTCTGAAATAAAAATCTCTCTTAAAAATCTAAAACGTCAGGATCAGATCGCCGTCACTAGTAGCAGAATTGATCACAACAAACTCACACACAGCTTCCTGCTCTCCAAAGAACTCCCTCCGAACTGTGATAGATGCCAAACAAGATTAACAATCGGCCACATCATTTTAAGCTGCAATGTGTACCACAGATGGAGACAGAAGACCAAATTCCGGGAGATCCTACAGCTCTCAATGAAACCAGCATGGTGCCAAGGATACTACTGTTTTTAAAAGATACTTCTTTATACGAACTATTGTAATAATGATATTGTTAATATGAATCACAACTTATTACGCCTAACGCAAGATATACACCCAACCAGGGGCGGTCGGTGAAGCATTGTAATGACGGTGCCATTAATAGATTAAATAAATGAATAATGAATGAATAAACAAATAAGAGTTGTTAAAATATAAATGTGTGTACCAATTTCACACGATTTAGGTAATCTTATCAATAATCCATCCTATTTTATAATATACTGTACCAAATAGAACGTATAGGGAAAAGGAAGGAGATGTTTATTACATCCGTACTCTTGTTACGCACAGGTGTAACGAGTACAGTAAAAGTTTGATAATGCAATTCATGGCGAATGTGATACGAAGCGTTCGTGTCCGATTTCGTGACAGTTATCTTAAGTCCCTTGCTTTACTGCACTCTAGCGGATAAAGCGTAAGTTATGCGCCAGAGAAATCTCGGCACTACCTTCTCCCATAAGAAGCCGTGAATAAGCAGACATCCTAGCTCTTAACACAGGCGCTTATGATTGTAGACGGTGCCGTTCTGGAATCGGCGCCAAGCCACGGAAAACAATCAGGACTGAGCGCTTGCGTTTAACGCGCCTATTCACGCGAGGAAGCTGATACTCAGAAACAATCTTTTTTTGCGTAATTCCTATACACTTCTCTTTCTTTCGTTTTCATACAGATGGTGCCATGGCACAGCGGCACTACCTCAGAAGCCTCCCCTGCACCTAACGGTAATTTTGTTATGAATTCTGCTGTAAATATGGCTGTGATACTGTGCTTAACCTCCAGTTTGCTTAAATCTTATCTTGCTTTATGATTGTTATTACATCTGCTGTAATTATTTCTGTATAACTGTGTTTATTGTGTCTGTCATAGTCTGTAAATCTTATCTCGGCATACTCTTATTATTATAAATTCTCTTGTAACTGTGATTCAGCTGTTAAGTTTATTGTTCATAGTAAAAGTCGCTAAAACAACTTGTAGTAAGGCGACTATAAATACAACCTTATTAAAAAAATTGCATTTCTTTTATGCTCAACTCTCCTAAGTATACAGGTAGAAATACACTAATAAATCAAGGTGGGTGTAAGACAAGGGTGTATATTATCACCCAACGTTTATAACATTATTTACACCGTATTTTAAATAGATGGAAAGCGGAAGCACCATCCCGTATTCTTATTGGAGAAACAGCAATTAAAATTTTAGCATATACGATGACCTCGTAATTATACAGAATTCGGAGAAAAAGTTTGCAAAATCAGTTTACTTATCAAATTGGAAATGAAGGTGAATTTAAAATCAGAGATGGGTTTAGGCCGGAACAAGCTACTTCACCTATCCCATGAGAGGAGAAGAAGAATATTTTGAAAATAGAGAAAGTAAGACATATTTTGTAATGCGATGTTGTTGCCAGCACGACTAATGATGACCCAGGTCGACGTGTTGACTTGTGACATTTATGCACCCCACTACAAAGATCAAAGTGGGAAACCGCCCCTGGGGATCGCGAAACAATGTAGGCTGCCAGAGAGAGCGAACTCGACTACACAGCTTCAACATATCCGGCTGGCTGGTTTTCTCTATTCTTTGCTGGCCCACAAATATGTGGCTTAGGATGATTTTAGTCAAGAAATAACATTTCGGTAGCTAGACAAAAAATAACACGCATTACAGCCACGTCATTTTCTCTACTAGTTTTCCATCAAACATTATTTAAAAAGTCAACCTGTGCTTTCAGATGATTCTCTACTCACTTGTAATAAAACTATTTTTAAAAATGGTTATTGTTCTGTTTACTTAAAGGTAAAGATTTGTAGGAATTGTTCTATTCCATATTTCCTTGTAGGGAGATAAATAGACTTAATCGAATTCAAAACTTTCAAGAGCTGTGTTATGACTTTGAGATTCTTTCTTTGTTTGGCCAGGACATGCAAAACGAATTATTTTCCATCTAGTAACAAAATTTAAATATTTTAAAATTAAAATAGTAACAAAAAGAAATATCTCGGAAATGGTTAGCGCTAAAAATAGTAAAACGTAACCACATGCCGTAACAGCCCGTTAGCGAGCCAGAGCATGTCAACCCGACTGTCAGCCTCACGCCCACTTACGCTAGGCAGAGGTGGGCGATCACCCAACCGATACGGCAAGGAGATGTGGTGAGCATCTCAGCACCCACAGTGGGAAAATTGGCTTTCTAGACCAGGGTCCGCTACCTAGCGTAGCTCCTCAATTTCCTCACGATACTAAGTGGACACCGATCCCATACTAAGGATTTTAAATCCACAGCCCCAGGGGTGGGTTCGATCCCGGACGTATTCCGTGGTAGGGAACCAAAGCACAACGGCATAGCACGCTGCAAATACTATTTGTGTTAAATTGTGTGCATTAACAAGATCTATGTATTTCGTGTAGTAAGATCGTATGAATTAGTTGTGGTTTACCGGTTATGCAAGTGCCATCCAGAATGAAAAGAGCTTAAAGGGCTGCTCCCAGAAAATTGAAGATATGTATTTCATTTGCGATGTAAATGTCTTAAACATATGGTAATTTAATTTAAATCGTTAGAGCGATTTTGAAACAAAAATAAAAACATTCGAAACATATTACATGGAAACAGTAATTTTAGATGAGGGGGCATTTTGTTGAAGATCTTCGTGTCGCAACTTAGAAGGATGCCGGACCAAGGCTTGCGGCTTGAACGCTATTCCCCCATTTGGTCATAACAGACATCATGGGTGCAGTACTGGAGGGTGGGACGCGGTTATCGCCCTGAGTTCCTCCGACGGGTAAAGTGGCCTTACAATTTGTCTCTCTACTTCCTAGGAATACTGGCGGAGAAAGTAAAAATATATTTACAAAATACATATGTAAAATGGTAAGAAGGCAATATAATTTGCAAAATGCGTAAATATTATACTTATTAACACAGCAAGCGAAATATCGATTATATCAGATATAAAATATTGTTTAAATTACTGGAAATGTCCTGTGCCGTGGCGTAGTGGACTAAGCATGCCTTGGTCCATGGCCACGGAAAGCGGCCCGGGTTCGATCCCACTCAGGGATTTTAGGTCCCGGGTATAGGACCGGTACCCACTCAGCATCGTGAGCAAAGTGAGGACCTTAAGATAGGTAAGCGGCCCTGGTCACGGAAACCAACGTTCCGACTGGGGGATGCTGAGATGCAGACCACATCTCCCCGTATCGGTTGGATGATCGCTCACCTCTGCCGTGCGTACGTAGGCGTGAGGCCGGCAGTCGGGTTGGTAGGCTTAGGCCCACTTGGGGCTGTTACGCCATGGGTTACGTTTACCGGAAATGTCACAGAATGAGCACATTACTGAATGGGATGGCTTAGGCGACTTCGTCTGTGGCCCACATTCGGGAAGCAATTTCCACGGCCGACCTACCAGATCCAAGTGTTTTCTCGGGTTCCTGGGTGAATGCTGAGTGGTTTAATTAAATCCCCCGAATGTCCTGTTCCTCCATTTCATCTCATCTCTGGTGGTCTCTTTCAGGGTAGAAATGGCGGGTGTCTCGGCGGTGCATGACAGGATGATATGCTCTGATGAAAACTACTTCCTCCTCCGGTAGGTTAGTTGCCGGTCTCAGAACCTGCCGTTGGGACCATTTGCAAACCGGCTGCTGAGCTCGTTTCCGTACCGCAATAGGGCGCATGTCCGTTGTCCTGGCCTGCCGGAGTAGGTCTCTAAGTAAACTGTAGGGATCCTGCTCTCTGCACTGTCGTGGCTCCTTGGGACATCCGCCCTCTGTCTCCTCTCCTCTCGCCTCATTCTTCATCCCGGAGGTGCCCCACTTAGGGCATAGGTACAATGGATCAAGACCGAAGCCCCGTACCGTAGTAAATCCTAATTGAGCACACTTTTGACACTAATATATGCTTTTATATTAAAATTAAAATGCTGTCCCTAATTATGAGTTACATACAGGTAGACTCAATTGCTGGTATAAACATTAAATTAGGTTTTTATTTAACGCTTTGACTGATAGGGTTCTCAGAGTACCAATCCCTATGGGATGTAAAGACCGCTTGCATTTACTTGTCAGGCATGAGGTTTTTTTTTTACATAAACACAGCAAGGTAAATCTACCCCATGAGACCACCGGCTTTACTGCCCTCATGAAAGAAGCCAAGCTCTCTGCCAGTTTGGGAGATCCGGAGACTAGCATGTCGTCTCTAGACGAGGAGGATGTTTGGCAATATTTGACATGACTGCGTTTTACTTAGTGATGGAAGAAATCTCCAGCAGGGACATGCAGTGTGACCCTCTAGTTGTTTATTCAGAACTTGCTACCACCACCAGGAAGGAACATGATAAGAGTTGTTATTACTTGTAAAGTTTTGCCTGCCTCTTACAGCTGCAGGCTGCTGTTCAACAGAAAGAAACTTTCCAGCAAAACGAGTAGAGAAAAGAAGTTTAAGAAATTGAAGCGAAGAGAGAGAGATGAATGTAAAGCAGGTTGTTAGGTTCCCATCGGCTCGGGTCCCAACTTTCAATAATACGTAACAGTCTGATACAGTAGGTGCTTCATCTGTAGTGAGGTAATGCTGTACCTTGACCGACACGTGGCTTCAATTCAGAGAAACATAAACAAATTCTGTGCTCCTGCGCCAAGCGTACTTCATCGATTCTTCAAGAAGCTATTAGCATGAAAGCTTATTGCTCATCCTACTTCAGGTAATCAAGATAAACATTTGTAGAAATGGCGAAATATCACATTTCCATGTAGCTACAGTGGGAATAAGGCAGTACGGTAGGCTTTGAACTATAGTGAAATCTTTTAAGATCTGATTGCTATTTGATGGCTTTGAAATTCCGTTCCATTTTATAATTTTTTTTATCTATGTCCTACAACATTAAGTCATATCGGGCGATTAATAAAATGGATGAAATTATACTCAGATGAGCCCAGGGTCCATGGAACTTAGTGCTACCAGACATTCGTCTTTCAAGAAAAGGGAAAAGTCGGTAAAAAACTTATCCAAATAAGTCGCTCTAACTGATATTCGAACTCGAGACCTCTTGAACGCGAGGCAAACACGCTACCATCTACGCTACGGAGGCGGGCAATTCTGTTCCCTTTCCATGGCCAGGAGCGAAAAAACAAAAAACAAATCATCACTTCCTACTTGACAAATTTAAGTGTATTTTAAAATTGAAACCAATAATAAGAACTATTTTGAATATGGATAACGCCCTCTCCCACCACAAAAATTAAATAGTGTGTTTTTAAAGATCTACATTTTTATGATATATTTTAAATGTTTACGCTGTTCTAATTATGGAAAAGTCATTCGATTAAATAGTACTTCAATGAAGTTCAGAATATATAATTCATTCGTCATGAAAATACATTAAGTATGTGGTAATTTATCGAAAAATTAGGCATGTAAGGCGTAGTTTCAGATGGGGAGATTCTCGCATCCTTGAAAGTGTGGTATTAAAATTTGACAATAACAAAAACAAATTTAGCTGAACGCTGTACTGTCCTTAACGGAGTTACCTCAAATTACCTATAGGGTTCTTTCCTAAGTGAGTTACATTCATTTAAGGGTCTCAGAACGTGAATTTTTAGTGAGATCTCGGTACTGAATTTTTGGGTGGAATGTAATAGTTCAACTTACAGTCAAACAGTAAAGAAAAGAAAATGCTTTCAGTTCGACCTTTTATGGCGTTTTAAAATAAATAATTCACAGAAATTCATTAAATAAATTTTTTGTGTGGAATACAGTACCTTATAAGTGCTAGAGAAGTAAAGTTGTGCCTATCAACTCTTACGTATTAAATAGTAGAGAAAGTAAAAAGGCGTTATTCGCTTTAAAAATTCAGAAAAGTGTTAAAATATTTGAGTTGAGTGTCTGTTCTCAGAAAATTGAAGGTACACTTTCTATTTGTCTTGAAAACGTCTGAAGCATATGGTATTCTAAATAAAATTTTGTAGCCATTCTTGAATAATAATTTTAAACTTTTTTTTTCATATAAAACTTAGTTTGGAGTAAGAAGATTTTGCCCTCCTCGGTAGCGTAGATGGTAGCATGTCTGCTCACGTTCAAGTGGTCCCGAGTTCGAATCTCGGTCAGGGTGAGTTACCTGGATAAGGCTTTTCCGGGGTTTTCCCTAATCCTAAACGACGAATGTCGGGTAACTCTAAGCTCCATGGACCCTGCGCCCATTTGGGCATCATTTCACCCATTCCATTCATCGTCCAATATGACCTGAAAAGTTAAAGGAGGTAAATTACCACAAAAAGGAAGAAGATTTTCTTGAAAGTCATCTTCCTTAGAAGACGATCATATTCCCTTCTTGTTCTTCTCCTCCCCCTCTTCTTCCTCCTCCTCCTCCTCCTGCTCCTGCTTCACCTTTTTTCTCTAATTATTAAAGACCGGAGGGATGTGCGCTCACATGCTATACAAGTTAGCTTGACGCAGATTATGAATGACGTCAGATTTACAGCACGGCCATCAAATGTGCAAACAGAAGCAAACGTCGAAAACAAGGTAACATAGTACTCTGCGAACTAGTGAAGCATTTCCTCGTAAGTGTATGCAGGTGCAAGTTCAAGGTGTAGTAAACGCGATTGTTTTGTTTTTTCTCGCTGTATCTGTTATGGTCATGCTCGAGGGATAACAGTTTATACAGTCCACGTGCAGTATACCTATGCAAAAACGCTCACTCCTCCGCCGTTCTCTTCGTATGGAGGACTTCATCCCCCGGTATTCACAATTAATGCCTGGGATCAGATAGATACCTGTTGAGGACTAGACTTGCTCTGGATCGTAGAGAATGTCCAGAGTGAAGATGGGTGTGATATGCATTGAAGGTGCAATGAATGAAAGAGGTAGTGATTATAAAGCAGTGGATGAAATGAATGGCAGAGAATCCTGAAGGGGGGGGGGGGGAACCTCGCCAGATACCGCTTTGTCCACTACAAGTCCCACTTATATTTTCCTGGGATCAAAACCCGGCCTCCTTTGTGAGAAGCCAGCGATCTATTTTAGATCCCGGAAGACGAGCTCAAATTGAAATGGTTCCATGGGAAGAGCTGAGTAACGACGCTACAAACGTAAATTGATATGTATCAAACACGAATAATCCAGTTTTAGATGTTCTATGGCATTTGTTAGTGGTGTGGGTTTAGTATCGATAAACCTTTATATTAATATCTGTTTGTTAACCTCGATAACTTTATAGGCCAGATATGAGGTCAGAAATTGCTAGGTTATTTATGACGCGTATGTACATTAATCTGTCATCGTAAGTACTTGCACTTATCAAGTGCATATGCAGGCAGCTATTTCGGTCTCTCTTGAGTCGTAAATCTTTACGTTATGTACACTTTAAGTGGCACGACCTCACCAATTATCGCTCTTGTCTGTAGTCTCGAAGGAACATATAACCGCGTCCACTCAACACTACACTTGCCAATAAGCAAGGTACTACGGTTATTTGGGGCATCCAACGGAACCAAACACGATTACCTAACTTGACTGCAACTATATACCTTTGTAATGGATACTTGATAATTTCATTTTAAAAATCAACAAGTGCAGGAATCAATGTTTTTACAACTAGTGTAAATGTTTTCGCTGGTGGTAATTGGCTGCCATTTGAATACACTTTGCTAGAGACGTGGCCAATGAAATTTTTGCTGGTACCCATTGTTCACATAACTGTATTTTTGCTCTAACACGTAGGTGTGTAGTGGATAGATAAGGTATTGTTTTCTACCCAAACGCTCGAAGTTTTACAGAAAACACACGTTTTGAGGCCCCGTACACCCAAAAAAGTATTCTTACAAGGGAACTGTCAGTTTACTCACATCGCTACGCACCTGAAAATTTGATGGTATAATGCCTCATGTATATAAAACATACGTACAAAAAATCTGCTGCGCAGTAGAACCGCAACGTGCAGAACTGAAGCCTGGAAAGTGTCGCATGCGACCACTTGCAAGAAGCTGCTGCACATCACTCGTCAGCTCTAATCCCGATGTGGGGGACGGCGCTCCTTACGTATGCAATGTGCAGACGCTACCCTTCAAGGAGGTAAACAGTCCCTCCCTTATTAATGTGTATATCTTCCTGCGTAATTTGGACTCATTTTCGGGTACTTCCAGCCATACTCCAGACCCAATTTTTGGCACACAGGACTTACATAGAGCAGAGATGATGCCATCAAATTCTCAAGCGAATACAGATATGAGCATAGTGATACCTCCCTTGTTAAGAAAAGCTCCGTTAATGTCACTGTGAATATGTAGCTTTTTTTTATGAAATGTCATTTAAATAGGAGTACTAAACTTAGTATTTTGGTTCAGCATCTTGCGAGGAAGTAGCATTTTCTGCCTCCTCTAACACAAACTATGTATCGTTTACATGGAAAAGGTTTCTAAAAAGTTTATTTTTTTCTTAAACTGCTCTAACGATGTTTATTAAAATATTAGGTATTTAAGATATATCATGAAAAATGAGATGCATGTACATAGGATTTTCTGGAAATATTCTCTTAAGTGCTCTTCATTTTGAATGACTTAAATAGCCGATAGATGACAAGAGACAACTTCTACACAAAAAAATGTAGACCTCGTGAGAGAACAAAATTTTTTGTTTGAAATGTTTTTGCTCTGAGAACTATTTTGAGCTGATCCTTGTTATTGATTTGAATTTTCACATACATGTAGGGTTTTTTTTTTCTTCTCCAAATAGGAGTTCGTTATTGGTTTTCTACCCCTTCTCCTTTTATGTCTGCTCGTGCAAAGAGAAAAAAAATTCAAAACCTTCACATAGCGAGTAGCTGTTAAGAGATTTTACTACACTTAAGCCTGCCGTATTCCCTTTGTACCCAGAAACATATATGTAATAAAACTGTTTCTTCAAATGCTTATCTTGATTAACATGTAGTAGTCAGAAGAGTAAAGTTTTGTTGGAATAGTTTAAGAATAGATGAAGCTTTGTTGCAAAGCAAAAGCTATTTCTTTAGAATATAGTATATATAGTTTAAATTCCAACCGTTTTTAATGTAATAACGTTTGTTTTTCTTACATAGGAATTGATCTATTTAAAGCATTTGCGATATGTTACATTCACGTGGTCTTCTTTCCCCACTTTCGTAGCATCTTTTATGAAAGCTTTATTTTTCTAAGATAATCGAGATACATTGCTTTAAATTAGTTTAATTACACATCTCGTTATAGATACAAGGTAATAGAGTAGATTTAATTAGCAAAGGTTGAACGGCTCTCTCCATGATATTAAAAAAACAAATGAATAGAGAACAGAAGTGTAAAGAAAAGTCGAGCTGCTGAAAAATTCAGAACCAATAATGTCGGCTCTATCGAGAAAGCTTCATACCACATAAATGTGTTTTTAAACAGTTCTACGTTCGTCTCTTTAGTAAACTTTCTAATTATTTTTTTAAGTTGAAAGATACCAGCTAAACAGAATTAAATAAAATGCATTCAGAATAAAACGGACTTCAAAAAGTATATAACAAATTCATTTTCACCAAGTAACTGTTTATATGGTAGTTTAACAACATTAGACCCATTTTTGAGAAAATAAAAGTGTTAGCACATTTTTGCCTGAAATGGGCCATTTTGTGGGTGAAAACACTAATGTCGCATTCTTGTAACATACTAAATTTTAATTTACATTGGTATATCCTTTTTGAGTTATCCTCTTTACAAAGAATAAACGTGAAATTTTTCTAACAATGTTTTAAATGTATTGGGGCTCACTACGTGTACTGCTAGTGAAGGCTGTATATCGAATTTTAGGGTGCAGTGGGGTACCTTTTCTACCTATATGTATATAGTCAGGAAAGTGAAAATGTTTGTTATATTCCCTTTATTCTTTATTTGTCTATATATTTCAATTTAACTGGGATAATCTTTCCAGAAATGTTTCAATTTCTTTCCTCAACTGCACAGGTATCAATTCAACAATAGCATCACTGTAAAAAGGAAACAACTATTGAAACTTGCAAACCAATTATAATAAGTATCTCGGTAACGGTTGATGCTACGAAAAAGTACTTCAAAATCAATTACGGATTTAAAGAGAACTGCAATTTGTTACTTCCTGTGTTATGTAGTGTAAATAGAAGAATTGTATTCCTCTCAAACATTCATTATACAGATTTTATCGAGGAAAAGAGACCATATTTTGAAGTCCTAAACCTTCAAAAGCTTTTTTTTTTTTTTTCAAAAATATATACCCGATATTTAGCAAACTTGGTATATAAGTTTAGATGCTACACGGAGATTTTCAGCAGAATCCCCCTACCCCAGACTAAAGTTTACATTTACAGTGTTAAGTTACTCCTTATTTAATCATATTGGCTCTAACAATTAAAATATCAAAGATGGCCAATAAAATGTTTATCTTGAATTTTCAGGGAAGAGCCCTGAAGTCTTTAATTTTAAATAATTTTGTTTTGTGTCTTTTAAAGCGCAAGAAACAGAAGAATGCAGATCTCATACACAAAAATGCAGATCTCGTTAAATTACAAATTTATGTTGAAATGCAAATTTAATATTCATTCAAAGGGCTAGAACTTTCGAAATCATTATACAGCGATTCGCTTTTTGAAAATCGTACTATCATGGCTATCCAGTAATGTACGAAGCTCCCATTCGCGAGGTCTCGGGTTCGATTCCTAGTGAACGTCTTCTCTGATCCTGGGCTTTTTGTGAATTGCCCAGATCAGCTGGTAAATTTTGGGATGGGATGGTGTCTCGCTATCATGATTGCCTTTCTATAGTTTTATTTTAATTCCTTTTATTTTCAGAATTTTAGGTGTGCTACTTGCCTTAGACACTAGAGGGTTGTTTAGTCATTTATCGCTCTCTCTAGACAACTGCAGCAGTGGGAACGATCTTGCCGTATAGATGGGACCTGTATGCATCTAAGTGGCGCATCTGCCGGTGGCCTATAACTTCCTGTGTGTGTTTTCTTAACATTTCTTCGTTTTCGAGGAATATTAGCTACTTCACACCGCACGAGACGTTCCCTTCACATACTCCATGGGTGGCAGTTACAGAAAATTAAATAGAATTATTATTTGCAGAAACAAGTGGAAGATTTAAAATTCACGCTCAACAACGGCCGGCGAGACAGCTCTAATATAATGCAGCATCCAGTTTCTCTTTATAAATCTAATTGGTTTCGTAAAGGAGAAGAAAGTTAAAACTCTTAAATCGGCTTCTGGTACTTCTCAGATAAATTAAGCGGAAATATCGCAAACAGCGAGAGAAATAATTTCAATTATCGCGAAAGTTTTGCCTTCTGTTACTGCTGCTGCCGGCAGCCTTTCTTTTGTTTCGCTTGCAAGAAAAGGCATTAAACTTAGAAGTGGCAATAAAATGTTGTACAAACGATCCGTAGAAGTTCATTAGCGGTTTTTCTGTGAAATATGATCAGCGTAATTTGCAGAGAAAGGAATTCTTTGTGTAACCCAAGGAGAGACAACGTCAAAAGGATTCCACTCTTCCGAGGATTTAAATTTAAAATTAACTCGTTTAAAGGGAGAAATGGACCCATTTGCTGGAGATTCACTCAGTTAAATCCTCTGAATAGCATTTTGACAGGTTGTGTTGCACTCACCCAATATTGTTTAATGTTTCTTCTAGAAATGCACTTAAAACGTTTATTTTCCTTCCTCTATTTTTACTTTCTCTACCACGTAGAGGTAGAGAAAGCATTGCATTGCACCCAAAATTCAACTTCTAGGTTTCATTATAAATACACGATTTCAAACTCCATCAATCCAAAAAAGTGTTTTTATAAAAAAGATTTATGTATACCTGTATGAAAAAAACACTTAAAAGCTAGGGATGGGTTACAGGGCAGGATGGCTCAGGTGGTTTCGTCTGTGGCCCGCATTCGGAAGGCCCGGGTTCGATTCCCGTGGCCGACCTACCTAAACCATGGGTTTTTCGGGGGTTTTCCCGGGTCTCTAGGCGAATGCTGAGTAGGTTAATTACATCCCCCGAATTTCTTGTCCCTCCATTTCATCTCCATTATCATTTCATATTATTTCTAATTTGCTGGTCTCTTTCAGGGTAGAAGTGTCGGCGTGTGTCTCGGCGGTGCCTGGCGGGATGATATGCTCTGAGGAAACCTACTTCTTCCTCCGGTTGCCGGTCTCTGCTCCCCTGCTGGGACTATTTCGGGACCGCCAGCCAGGGACTTGGGCTCGCATCGCCAGCCAGGAACCTTTGGGGCTCGGCTGCTGGGCTCGTTGTCGTCCCGCTGTAGGGGAGCGAGTTCGTTGTCCTGGCCTATCGGAGGCAGTCTCGGTCCAAGTAAACAGTAGGGACCCCGCCCTCTGTACTGTCATGGCTCCTTAGGTCGGCCGCACTGTCTCTTTCGCCTCATCCTTCCTCCCGGGATGCGCCCACGGGGGCATAGGAACAATGGGTAAGGGAGCGAGTTCGTTGTCCTGGCCTATCGGAGGCAGTCTCTGTCCAAGTAAACAGTAGGGTCCCCGCCCTCTGTACTGTCGTGGCTTCTTAGGTCGGCCGCCCTATGTCTCCTTCGCCTCATCCTTCCTCCCGGGATGCCCCCACGGGGGCATAGGAACAATGGGTAAGGGAGCGAGTTCGTTGTCCTGGCCTATCGGAGGCAGTCTCTGTCCAAGTAAACAGTAGGGTCCCCGCCCTCTGTACTGTCGTGGCTTCTTAGGTCGGCCGCCCTATGTCTCCTTCGCCTCATCCTTCCTCCCGTGGTGCCCCCACGGGGGCATAGGAACAATGGGTAAGGGAGCGAGTTCGTTGTCCTGGCCTATCGGAGGCAGTCTCTGTCCAAGTAAACAGTAGGGTCCCCGCCCTCTGTACTGTCGTGGCTTCTTAGGTCGGCCGCCCTATGTCTCCTTCGCCTCATCCTTCCTCCCGGGATGCCCCCACGGGGGCATAGGAACAATGGGTAAGGGAGCGAGTTCGTTGTCCTGGCCTATCGGAGGCAGTCTCTGTCCAAGTAAACAGTAGGGTCCCCGCCCTCTGTACTGTCGTGGCTTCTTAGGTCGGCCGCCCTATGTCTCCTTCGCCTCATCCTTCCTCCCGGGATGCCCCCACGGGGGCATAGGAACAATGGGTAAGGGAGCGAGTTCGTTGTCCTGGCCTATCGGAGGCAGTCTCTGTCCAAGTAAACAGTAGGGTCCCCGTCCTCTGTACTGTCGTGGCTTCTTAGGTCGGCCGCCCTATGTCTCCTTCGCCTCATCCTTCCTCCCGGGATGCCCCCACGGGGGCATAGGAACAATGGGTAAGGGAGCGAGTTCGTTGTCCTGGCCTATCGGAGGCAGTCTCTGTCCAAGTAAACAGTAGGGGCCCCGCCCTCTGTACTGTCGTGGCTCCTTGGGTCGGCCGCCCTATGTCTCCCTCGCCTCATCCTTCCTCCCGGGATGCCCCCACGGGGGCATAGGAACAATGGGTAAGGGAGCGAGTTCGTTGTCCTGGCCTATCGGAGGCAGTCTCTGTCCAAGTAAACAGTAGGGTCCCCGCCCTCTGTACTGTCGTGGCTCCTTAGGTCGGGCGCCCTATGACTCCTTCGCCTCATCCTTCCTCCCGGGATGCCCCCACGGGGGCATAGGAACAATGGGTAAGGGAGCGAGTTCGTTGTCCTGGCCTATCGGAGGCAGTCTCTGTCCAACTAAACAGTAGGGTCCCCGCCCTCTGTACTGTCGTGGCTCCTTGGGTCGGCCGCCCTATGTCTCCTTCGCCTCATCCTTCCTCCCGTGGTGCCCCCACGGGGGCATAGGAACAATGGGTAAGGGAGCGAGTTCGTTGTCCTGGCCTATCGGAGGCAGTCTCTGTCCAAGTAAACAGTAGGGTCCCCGCCCTCTGTACTGTCGTGGCTTCTTAGGTCGGCCGCCCTATGTCTCCTTCGCCTCATCCTTCCTCCCGGGATGCCCCCACGGGGGCATAGGAACAATGGGTAAGGGAGCGAGTTCGTTGTCCTGGCCTATCGGAGGCAGTCTCTGTCCAAGTAAACAGTAGGGTCCCCGCCTTCTGTACTGTCGTGGCTTCTTAGGTCGGCCGCCCTATGTCTCCTTCGCCTCATCCTTCCTCCCGTGGTGCCCCCACGGGGGCATAGGAACAATGGGTAAGGGAGCGAGTTCGTTGTCCTGGCCTATCGGAGGCAGTCTCTGTCCAAGTAAACAGTAGGGTCCCCGCCCTCTGTACTGTCGTGGCTCCTTGGGTCGGCCGCCCTATGTCTCCTTCGCCTCATCCTTCCTCCCGTGGTGCCCCCACGGGGGCATAGGAACAATGGGTAAGGGAGCGAGTTCGTTGTCCTGGCCTATCGGAGGCAGTCTCTGTCCAAGTAAACAGTAGGGTCCCCGCCCTCTGTACTGTCGTGGCTCCTTAGGTCGGCCGCCCTATGTCTCTTTCGCCTCATCCTTCCTCCCGGGATGCCCCCACGGGGGCATAGGAACAATGGGTAAGGGAGCGAGTTCGTTGTCCTGGCCTATCGGAGGCAGTCTCTGTCCAAGTAAACAGTAGGGTCCCCGCCCTCTGTACTGTCGTGGCTTCTTAGGTCGGCCGCCCTATGTCTCTTTCGCCTCATCCTTCCTCCCGGGATGCCCCCACGGGGGCATAGGAACAATGGGTAAGGGAGCGAGTTCGTTGTCCTGGCCTATCGGAGGCAGTCTCTGTCCAAGTAAACAGTAGGGTCCCCGCCCTCTGTACTGTCGTGGCTTCTTGGGTCGGCCGCCCTATGTCTCCTTCGCCTCATCCTTCCTCCCGTGGTGCCCCCACTCGGGGGCATAGGAACAATGGGCCCAACATGGTGGCCTACGTACTGTATCCCCTCCGTAATGAAATCCTAATCCTAATCCTAGGGATGGGTTTTTCCCGGTACACATTTTCCACGAAACTCCGTACTTCGATACTCGAAAGCGTCATTTCTATTTCTATACAAAATAAAATATTGGAAGACGAATAAAATTAAAGGGGTTCACATATTTAATGAGACAGAACTTAAAACTATCAGCGTTCTTATTTTTAAACTCTACATTTGACATTTTCTAAGTTTTTATTTAAAAAATACTAGCATTCTCACTCTTTCGCTGACAAGTCTACTTCTTTTTCTGTAACATATGAATTCCAAATGTCTTTTAAAGAAAACTGTTGCATGTGGAATGTACGTACAATATTTAGCGGATTTTTTTTCCAGTAATCCAGTGCATTAGAAAGAGGTGACAAATTGCCGTTGAGATATGCAGTGATTTCTTCTTGGAAACTGGTAACTGGCACTGAATCTGACACACCATTATTTTCTTGCTTAATGTTACTGTAGGTTCCTGGCAATTTCTGGAGCATTACATTGTTCTACTTAGGCAGTAATATTTTGTGATTAAAATAATATAAAAATCGCAGAATCAGAGTATCGAGGTATCACAAGTATCGAGAACCATCCCTATTAAAACGAATAGTAGATTAAATAACAAACTTGGTATTTTAGTACAGAGACTTCTAGGAATGTAACTGCCCGCCTCGATAGCGTGGTGGTAGAGTGTCTGCCTCACGTTCAAGAGGTCCCGAGTTCGAATCTCGATCAGGGTGGGTCACCTGGATAAGGTGTTTTCCGGGCTTTTCCCTTATCCTTCAAGACGAATGTCGGGTAACTCTAAGCTCCATGGATCCTGGGCTCATTTGAGCATCATTTCAACCATTCCATTCATCGTAAATTACAAAAAAAAAAAAAAAAAAAAAAATGAATGTAAGAGGTAGATTTTCACACAAAAAAGCGCCCATTCCAAGTTACACTATAAAGACATGAAAATGATATGGTTGTCTTAAAAATCGGTTCTAAAGATTCTTGTTATAAAGGCCATCTGTGTAACGTATGTTCATGTCTAACGAAACTATAAATCGTAAATTTTCTACGAATAGCCTCTTAAATGCTTTGCGTTATCAACGACTTTTGTTCAACTGGTAAACAGAAGAGATACGCAAAGATTTAAGACCTCATGAAAGAATGTAATTTATATTGAATAAATTTGTTTGTGGGTCAACAAGCTTACATTTACGTTACTGCTTTACGTTTTCAAATACTTAAACTTTCCTCCGATCACGCAAAAAGAAGGGAATTTCAGAGCCGTAACTTGACGACCGTGAAGGACGACTTTATCTATTTCATTTTATTCAAGATAAACGTTTGCAAAATTTGTTTTATTACACATTTTGTTGTTGACGCAAGAATAATGCTCAGAGGTCTAGAGATCATTCTAGTCTCTGGTTCCGCGGGTTCATACCCGGCGGAGGGTATAAAAACCCTTAGATAGCTTCTTTCGGTAGAGAAGTCAAGCCGGTGGTCTCATGTCGTAGATTTACAGTCTATAACATGCCAGACAGACTCCTCGGTAGTTTGTAATGTGATCATTTGTAACCATTTAGTTTCCTATCTTTTGTAATGGATTGATTTCCAAAATAAAACCATAGCAAATAAAGTCAAAATTAAGGTCATTTGAAATAAGCACTGTAGTTTAAAAAGTCCACATCTTTTTACCAATTACACGAAAGTCAATCAGTCTATAATATGCTAGTCAGACTATTCAGTTAGGAACAGGCTGTTTCCAGAAAATTCAATTAATACATTTCACTTGTCATAAAAATATTTTAAACGCGTGTTTCATAAAAAAAATCTTAGGGCGATTTTGATAACATTAGAAATAATAAAACTTATTTACAGGAAAATAGTAGTTTGTGGTGGAATGAATTTTTCTTGGTTTTCTTGTCGCGTTTTTTTTAAACGCATAATTTAAAAGTTTGATATTCTTCCTTTTTTTAATTATACTTTTCATACACATGCATAAAATTTTTCTGTCTATATCAAAGTGAATAGACAACTGTTTGGAATATTAATATTTATAGGTTATGTGATATTCTCAGATTTAAGTTTCTAGATTCATAAACTACTTCCCACCACAAATCTCTTTCTGTTGAATTAATTCACAAAACTCGACCGCATCTCCAGTTCTTTTGTATTTTTCTTTCGCCATCTTGAATGCCGGCATTGATTTCACATTTTCCAAATTTCTTTTATGTGCGTTTTTCTCCCCCTACACTTCTAAAGGGTTGGCAGCTTTGTAAAGGAGCTGATAAGCGCAGGAAGTGCGGTATATACCTAAATGATATGTTGCTTTGGCTTCCTTACTGTAAACTCTTTTATTTTCTTCACTTGTGGTTGCGTATTCCTTTCCCACGTGTAAGTAATTTAAGACGCAAGTTTCTAGAACTTTTAGCTACGTTGTATTCACTTAAATAAGTTTATGATAGTGTAAAATAAATAGAAAATTTGATAGTACGTTAAGTGAATGTTAAAAATTGTATTCACTAATGCTAAATCTATTAAATCTATGACGTATAAATGAGAATCGTAACTGAAATTATCAGACTGAATTTTTTCAGGTTGCAGATGTACTTATTTCTTTTAAGTTCATTGATATAGTTTTTGTTTATATTAAGGAATATTATTTTATACGTTCCTGTAATTAAAATTTTTTATCAATTATCGTTTGACTTTCTTTACCACGTACATGAGAGAGAGAGAGAGAGAGAGAGAGAGAGAGAGAGAGAGAGAGAGAGAGAGAGAGAGAGAGAGAGAGAGAGAGAGAGCGAGAGAGAAAGAAAGAAAGAGAGAGAACCATTTGAACATTGGAGTATGTATGTATGTATGTATGATTATTTCGAATTGCGTGTAATAGACGAATAACTGCTTTTACAGATGGTTTGTCAAAGAGTAGAGAAAGTCACGTGAGTGGAGTCACGTAGATATTTTAATATACATTTACCTTCTAAATGCTATTCGTTTGCAAGTTTAGTCTTATATCTGATTCAAAGTAAGAAATATAAAATTTACAGAAGTTGTTTTATTTCATAATTTATGGGTGCAAAGGCACAGTGATAATCAAATGTTTAAAAGCGTATCGTAAACTTAAATCTCTTTGCAAGGCATGAGAAATAACTGACTGGCCTTAGCACTTTATGTAAAGTAAATTTCATATTTTGTTTGCCCATTTTGTCTGTTCTAAGATTTTGCGTATCTTTTGGGATTTACCAATTATTCAAAAGTCATTCGGAATGAAGAGGACTTCACAAGCTATTTCCAGAAAATAAACGTATAATTTTTATTTGTCTTGAACACATCTGAAATATATGGTATTTTAATCAAAATTGCTGGAGATGTTTTCGAGAAATTAAAAAATAGTGAGGTAATTTCCATGTAAAGTGCAGTTTGTTGTCGGAGTTGAATTCAAAATATTTGCATCACTTCTTTGGCAGGCCGTATCTCATTTTTTATTTTTGAGACATGGTACTCACAAAGATATATAGACATCCGCACGTTTTCCAGAAATATCTTTTTGAAACTTAGGGACCTCAAATTATTTATTTCCAATGAAATTCGAGTTTTTAGACGAAATGCCGTACTTTCTCCTCCTACTACGAGGTACGTCCAGAAAATGAGTTCTGTTTGGTAATAAAATTAAATTGTGTACAGATACAGAACAATTATTATTTATTGCACAAAATTCTACAACTCTTAAGCTACTTTTCTACAGGCATTTGTCATAGCGAGGCACAAGTTTTTGTATACCTTCTTCATAGAAGTTTGCCGCCTGTGTCTTCAACCAGTTGGAAACATTTTCTTTCAGCTCTTCGTCATTGTTGAAGTGTTGACCGACACGGAAAGATTTGAGATGCAAAAACAGATGAAAGTCGCTTGGAGCGAAGTCAGGGCTGTACGGTGGGTGGTCAAACAGGTCGCAGCCAAATCTCTGTAGGATGTTTTCCGCCGCATTTGCAGTATGTTGTCGTGCGTTGTCGTGAAGAAACACAGCACCTTTTGACATCGCAAATTTGCCGATAAATTTCAATTGGTTTCACTTTCCTAGCATTCAGAAAAGGAACCACAGATCTGATTTCATAAGCGGCGGGATTTTCAATCATCACCGACATTGTAAACAAGCACAATGAAGCGTACGTGGTTGACAGCGATCACAACATGACGCACGTTTCTTCTCCTTGATACAGAGCGTCTACCGCGCATGTGGAGAACTGCGACCGCAGCGCTGCAGCGGAGATAAATTGAAACAGAATTTACTTTCTGGACGCCCCTTGTATATAGTTGTAGAGAGAGTAAAAGTGCTGCATTGTTCGTGTGTGTGTGTGTGTGTGTGTGTGTGTGTGTGTGTGTGTGTGTGTGAGAGAGAGAGAGGGGAGGGAGAGATTTAGTTTTTTAGTGAACGTCCTCCAACGTTAAGACATATCGGACGATGAATGAAATGGGTGAAATGATGTTCAAGCTCATAGCTTAAGAGTTTCCCGACATTCATCTTTAAGGATGTAGCAGGATTCCCCGTTGTTGTGGGTTTCAATGCCCCAAAGTTGCGGCAACATACAGCAAGATTCGTGCTGGTATCTCGTTGGTGTTACTTCGTCGATCTTACCTTCGTACAAATATTTTGACTGGATGAAAATGATGTTCCCCGAAGTTATCAGGAAAATCCTTAATTATGTCTCGGCTAGCTTTTAATATCCTTCTGTTATAATCTTACTTACGAGTAATGAAAACTCTAAGTTACAAGAGTGGTAACAAGTGAAGAAATCATTAAGATTTTTAATTTGAATTTCTATAAGAAATCAATCTTTTGTTTATTTCTTTTAACACCAAATCCTTTACAGTTCTTATCACAAAACTTTATACTGTGAT
Source organism: Mantis religiosa (assembly GCA_030765055.1). Taxonomy (NCBI): domain Eukaryota; kingdom Metazoa; phylum Arthropoda; class Insecta; order Mantodea; family Mantidae; genus Mantis; species Mantis religiosa. The sequence continues at coordinate 56,493,180 of CM060947.1, read as the reverse complement.
CGGAATCAATCTAATACTTCAAATTGAATTAACACTTAAATATTTTCGAGCAATTTAAAGCGTCAAATCTCTTCGGCGTTCCAGAAAAAAAGACGAATTTTCTTTTGGTTTCTACACCAGTATTTCTTCGTTACTATTGTTACCCATATATTACTTTTATATGATTGTCGGATTTACTACTACTTCACTACATTACGTAATATAATTATTGCTACGGCCAATCACAATATTTTTACACAATTTTGTTTATTTTTCTTTTATAAATTCATAAATTTTTCAAATCCTTTTTAAATATAAATCAAAATAAGTGTTACAAGCATAAGTGGAAGCCCCAGGGAAAAGCCGTATCCAAATATCACACTTTGTCCGAGATTAGAAATTTGGACCTGTTGAATATGAGGCATACACGCTTTCGCCACGATAAAGGAGCATATGTGTGTGTTTAACAAGAAAAAAATAGAGAGAGAGAGATGGTCAAGAAAATATTTCCATATAAGGTTAACCAAACAACACACGGACGTATTTAAATAATCATTAATTAAATATTCATACAAACATGTCTCTATCTAATTCAGGTAAATTGAGATAAGATTTGTAGAGATTTGTTATTACATATTTCATTATAGGACAACGGGAAGGATAATAGAATAGGTTTAATCGATAGTCAAATATCAAATATTTTGAGTCGATTTCCATGTGGCTGCTGTGAAATTTTGTTCTCTATGCTTGAACAGAAGGGACAGTAATAAAAATTTCCCCCCTGAGAGGACTAAGTTTTGAAATATACGTACAAATTAAACTCTGGTGCGACAGCCCTAAGAGGACCAAGGCCTATCAACCCGACTGCCGACCTCACGCCCACTTACGCAAGGCGATCAACCAACCGATATGGGCAGGAGATGTGGTCAGCATCTCGACATCCCCCAGCCGGAACGTTGGTTTTCGTGACCAGGGCCGCTTACCTAGCGTAAGCTCACCACTTTCTTCACGATGCTGAGTGTTCACCGGTCCTACACTCGGGAATTAAAATCCGCATCCCAATGGTGTGATCGAACCCGGGCCGCTTTCCGTGGTCAGGGACCATGGGCCTTAGCCCGCTACACCACGGCGCAGGACACGTACAAAGTAATAGCAATGAATATATCGGAAATTGTTAATTTTACAGGAAAAATATCCCCGTTTATTGTGTAATATTTTATCTACTTCTAATTGTTGATTAGTTATGCAAAAAGTCATCCTGATAAAGACCTCAGTAACTCCCAAAATATTAACGGTATTTCATTTAATATTAAAATATCTTTATTGTATTGCTATTTAATTAAGATCATAGAGATATTTTTGAGAAAATCACAATTTGTTTATATTTTTCCAGGTAAAAGTTTATTTTATGAGGGAGATGTTCCTGAAAATCTTCATGTCCCTTCTTTGAAAGATCTTAAACTTGTTTGGTTTTTAAAACTGACCTCGGTTCTTGAGTTATTTGGTCAGAGATCCTTTATCTTTATTTGGGGCTTCTCGAAATACTTATTCCCCTCCCTTCATAAACGTACACCCGAACCATCTCATTCGATATATGTAAATTCTAAACAGCAGCTTAATTCTGAAGAATATATTCTGTAGCAAATCCAAGTTGGCATGTGGATGAAGGCGGTTTTGGATCAATCATTTGAAGGATTCGAGATTCCGCTTGGCTTGCGCGCAATGTTATCCCAGTTAAGACCTCTGAGGAGGATGCTGCAGTAAATCCCAGATGCTCTGTCTTCCTTAAGCCCATTATGTACACACGCAGAGAGCCGTTAACACTTTAGTCAAGGAAAGCATACGGTGCTTCGCATCAAAATATTGACCTTCATGTGTATCCAGCTTAAGGTAAGTAGTAAATGTATTACAACCGTACTGAACCATAAATATGTAAACCTGTTAAATCATTTACCCATCAGTTAGAGAAAACGATGAAGAGATCGTAAATGTACGCTTAGACTTATGTGGTGTCTTATCACGTTCTATATTATATGTCTGTACTACACAGAATAAGTATTTATTGTACCAAAATGTTCGATACCTATTTTTTTACCGAAAATACAAGTTTTCGTACTTAGTGAACAAAAATAAATTAGAAACATGTACACGTGGCTGTTACAGCATAAAAATTAAGCAAATTAAGACGATGTACTACTGAAGAAGCTAAAAATCTACATATCTCATTTAAGCGACTTAGTTTTTATCAATAATAGTGTAAAATATGAAGATACAAAATTTGAATTAAATATATGTATTGCTTTGAGAACTATTGATGTTTTTGTTCTGGATCTAATTAATATAAATGCGTTTATTAAAAGTGAACTATGTGACAAACTAATTTCTTAGTGAGGATTTTATTTTGTCTTTAAAATACTTTTTGAAGAAGCGGAGGCATTCATCTTGCACCAAATTTTACTCTTAAGACGATGCTATTTGCGGATGACCAAATAATTATAAGTAAAACTGAAGACTAGCTGCGGAGAGCTGTATATATTTTACAGAAGTTATGTAAGAACTATAATTTCAAAATTTCCACAAATAAAACAAAAACAATGGCGTTTCGAGGTAAAGACACTATTAGAACCAAAATAGTAATTGATGATATTATCTTAGAGAAAGTTACGGGTTTTAAATATTTGGGAACATATTATAAATATGTCCACGTGTCAGTTACAGCATAAAATTCAGCAAATTATGGCAATGCACTAGAGGAAAAGCTAAAAATCCACATATCTCATTTAAACGACTTAAATTTTTATCAATATTAGTGTAAAGTATGAAGATACAAAATTTGAATTAAATATATGTATTGCTTTGAGCAATATTGATGTTTTTGTTCTGTATCTAATTAATATAACCGTGAACTATGTGACAAACGTGTTCCTTAATGAGGATTTTATTTTGTCTTTAAAATAATTTTTAAAGAAGCCTATAAAGGATTTTTTAAATCACATAAAGCTATGCTTGAAAAACAAGGTAAGCCTATTTCAGTGTTTTTAGATTTTATGAATATCACATTTAAAAATATTTAATAAAAACTAACGTAAATATAGTTTCTAAACCAGTATGTAACCTCTTACATATTTTACACGTGAAAAACACTGTAAAAATCTTTGAGAATAAAAAGAAAAAAACATTTAAAATTGGAATGTTTGTTACAATATTGTGTTTTCGGAAAGGTTTCAGAGGCCGCTTCGAGTGATAAATATTGCGGATGATCCTAAACCAAAGGCGCCAAATGCAATTATGGAATGTACGTACAATAAAAAGGAATATTTTAAGTCACCTTTGGGTTATGTTAATTGAAGTATAATTTCAGATCTTGTAGCTACCGAAAAAAATGCCAGCCATTTCAGGCATTTCATGTCGTACCTGCTCATTTGGTTAGAGGGCGGAAAATCTGCGATTCAAATGCCGGCTTCGGCATTGAACTTTTCGCCTGATTCACCATTCAACTTAAATATTCTCGTAGGACTTCAGACATAAGAGGACAGTGACATTTTGAAATGCGATATTACTAGCGAACAGAAACATTAGTGTGGAAACACCCAATGTTGTCTAACATCACAAATGAGTGGATAAACTCGGTGTTCACAGTGGTATACAATGGTGACATGTATATTGGTTACAGTGGTTAAATAGTAGGTATTTTTCTCGCCAGATGACAGTGTCACTAGCGATCGCGTACGGAGGAAAATTGATATTGCCTGACGAGTTGAGGTAACTACGAGGGTGGGTCAAAAAGTAATGCCTCCTATTTTTTTTTCTCTTTTAATTGCCAAGAAAATTGAATCCAATTTAAATAGCTTGAAAACTACAACATTGATGATTAATTTGTCACTATTCAATATAATCTCCGTCCTTTTCCAACGGTTTGGTCCACCTTTTAACTAGGACATGTAGTCCAGTGTGGTAAAACACACGGTCTTGCTTGCTAAGCCATTGACGCACGGACGTTTCCACAGCCTCCTCATCTTCAAAATGAATCCCACGATGAGCTTCCTTTAGTGGCCCGAACAGATGGAAGTCTGATGGTGCCAGGTCAGGGCTTTATGGAGGGGGGCAGTGAGGTAAGACTTGCTATCCCAATTTCTCAATTTCTGCAGTGGTGTAACGGCTGGTGTGTGGTCTTGCATTGTCATGCAAAAGAACATCAGCCATAGTTTTTGTTGGGTGAACTCGGCGATGACGTGCTTTCAGCTTTTTAAGAGTTCTGACGTATTGGACAGAATTTATTGTGCATCCCTATTCCAAAAAATCAATCTTAAGCACACCCTCTGCATCCCAAAACACTGTCGCCATAACTTTCCCTGCTTTCGCTGCCGACCGCTGAGTTTTGAATTTTTTTTTTTTTTCTTCGATGACGTGTGGTGCCATTCCATTGACTGCCTCTTTAATTCAGGTTCAAAAAATTGAACCCACGTTTCGTCTCCAGTAACAGTTTTTTCCAGAAACTCTTCTCCCTCCGAATTGAAGCGCTGCAAGTGTTCGGAGGCTATTGCTTTCCTTGTTTCTTTGTTTTGGGTGGTTAACATTCTTGGTACCCAACGTGAACAAACTTTTGAATAACCCAGTTGTTGAATAATCGTCATCACACTGCCTTTACTGAGGGAGGTAATGCGACACAATTCACCTGTTGTTACCCGGCGATCACCACGAATGATGTCATCGACTTGCTGAATGTTGCATGGAGTCACTGCAGTCACAGGCCTGCCACCTCGCTTTTCATCTGTCAATTATGTTTGCCATTCAGCTTCGTTACAGCGACGAACCCATCGTCTAACAGTGCTGACATCCACCGTTGCATCACCATACACATTTTTTAGCCTTTCGTGGATACAAATTGGTGTTTCACCTTCCGCAGTCAAAAATTCAATCACAGAACGCTGTCTAATACGAATGTCGATGTCAGCCATTTTGCAAGAGAATACAGTGCTGTCACCTGTTGACTTAGGAAGTTACTACTGCAGGGGATTGGAGAATGTTTAAGGAATTACACCAAATTCAAAGTTTTCACATAACTTAAGGGAAAAAAATAGGAGGCATTACTTTTTGACACACCTTCGTAGTTCCTGATAAGTGATACGAATGCACATGCAGTGAGTGATATGAACCAGACTCGTAACTGCCACCGGTGCTTTAGTAGCATTAACACACAACTATTTATACCTTAGTTTGGTACCATTATTGGATAACGAGGTACTTTTCATTCGTTAATTTTGTAATCGTTAACGCTTTAGCAGTTACTTATTTGTTACTTTTGTAACTGTTATTAGATAACTACTGTGTGTTAGTTACTGAGATAACCGTAAATGAGTAATTAGATTAGCTAAAAAAAATACGAATGAACATGAGCTTAGCCGATACAGTAATGGTGCTCTGTTGGCGTTGCCAGTTCCACAACGAGCGGGCGACAGAGATGGAAGGTGTGCCTGTCTTTCTCTTCTGAAACGGCCAAGCAGGTGAACTGAACTGCGTTACCATACTCATGTATTTCAGTCATAATACTGTGACTTTGGGTTCGTGAAATTAAAAGTCCTAGTTAGAAACACTAAAATTGCTCTTTATTTCCGTAGAAATCAATCTGACAGTGTAGAATTACGTCACATACACAATACAACTTAAGGGTATGTATGACTGAAATTTTCAAATTCTGAACTAATATTCCTAGCTTTTTCAAATTTACACCATAGGTGTAGTATAATGTAAACATGTTACAACCTAAATTTAAACCATTTTTCTCCAGCAGTTTAGAAATTATGATAAATTTTGTATGTTTTTTGTTACGTCACTAAAAAAGTCCCTTGCGACAAAATATTTTGAATATTGGTCTGATATTTTAACCCTATGTTCATAATACACATACTTTTTGAAATTGCTCTGGGTTTTTCTGTGTCTCCTTTAGTTTAGGTCACAAATTTTTTTTAATTTACAAATATTCTTTTTTTGTCTAAAAAACTGTAAGTTTTGTGTTTGAAAATTAAAAATATATGCTTATATACATTTCACAATAAAACCTAGGGCAATTTCCATTCCTCATGATATTCTGAACCTGTGTAGGAAATTTCATGAATGTAGTACAAAAACTGCATCGCAAGGAGCATTTTACAGGAAGAAAAATGCTGAAAATATGAACATTGAGAAAACAGCGATTAAAGATTTGATTGCATAACTCACATTAAAATCCACCAGGCTGATAGGTTGGACCATCAGATTTCTTTTTCCTCTCTTCTGTTGCTGCTTTTTCCACCTTTTTCTTCTTTAGATGTTGCTTTTCTTCTGCACAACTTCGCTTCTTGCTTTGCGAATGTGGATGTAGGCAAAAGAGGGCGTGACTGACAGAGTTTAAAGGCCACCGACATTTAAATAAGCATTTAAAATGGCGTTCGGAGGCAAATTATGCATTTTTCACATTCGGGAATGTCTAAATTATTTTATAGAATTAAAATAAAAAAGTCGTTATTTTCACGATTTTCATGAAATTTCAGTCATACATACCCTTAAAGGGTCATCGACCACAAACACTGCTCACACAGCTGTTCACGCGCACGCGTCCAATTACCGACTGACTGACCGACCGACCGACCGACTGTGGTGGGCGGGCTCCCTTTTTATAGATTACTCACTACCCGGAATGTTCCAAACAATCAAGACGGCGCTAGAAGAAAGACAAACTTTCCTCCTTCCGGCCACCTTTTCGGCGAGCTTTTGTATCCGCACAGCACTGCCCGTCTCTTTGAACTAGTCGCCCGCGCCGCCTCGAATCAACAATGCGTTTGCAACAATACAAACATATTCTTAAATTCTTTATAATGAATAGTACGAAAGCTAGAAAACAACAAACCATTCAAACATAATTCTTCCTGCTGTGATTTTGATTAACTTAGGTTTCATCCAAATAAAAAATGGGCCTGCAATCCACATGTACTTTTAACTTTGTGCATTTACGCAGAAATTTTAATCTTTCAGCAGCAATATCTCTTCCTTCAAGCAGCAATTTGCCACAATTATTGGTTCTCCTATAATTATACCTAAGAGATTTCAAAGCGTTATACGTAGAAGTTACAAAATCCGGAAATTGTATTTTATCTTTCATTAAAATAGTCATTCATTTGGCATTTGGATATTCACCTTGTCTTATGAATCATAAATTGGTCTACGTAAAACACAAAATCTCTAAGTTGGTAGCACGTTTTTTCAGTACTCAATGTTTTCCAGAAGACCTAAATATGAGAACTTGTAATTTAGTGAACTGCTGGCGTTCTTTAACAATGCCCATTACAAAATGATCACTCATGCGCCGTTATTTCTCGACACAGAGGCATTTGTATGTTCATATACTTCTTTAATTGACAGCTGTTTGAAAAACGAATACTCATGGAAGATAATATTTCTATCCTGCCTGTGTAAACCCTTAAGCTATTTCGCAGTCACTACTAGACACACTACTACTGGGCTTCCTAAGCGACATATTTATTAACTTTGTAAAGCAAGTTTGCACTCTTAAAAATCAACACTTTACTGAATGCAAGTTGAAACATTCATGAGCACTCTCTGTTTTTCTTCATTGACCATTTCTGATTCTTTCGTTTGTGGTCTGGTGCCCTAAATTTCCCTATTTCCCAAACCGGGTGTGCTACAAATATGGGATTTGGACAGTCATCATCAGAAAAACAGCTCAACAAAAAATAATTCTGTAATTAGTATATTTTGAGCGTGCAAAGGAATTAACCATAGAGTTCAGCAAAGCGAGCCTGTCCGTGTGTTCAACTGTACAACGTCGCACTCACCTCACTGGCTAGTCAGGGACAGAGCAGCCACGTCTAGCCCCGTCTATGTCCATTGCTATTTTGCTAGTTAATCTATACTGGTCGCCAATCTAGAAAGTGATTGACATTTCGTACGGAGAGAGAAGCGACGTTGCCGCTTATTGCTGCCACGTGGAGAACGCGATAGCACTACGCGTGCGGATTTTGTTGTTGTTGTTGTTGTTGTTGTTGTTGTTGTAATTTACGTCCTCCAACGTTAAGTCATATTGGACGATGAATGGAATGGATGAAATGATGCTCAAATGAGCCCAGGGTCCATAGAGCTTAGAGTTACCCGACATTCGTCTTTCAGGATAAGGGAAAACCCCGGAAAAACCTTATCCTGGTAACTCACCCTGACCGACATTCGAACTAGGGACCTCTTGAATGTGAGGCAGACATGCTACCACCACGCTACCGAGGCGGGCTACGCGTGCAAAGGTGATTCAGTTGCGACTGCAGTGGATATTTTATTATTATTGCTGTTATTATTATTATTAATTATTATTATTAATTATTATTATTAATTATTTATAATACTGTACACAAAGACAATAGAAAAATCGTGGATCTACATGTAATACATGTAAACGCTAGAACATGCAAGAACACATCAATGTAAAGATCATCGTAACAAAAGAGGTATACCTGTGACATTTTGATGCTTATTGAAGTGGGAAAATGCCGCTTACATAATTTTTTCCGGCAGTTTCTAATTTATACCCCAATGTCTAACTTTCTTCTTTAAAATACGTTTCTTTTCCAGTCTTAACCTTAATGCCCTTACTGATACCTACGCACGTGAAGTCCTATCAAGTACCTTAGAGAATGGAATACTAGACTCCCCTTTCAATTTCTCCTCAGCGAAGTATTCTCTCACAGAGCATATTATTTCCCGTGCATGTCCTTTAATTGGAATACCTTTACCAAATACAGTTTTATTTGGTTCCCGACCACGTTCAGGTTTTCGCTTGTAACTATATTTTGACATAATTAAACATTCATTAAGCACAATTGCAAATGATCACAACACGCACTCAGATACACGGACTCAGGCACACGTACGCCAAGCTAAATTGCCACAAATAAAATGCAAAGTAACTTGCCAGTACAGGATATCTAACTGTTGCATACGTGAGGGCATTCTGTTTATGCAGCGTTGTCAGCAAGAGAAATAAACACCACGGTATTATGATTACTGCAGCGTTTGCGTAACTCGCTCGCCCGCAAGTCATGCTAAACACGTGTTAGAATATCGGTAACCAAGGTTTAGCGTCTAACGTTGTCATGGAAACGTCTTGACTCTAATTGGTCATTTTAATCGTTACTATGACAACCTCCCATTTGTTTAGACCGTTATTTCATGTGGTTACAAATTGTCAATCACATTCTAGTTTGGCGACCAGTATAGTTACTTTGTATTGATTTGTTTAGTAACCTTTAATACAATAGTTATTGTTATGATTACTTATGTAACCGTTTGTGCAACCGTTACGTTGTCCTTTGTGGTCAAGGGATAACATGCTAGCCTCTGGTTTCCGAGATCGCGGGTTCAAACCCGACGGAGGGCCATAGAGGGTAGAAATACTTAAAATGGCTACCTTTGGAACAAAAGTAAATCCGGTAGTCCCGTATCGTAGATTAGTAGCACGTTATAGGACCTGAAGACTGATAAAGGGGCTTCTGATTAGCTTTAATGCGCAATATAGAATTGGAGCTTAGAACCACAGTTAATGAACATCCATAAATAAGAACTCAGTTTCCATTTAGATTTATCATTTTCTCCCCATTCCTATTACCTCATACATAGAAAAGTTGTTTGGTAATATTAATATAGATAATGGATAAATTTACTGCTGTACTTTTTTATTCTCACGTGCATACATATTTTACCCTTTCTGTTATTGCCTATTATGAAAATATGCCAGGGGAACGTGACTACGAATAGAGCTCTTCACCTCCTCGGGCTGTAGAGAAAGTCAAAAAGACAAGAACACACCGCTGAACACTAATCAATAGACGACACAGGAAGTGAACAAGTATTGGAAGTGAATTAAACAAAGGCCGGTGGTGCACATACTGAATAAATAAATTATGTAAATGGATGGTGACCCCATTCTCTTGATGGTTAACTAAAGACAGGCTGTGGCAGTACCGAGGTCGATGCTATTGACGGCCATTAAACCTCGCCCAATAAATCGTAATAAAGGCACATCAAGCCAACAACTGTGCGGTTCACAGCAAACACGCACGCGGACAGACAATCACTGGTCGAATCTATCAGCTGTTTTCACAGTACAATAGTTGAAGACACCGTGTTATTCCTATACTCTTTTGTCTCCATACCCTCTCCCGTTTGACACATGTTTCTCTTGAATGTAGCGACTTGCAGCCGTCAGCTCCCACTGGCCACTGTTTCTCTTCTAACCATCTTAAGCAATATGAATTTACATTTATGCTCGACCATGCCAAACTTTAGTATTTATGCGACTGGTAGCATTACGTTAAAGGACCTCATTAAGGGCACTGGGAGGTCGATAGGTTTAAAAAAAATCCATTTTTTGTTTTTAATGTTAAAAAGTTATATAGTTCTTCAGCTTTAAAATGATATATGTAACATAGTTTGTCAGATGGTATTAAAGCCCTTTAATTCGTCAATTTGAGAATGGTGCTTAATCTTTGATCGTGATTTCCCCAAAACTTGATTTTTCATACTTTAGGTGCATGTTTCTCAAAAACTATAAAAGATATTGACACAAAATTTGTAGTGGTTATTTGTCAATGTTCCTTGAACACATACGGCTAACATTTATATTCATGTGATTTATAAAATGGATGAAAACAAATATTCAGTCCTTGAAAATATATTTTTTTTTTACTCAAAACTAATACATTTTTCATATGCATAGTATAAACTATATGTGATTTTCATTTAGCTGATATTATAAAACTGTCTCTTAGGTTATTTAGGATAAAACTTGGTGCACGTAGCTTTAAATCCCTACAAGTAACGTGCACCTGAAATATAGGGTGAAACATTTTTTTTTATTTATGCCCCTTTTGCATGGGCCTATGTGAACGTAATTTAAATATTATACAGCAGTTAAATGCACACATCCTTATACATTAATCATACTGAATTTCAAGTTCTGATAATGTTTAGTTTTCTATATATTCAAATTTGAATATTGGTAAAAATTAGCTTTGTCTGGGTAAAAATAACCTCCCATTGGCCTTTAAGTACGCCTGCTCATTAAAGTATTGGTATTCGACCAATCAGAAGTGGCCTCATAGCATTGTGAAAGCGCAAGTTTCGATTATTCTCGTTTCGATCGACAACGGTGCTAGCGCCATTTTAGAAAACAGTCAAAATGTCTGACATTAGTAACAGTGACGTTGAACTTACACCCCCAGAAAGTAACAAAAGTGCTCAATGTTACCAATAAATTGTTGCCACAAAGGTCAGGAAAAGATGTACGAGAAATTCTATTCACAATTCATGGATTGGAAAATATCAAAAGTTATAAATTCGTTCTCAGAACATGTATTCCTAGTGTATTTTGAAGAATTGTCACAAAATATGAAATCATTGACCTTGTGGACTCACTGTTGTATTTTGAAATCAACACTGAACATTGGGTACCAAATTAACTTACCTAAATACTCAAAACTGAACAGCTTGCCAAAACAGAAATCAGAAGAATGTATATATTTGAAATAAAGTCAGTTCAGTTCATATTATCAATAGCATTAATTGCAAATGATATTCCAATACATTCAATTTCTACCAGTTTGTCTATATTGTGACTTTGTGGGTTCGTAGAATTAAAAGTGCAATTTGCCGAAATTCTAAATGTTCTTTATTTACGTAGAGATACACTGTTCAATTCTGACGTAACAACATTACATCACACAACAACACAATCTTCCAAGGTTGATGATAACTGCGTCCAGTTCAGCTCTCTTTACAACAACACTCTTGTTACACAACTAACTCTGCTTACTCACTCTGTTTACATCTGTCCTGCTGGCGTGTCATAATCCCTTATATATCTCATTCATAATTCGAGAGACTTCTCGAGCAAATCAGAAAAACAACTATTCTCTGTCAATCGAGATATCTCTAGAAACTTCCAGACATGAAATCCTATCTTTGCCGGCGAGTCCTTTATCTGAGGTAACATTGTTTGCCGGCTTTGTGAACACTGGCCGTGCTATCGTTAACTGCTTATGAGAGCTCGTGAAACATTATCCCCGTCATTATCTATTTGTGCCGAAACGTTTATGCCCAGTGCCGCGACAATACTTTCTTTTAGGTTAAACTGTGTAGGTAAGCAATCAATATTTCTGCGCCTGCGTACTACGTACTACGTCTCACTTTAGACAAAGCAGTAACGATTGTAACATACCATTCAAACCAGAAATGAATACTAGGAAATTAAACCTTTAATTGAGATACATGAACGAGCATAAAGTCGTATGAAACTTGACTATAATGGCAATTAAAACGCTCGTATCTTAATTATCAACCTTGCTGCGCTCGCTCGGTTAGTAATATTCGCGTTTTAATTACTGCCATTATAGTCCCGTTGCATAATATACTATTACCTAATAGTGTTCAAAATGTCGTCCTGGCAGCTATTGAACACTCGAATATTGTCTTCTGGTGATGTTACGTTCCCTACATATTGTCACCCAATTATCGGGAAGCACAACAAACGACAGCTGAGTAAGGGACCAGAGGCCGCGCCACACCCACTCATTTGTCTCCTGTCACTAACTGAAGGGATGATTAGGAGAGGGATTGCGGGCCACTGAGCCGTCTCTTTACGCTCCGCCTAGGTTCTCGATCGTGCAGGTTGTTTCGTCTAATCTGGAAACTTCTGGATTGGCCAGCTGGTCTTATATAAGCGACGCGCCGGGCCGGAGTAAGTCAGTCAGTTCTTAGCGAACAGCTGTGAGGAGCTCCCAGTGAGGGGACGGACTGCGTACGTGCGTCGGAGGAGTTTACGTAATCGCGAGTGCAAGTGGAACTTTAACGGACGAACTGGTGAATCGTAATTGTGTGCATTACGTAATTCTGTGTAATTGGCAAGTGTTCAACTGTAAGTCGGTGGAAATAAAGAACATTTTTTGAGTGGTACAATTGGACTTTTCATTTCACGAACCCACCAAGTCAGAATATAATAATCAGATAGATCTAAATCCGAATAGCGTTAAAAGCTCAATATGGTGCTATTTTCTTGAGGTACATACAGCTGATACAGTTTGTATCTCCCTTGCTGCTATTGTTTCTTTAGTCTAACACTAACCCAAAAATCAATAAATTGTGTATTTGTTAGGGTCGGTATAATATCTGTATAAGTTCAAGCTGACACTCCACACGAGCAAAATATAACACTATAAACGTACTGAGTTTTTTTTAAATATATTATATTAATAGGTCCTCCAACGTTAGGTCATATCGCACGATGAATGAAATGAACCCATGGTCCATAGAGCTTAGTGTTACCCGAGATTCATATTTTGTAGGGAAAACCCTGGAAAAACCCTTATCCAGGTAACTCACCCTGACCGGGATTGAAACTTGGGACCTCTTGAACTGAGGCAGACACGCTACCACCTACGCTACCGATGCGGGCTGTACTATATACCATGATAATACACATAACGTGAACTAGTCTGGCGGACATCGAGTTCATTTAACCTGATACCTTCTAGATCATCTGGACATATATAGACGTGCGAGTGTTACCCCATCCCCTCCCCCCCAAAAGAAAACTATATCACAGGTAAATTTTGGTTCTTTGTAAACCCTTACAGGAAAAAGTACGAGTAATTTTCAATGCAATTTCTGCACTAAAGTTTTTAACCAGACATATACAAAAGGGGAAAGCAAATATGTGGTGCATTCACTAAACGTTCTCTACTCATTGTACTAAAAAAAAAAAGTTTATTTTTCCACAGGGTTCCCAGGGCTCCGGAAAGTCAGGGACGTTCAGGGGAAATATTAAAAAAGTTGGTGGGTGCCAGGGAAAATAAGGGAAATTAATTTTTAAAGTTATCACATGTCTAATATCCATGAAAAACTATAGGTACATAGTATAGATAATGTCCAACCCTTGAGATGATGAGTTACAAATTCATACATGTTATACAGAAAAGATTTTTACCATTTTTAACTGCAGTTTGGGATTGATTTATTTCGTCATCAGACGGTCATCTGCTGCCTCTCTGCGCCTTTTTAGAGTTGGGAGCGTGTGGTGCCAAAAAATAAAAAACACATTTTACCTATCACTGGCAGAATTTATCGCTTGATCCAGAATTTGTAAATGGTGATGTACTGCATTGTACTTTACAATTTTAAGCCTACTGTAAAGAGTGTAGAAATAAGTGTTCCTGTGGAATATTGGTATAGCAATATATATTGTTTCAAAGTGTATAATGGACTGCTCAAGTGAAACAATTTAACGATAGTTCCCTAGAAATCAAAAGTATTGCAATTTACTTTAACCGAAGTGTTGACAGCATTTAGTTTCAACCCGCCTCGGTAGCGTAGATGGTAGCGTGTGTGCCTCACGTTCAAGAGGTCCCGAGTTCGAATCTCGGTCAGGGTAAGTTACCTGGATAAGTTTTTTCCGGGGTTTTCCCTTATCCTGAAAGACAAATGTCGGGTAACTCTAAGCTCCATGGACCCCGGGTTCATTTGAACATAATTTCACCCATTCCATTCATCGTCCGATATGACATAACGTTGGAGGACGTAAATAAAAAAAATTGTTTCAGTGAGTCAGTAAATCAAATGTTGTTTTGATACAACACAGGTATATCTAATGCCAAACGTCACATTGTGCTGTATTTAATTGTGAAATAGTATATTGCGTACTAAGAAATGGAAGTCACATATATCATGTAGAAAATACGTTTTGGTAATAATGAGACTTACAGGGCCAAGGATTTTCAGGCCTTCTGATAAGTAACTCACAGTTCATGGTTAGCCAATTACGTTTTGCAATACTGAAAAAAAAAACCGTAAAAAACAATAATAAATAAAAATTGATTCTATTCTGTTGGATGTTACGTCATTTCCTATTAGTAACGTAAGTATTATGCTGGTGGGTTTAGTCACTTCCTACTGCTACCGTAAGTATTGAAAACTAGAACTTAAGTATTGATAACCTGTTTCATTTTTGTTACCATGACAGTTTAAAAATGCATTGTAAATTTAGCTTAAACAATCAAATAAGATTGGTCTGGTTTAACTTGCAACATGACCTAACTAGCGTACCCCTCCCTATGACAAGAGAGGGGTGACAAACTTGCTAAACACATCGCCACTGTTATCCGCGACTGCCTCTCCGTCGTACAGCGACAGATGCTGCAACCACTGCAGGGTTTGTTTATTTACAAACAGTGCCTTATATTAACAGTGAAATATGGTAATAATGTAAATATGGTATCAAAACCGGTGTTGTACGAGATAATTAAGAGAAATTAAGACAAGTTTAAACTGTATACAATCGACTCCATAGCTGACTCAAATGGAAATGAAATGAAATGTGTAGTGTTAAACGCCCGCTTTTGCTACATACGGCACCGCAGGCGGGACTTAAATGGATATACCTTACCTCCGGGTCATTGTGATATGAGTGCTATCGAGTTCATATGGGCACAAATTAATGAAGGAGGTAATGGGGAAAAAGGGGTTAATTGATATGTTAGACAATTTCATTATAAACTTAGAAGAAAGTGACTCTCCAAAAAAATCCGTAATGAACGGTATATCTATACTACCGCCATTTATCAGTAGGTATTAAAGGGATAGCTACAATATAATCACGCGAAATCAATCGGAATATTGCGGATGTAAAGCGATGTGGGATGAAGCAGTCCTGCATTACCTACGCGGATAATAATACGTTCTCTCCCCTCCTGCCCCCCCTCTCTCTCTGTAATTACCATGTTTCAAGATAAACCAGACAAAGTGTACATAGAAGTACGTATCAGGGAAGATGAAAAATTAATATTTTAAATTTATTATGTTCTTTACTCACTGTCCTACAAAATATAAGTTCAGTTTACTATCTACCTCAAGTTAATCGGAAGGTAACACAAAATGAAAAGTGAAAAATTGATTTAAGATGTAATATTTTAATCATTAATAATGTATCGTAGAACTAATAATAGTATTACTTTCAAAGTAGTTTATTTTATCTTCCAATCACCCCAACTAAATAAATTAAATAATTATAATTTAATTCTTATTTTAAAATCATTTTTAAACCTATGCAGCAAAAGTTTTAATACACTTTTCCTTGTAGGTTTAAGAGGGATATGTGGAACAACCGAAACGATAGTCGCACGTTTCAAGGTCTCTATAGCGCCATATACGAGCTTTAATTTCCATACTGTCATCATTGCATCGTCCTTCGTCGTGGCGTAGCGGGCGAAGGCAGCATGCCTTGGTCTTTGTCCACGGAAAGCAGCCCAGGTTTGCTGCCACCCATGGGGTGCGGATTTTAAGTCAATGGTATAGGACCTTGAGGAAAGGTAAGCGGCCCTAGTCACGCAAACCAACGTTTTCCGGCTGGGGGATACCGAGATGCTGACCACATCTCCTCCCATATCAGTTGGATGATCAACCTTGCGTAAGTGGGCGTGAAGCCGGCAGTTGGTTTGGTACCCTTCGCCCTTTTCGGGCTGTCGCGCCAGGTGTTCGTTAATCATTATACCACGAGAATCAATGGAATAACGAGAGTACTTTTTAAAAAAAGTAAAGTTTCGAAACTTTTAAATTATTAATAAGAGATCTCGCAAATGGTTGAGCTATAGAAAACTAAATTAACTGTGTGCTAGAGATTTGCACTCGTTCCCCTTTCTTAGGCTGCTGTAGCTACGTGGTCATATCGGTTCGGATCTGTAGTGACGTACAAGTAGCCTTCTAGATCTTATCCCTGCATCACACACCTGCTTCCTTTGTCATGTGTTCAGAGAGGTCACCTGCATTTCATCTTTTATACATTCCGAACATGTGTCATCCAGTCCATGAGGTTTCATTTTCTATGGAAAGGGGGCAGAACATTCGCTGTTAGCATCTATTTTTACTATAGTTTTAGACTTAACGCAGAACTTTGATCCTAAATATTCAATCCGGCATCATTGGTAACAGAAAAATCATGAAAAGAACCCCGATGAGATTGACCGGTCCATGGGATTTGAACCCGTAAGCTTGTGAGTGTAGACCTAGGCGCCTGAGCCATCTCATGTAGTTCTACTTGTTTCGTGTTTTTAAATACGAAATGTCAGTTAGAAGGAAGAGGAATTCACAGATAACTCAAGACATACATTTTATATTTCATTAAAATGTGTTAAATATTTTTATAAAAATGCATTATTTTGGAAGTTGGGGGAGCATCGAAACACGAATTTTCGACATCTGCTATAGATAAACAGCAGTAAAATTAAAAAGTAATAATAAATATGTCCACTTTTATCTGAGCATATCTTTCCTGCATGAAGCAATCACTAAAATATCCTTCTATAAATAGGAGAAATATTTTTTTTTATTCCTGAATTTCTCATAGAGAGATGCAGGCGAACTAACAAGGCTTTAAGCATGTGCATAGCCTCTATTTAATACACTGCCGGGGTGTAATTAGGTTCGTCTATGAAATATCTTCGGGGAGGCATCATTCCCTTGGGGAAGCATCAACATTTATCTCTCATTAAAGAGGTTTATTAACGATACAGATCTCTGAAATATATTCTGCTAAATATACCTGCTCTTTTATTTTACATTATATGTATGGTAGTAATTCTACAAAGAGAGAAACGTTGCATGTGTGCGCTTTGGGAATGAGGGTTTATCGGAAACCACTCAACCGATTTGGATTATTCCTTCTCCGTACTTCCTGAGGGACTTGAGCTGTATGCTATTTCCAGTAATTTTAAATTTAAATGGGGTGTAGAAATGTTTCGAATTGATGCCAAATTCATTTCATCGAAAATGGATCTCTAATTATAAATACGCCGTATTGTTCAAAGGAGAGGCTTAAAGACCGTATTTTAGAGTAATGGAGAAGAGTAGAGTTGTGTAATGTTAATATCATATATTTTTGTATACCTTTTTGAAAACCTTTCTTAACAAAAATTGATTTTGTTTTGACTATTTGTTAATAGAGATAAGACTTTCCAGTTTTATCGCAGATTCTGTTGCAACTCTAAAAAGGATGCGGGAAACCGCGTCACGTGCTTAAAAGTGGGTCGCCATATACTGGCCTTGAAAGCCTACACTGCGTAACATCGTGATAAACAGCCAAATGACGACAGACCGTCAATCATTTTTTGACTTTTGCAGTACTTGGAAGATCCTAACGTTTCATTCTTGAGTTAGGTATGCGTTCCACATGTGGAATACCACGGGGCCTTAAAACATGTATTTCTTTTTGAAATTGTTATTTCAAATGTAGAGCCGTTTTGAGGGAATTAAACATATTTAACTTTTTTGTATAAATGTTAATTTGGTTCAAGGGAACGTCTAGAAAATATTTGCCACATCCTTGGAAAAACTAAATTGATATACCAAGTTTAGTATTTATTGCAATTTTCAGTTTAGTGTTATCCTTACACACGCATATACAGCAAGACATTTTATATTAAAAATGTTATATGCATATCACTTTTCTATTAAACAAAATATATTTAGAAAACCTTATTCATTTATTTACTTAAGCTACTAAGGATAAAGTCCTGCGCCGTGGCGTAGCGGACTAAGGCAGCATGCCTTGGTCCTTGGGTAGGGAAAGCGGCCCGGGTTCGATCCAACCCATGTTGTAGGGACTTTTGGTTCCCGGTATAAGACCGGTGCCCACTCAGCATCGTGAGGAAAGTGAGGAGCTTACGTTACGTAAGCGGCCCTGGTCACGAAAACCAACGTGCCGGCTGGGGGATGCCGTGATGCTGACATCTCCTCACCGTATCGGCTGGATGATCGTCCACCTCTACCGTGCGTAAGTGGGCCTGAGGAGGGCAGTCGGGTTGGTAAGTCTTGGCCCTCTTAGGGCTGTCGCGCCAGTGGTTAACTTTTTTAATTAAGATAATCGTTTGTAGAAATACGTTTGTTAAACATATTTAGTAAATATTAATGATACAATAACTGAGAGGGATGGCTCAGGTGGTTTCGTCTGTGGTCTGCATTTGGGAGGTCCGGGTTCGATTCTCGCGGCCGACCTACCTGACCCATGGTTTTTTCTGGGGTTTTCCCGGGTCGCTAGGCGAATGCTGGGTAGGTTAATTACATCCCCGGAATTTCCTGTCCTTCCATTTCATTTCCATTATCATTTCATACCATCTCTCATCTGGTGGTCTCTTTCAGGGTAGAAGTACCGGCGGGAGTCTCGGCGGTGCAAGACAGGATGAAATGCTCCTGTAATCACTTCCTCCTTCGTTTGGTCGGTTGACGGTCTCCAAACCGACCGTCTTCGAACCGCAGTACAGAGAAATGTCCGTTGTTCTGCCCTGCCGGGAGAGGTTTCCATCTAAGTAAAATGTGGGGACGCTGCCCTCTGCACTGCAGTGACTCCTTGGGTCGACCACCCTCTGTCCTCTCGCTTCATCCTTCCTCCCGGGAATGCCCCACTTGGGGTCATACGGTACAATAAACCAAGACTGGTCACAGTGCCGAATCCCCTCCGAAAAAACTGATACAATGAGAATAAGGTGATACAGTAGGCTTATGTGATAGTCGAAGGAAGAAAAACTCGACTTCCAATATGCTAAAAGGAGGAGTCTTTGGAAATTTAAACCAACGTCTTTGGCATGCTTAACTCTACAAAGTAAATAAATATAAATATATTTTATATAAATTGTGTACTTTAACGAGATCTTTATTTTTTATGCAGTAAACTTTTGCACATCTCTTACGGTTTATCAGTTCTGCAAAAACCATTCAGAATAAATAGGACTTCAAGGTTATTCGTAGAAAATTAAATACATACATGTCATTTGTAATGAATATGTTATAAACGCATAATATTAAATGTAAATCCTTAAGGCTATTATTGAGGGGGGAAATGGGAATTGGAATTGTTATACAAATATAACTATTTGTAACAAAAAACTACACTTATCTTAAGAAAAATGATGTCGATTTTTCTTATTAGTTGAATTAGTTCAAGTTGAAATCGATTTCATGAATCCCTGTGCGTGACGTCAGTCAAAGAAAACCACAGGAGAAAATACATTCCTCGTTAAGAAAAGTACTATGTTATTGTGTCGTTTTTTTTTTTTTTTTTCAGTATTATCAAAATCTGAAAACGAAACAAACTTACGAACAGAATCGACTGCTATCGGGACATTTAATTGTTTTAATAATTTAACTTCAGGATTTATATTATGGTTAAATGACCAAAAATGATCTGCTATGGCCAATTTTTCAGTTAGTTTATACTTAATGTTACGAAAATGTTGTTTCGTTAACATAGTAACTTCCTTAACGACGAATTTGTTTTCTCCTGTGGTTTTAAGAAAACTGACGACGCGAAATGAAATGTGTAGTGTTTAACGCCCGCTTTTACTACATACGGCACCGCAGGCGATGACACTGATGATACATGAAATGAAGATGGAGCACCGGTGGAATGAGATGGCGGGGGAAACCGGAGATCCCGGAGAAAACCCGCCCCAGCACAGTGTTGTCCACCACAGATCTCACTTTGCGGTCGCCTGTGATTGAACCCGGGCCGCCTTGGTGAGAGAGCCAAGCGATCTAACCACTGAGCCACGGCGCGGCCACTGACGACGCGCATAAGCGTTCGTGAAATCGATTTCAACTTCAAGTAATTCAACTAATAAGAAAAATCAACATTATTTTTCTTAAGATAAGTGATGTTTCTTTTACAAATACTTCTATTTGTATAATACTTATTGCTTCACTGTAACTGCTTCATTTTCTACGTAATTATGAGGGAATTGTCTTGAAAACTTCGTGGAGGAACGCGCTGTTGGAATACCTGAACATACACCAAGTTTTATGTTTGAGTAATTTATTCTAAACCCCATTTTCTTGATTTGGGAGACCTCAAAACATGCGTTGAAAATTCTTTGGAAGATGAACCTAAAAGCTTGGTATCTGACTTTAGTTTTCAGTTACAGAGTTCCTAAGCACTAAAATAAACTCTTTTTTTTTTTTTTTTTTTTTTCAAAAATGCTTCTTTGGGGAGGGATTCTGTTAGTCTCAAAAAGTGTTTTTTGTTGGAATGCAGTGCTGCCTCTATGGGTATAGGCATACTCTTTTGCCATTATGTCAAATATGACAGAGTAAAGTTGGCTAACGGCGACAGGTTCTCGGAGCACGCACACAGAAGCCCTGGTTGTACCCTGGGGAATACGCGGTCTGGGGTTCACGACAACTATAATTGCCACTTGACTTACAGCTTAACAGAACACTCAGCTCGATGTAATGTTATTTCTACACGACAGCGTCTTATTGGGTTTACACGTCCATGGAATATCACTGTTTATTCTGTAGTCTGAGAGATGGATGTAATTTCAATGTTCTACATTTTTTGAAGTTACAAAACATCGGTTAACGGTGTATTCAAAAAATCTCCAACTGATATCGTAGGCGTCGAAGTAAATACCGGATTTTATATGTACCACCATAAGTCTAAAACAATAAAAAATTAAAATAGATATAAAGAGCAAATGTTTTACTATCTATGCACAAATGATGAAAACAGGAAAACTACAAGACATCGTAACATCATCTGTCCGGCACCTATAGTAGAAGGAATACGGTTTAGGTGTCTGTTGACGCGTATAGAACTCCATCTGCCTGTCATGGAAACACGTCTACAGTTGTCTAGCACTAATGCATTGAGGGCACATAACGTAGCTGCGATCTGTCCATTACGTCTAGAAGCAGAGCTACTCTTGCCTAGCACTAGGTCTATGTGAACACACGACGAACCATCCGTCTATCCATCAGTAACAGCTGCACAGCACTAAGGCCTCTGTTGATATGTGATGAAGCAAGATGCTACGGTACAATGACGTCACATACCGAGCTACGAGGTATTATACCCTGCTGGAACGCTTTCCATGGATTTATCTTTGTTAACAGAAACCTCTCGGATAAGACACTGATTATTCTTGTAAGAGTGAGAGGGATACTGACGTGCCTCCCGGTAGTGTGCTAAGCACCAATGAACGCATCACTTCAACCAATGGAATTCGCAGAAATCTCAAATGACAGATATATGTTCACTCCACGTGGAGTAATTAGTGCGTTATCTGAGAGGTATCTGTTACCAAAGATAAATCCATGGTAACCGTTCGAACAGCACCGCAATACCTACTAACAGAACTTTTGCGATGTGACCACGTATTTAAAACCCGTAAAATAAGATTCTCGAAAAAATCCTTTTAGATGGAAAACTTTTATTTCCTTCCTTCTTCCTTCTTCCCCTTGTGCCTTTAGGCGTCGGGGCATTTCAGTCACTTGTTGAATATATATATATATATTGTGACTTTGTGGGTTCGTGAAGTTAAAAGTCCAAATGCACAACTCAACAATGTTCTTTATTTCACTGAATTACAGTCGGAACACTTGCCGATTACACACAATTACGTAATGCACACAATTACAATTCACCAGTTCGTCCGTTACAGTTCCACTTTGCTCTTGCAATTACGTACACTCGTCCGTACACTAGCACGGCGTTCCTACGCTGCTCGCCAAGAACTGAACTGAACTGACACGGCACTGCAGCCCCTTTTATAGGAATATCGCTGTTTTCTCGAAGTCTCGCGGTTCAGTGAATCATCACGAAGGTTCCAGACGGCAGGGGGAGGGGAAAGAGACGGCACAGTGATGTTTTTCCAGCCACCCCTCGTTACCGCTATAAGACAAATGGGTGGGCGTGTCCGAACGCCTCCCGTCCGGCTCCACAGGAAGTCGCGACGTTCGGGTGACAATATATATATATATATATATATATATCCCTTAAGGTGCTGTACATTCTAAATGCATGAATGTAATCGTACTTTATATAATTTTGCATTACTTGTGATAAGAAACAAATTAATTTGCTACACAAAAATGATACATGTCATTGTAACATATAATTTTCGCCAATTACATTTTCTATAGCATTAACCATTCTCGAGAAACCATAGTATTTGTTTTAATTTCAAATTCAGCATTTAGTTATGCGCTTTTTAAACATTTGATCATCGTTTTAGTTTCCTAACACTGTCTCTCTTTATTTCCGTGGTCAAGTAGAAACAAAATTATGCAACTCTCACGTGATTTTCTCAGCTCTTGTACCAACGGCTTTTAAAAAGTCTTATTCTTTTCTCCACTTTGTTAATTGGATAAATATTTATAAACATGGTGTAATTACATATTTCCTTCCGGGCACAATGGAAATAGCGGAATACAGCAGTCTCTAAAAGATAGACAAATCTTTTATGAATAGTTAGCAATCTGTGGCTTTGAAATTTCTTTGTCTTTGGGTATCTAATAACGATAATGGTTTTCTATATGAGAAAAGGTTTAAGTATATAAAATTATAAATACACATTTTATTTTCATGAAAATATTTTATACGTATGGTAGTTTAATCAAAATCATTACCGTTTTTTGAGAGTCTGGTTTAAGATGGGAGTTTTCTTTAAACTCTTCGTGTCTTATTATTAAAGGATGCCAAGTTTGGTATTTAACCTCTTTTCGTTATAATTTTATGCTCCTCGCATACAGATCGCGCGCACAGACTCAGGGACTATCAAAACATCTATTTTATGTGAAAGCTCTGTATCGAAGTTATGTGGAAATAATACTTCCTGTGCTACTGTATGTAGTAGAAAAAGCAATAAGTTAACAATAGCCTCTAAAAGAATGTGTAGAGAAGCTAGTGTGAACGTTCACCTTATTTATAAGTTGCATTAGATAGGGGTATAGTATAACGAGATTAGGGGCGGAAATAAAGTGCTTTATGTTTGGTTCATTTGTGTGGGTTACAGCCAGACTGTTCCTTAAGAAAGAATATTCATATATACAGCAAACTAGCAAACTTTGTGTTGCAGTACAATAACTTTTAATGAAGCAGTTTCTGACAAGGCTCTTCGAGTCCAGCGAACCCTTTATGCGAACAAAATCTTATTTTCTTCCCCCCCCCCCACCCCGTTTTTAAGAGCTCTGAGGATCCTAATCTAAATACTGCAACATTGGGAGTTTACAGAAAGGATGCTCTTTATAGAAATGAACGTTGATATAGCAATTCTTGTGGTTTCGTGATCAGTCACAAAAATGTTGTGAATTATATTCATCAATTAGGTGTTAGTCACAATGGTACATAAAAGTAGGAATTAAGTGTTTAAAGAAGTAAGAAATGATTTGCACCCATGAACGTAATGATATACCACCAATAATCATTACTTTAAATAAAACATAGATATTATCAGATACCTCTGTTGCTATATTGCCAGCTCTGCTTCATATAGAACAATGCCTATCCAATTTATTATTAGACTTTTACATATGGCTGCTTTTATCAGTTGTCTCACTCTGCTTTTATGAAGGTATTCAAACATTTAAGTATTTTGGTTAACCTCCACACCCACGTTATTGGAAACGGCTTTGAATTATTGAAAGACACTTATCAAAAAGTGAATTAAAATACATTACTATCAAAGATGCAAAAGTTCACCTCAAAACTTCATTTCCACCGAAATCATTAGTTTATTGCTGAGGTACAGTAAGCCTCTCTTGTACACAAATACATTTGGAAACCCCTGTACAACGTTTCTTTAATTATTTTCTTAGTACGCACCCTTTGTGTTGCTATGACTTTTCTGGCCTACACACACGTCCACCTCTAACACGGAGCTACACACCGATTCTGAACACAACTCGCGGTCTCACGCGATGAAACTTAGAAGCACAATTTTAGAAGGAAGGCAATGTTAAACAAAATCGTAGATGAAAACCCAGTGTAATATTACCCCACCGAAGGGGAAAGCTAGGAAGCGCTAAGATTATAGTAGACTGTCGATAGGAATCGAACCCGGAACTTCCAGAATTTCTCTGGGCTAAAGCAAGTCATTATCATCTTCAACAAGATAGGCCACGCTCACTTTCTTCTCGGGCAGCCAGCTAGGTGAAAAGATGATTTAGACATCTTATATTAGATTATGTTTATTGCAACCTGAGAAGTCTGGGCTGGCAGAGCATTGTTTTGTTAACGACCATAGAGCCAACTTTCTTGGCAAAATGGAACAGTTACTGGGAGCGGAGAATTAAGGAGGCTTTGGCGATTTCCTCTGAAAGGAGCACGTCTAATCGTGATACTGGATTTCAGTTGAGCTCCTCTTGGAAACCGGCCTTAAAAATGGAAATCCATCGAATTAAGCAGCAAAGATCAATACAGCTTGATAATCAAGTTAAGTAGTTACGTTTCCTTGACACAATTTTCTATACTCACATCATCTCCTGACCTGGCATTTAATGTACTGAAAACAGTCTTTTGTTCAATAATGCGAATTTTGACAGTGTTTTGTCTTTGTTTATAGTTGTGTTATATCCAGTATTTCATTTGTGGTATAACTTTTTATAAATATCCTGATGATGGGAGAGATGTACACTCCCGAAACGTTGATGTCTAATAATCTTCTCACCTGGCTGGCTGCCCGAGAAGAAAGGGAGCGGATTCGTCGCCAGGAAAGCTTCAGGTCTTAAGATAGGCCAATTTGATCTGTTCCGGCTCAAAAGTCCTCCTGTCACAAGCGTCGAGGCCTTCCTACATCTCTAATTCCTGTGGGTTAAATTCCTGTTTTGCCGGTCTATTTTTCAGCATTCTGAGTATGTGGTGGTGCCAGTTCTGTTTGTAATTCTTAATTTTATTGTTTTAGTATGTTGAGTTGTTCTCTGATAGCTTCGCTTCTCATATGGTCTCTGAGGGAATATCTAAGAAATATCATTTCTACTCTGTCATTCTTCTTTTCTTCGTATTAATGATCCAATTTTTCGAGCTATAAGTCAAGAAGGCTTCCGTGACATCGTCTTATAAAATTTAACATTGTTTCTCTATGTGATTATTCTTCATCGTTCTTATAATATTCCCACATATGGTTTGAGATTTATACATTTTATTTTTCAATATTGAACCTTTTCTATTGTTTCGTTATCGATCATTATTTTTGAACTTTTTGAGTATTTTCCCAATTATGCCATTACTTTTGTTTTCATTACCAATTCATAGTCTTCTCCAGTTTTTTTTCCCCTTTGAAGAATAACTCATTTGGCCTTCGAAGGGATATGTTTTCTACACTTGTGTACATACACACAAGAGACAGACACATACACAAAATACCCATGCCCAAGGTGGGACTAGAACCCGCGACCCTTTACGTGATGGAACGCTAGAGACATACGCTCTAACGACCATGTCTACGAGGACCGGCTTCTTCTCCAGTTAAAATGTTACTGCTTGTAACATAGTTTTATTTTCTGTCAGTGTAAACTGATCATCAGCTAATAGGATAGGGTTTAAAATTAAGTATAATTTACAATTATCCTCCAACATTAAGGCATATCTGACGATGAATATAGTGGGTGAAATGCTCAAATAAGCCCAGAGTCCATGGAGCTTTGAGTTACCCGACATTCGTCTTTCAGGATAAGGGAAAACTCCGGAGAAACCTTATCTAGATAACTCACTCTGACCGAGATTTAAATTCGGGACCTCTTGAACGTGAGGCAGACAAGCTACCGTCTATGCCACCGAGGTGGGCATGTGTCCATATACGGGGTGAGTAAAAGGTATGGAAGAATGCTTGTAACCTTGTTGTTATAGTTTTATGAAGTGATATTTTTTAGAAAAGCTGTAAGATATCAACATGTTTTTATATTATTATGATTGTGAACAGGGCGTGACTTTTTTAATGTCAACTTTTTTGGTCCTCAGGTCTCGGAACGTACAGGTAGATAATTTTTTAACTGTAATTTAAATTTATTAGGACGTATAAGAGCATATGAAATTTAAACAAAGATATCACATTCATAACAAAATTAGTCGTGCACTGTTGTAATACATTATGAATTCACTTCAAAAGTTGCTCAAAATGGTCTCCATTTACTGCCAAACAATGCCAAAGTCTGTCTTTGAAATTAGCTAATGTTGCCAGCAACCATGTTCGCCTGATCAATTGCATTTCTTGTCAAATTCTTCGCTTTAACTCTTCAAGATCTCTTGGTCGATCCTTTTAAACCCTTCACTTCAAACTTCTCCACAATAAAAATTCTAAGAGGTTCAGGTCAGATCTTGACGAAATTTCAATTCGTTTTCTTTCTGTAAGTTGCCATAAGTCAATGCTTTCAGGAAGATTTTGTAATGGAGTAAGCATTGTTGTCCTTATTAGCTTAGCTTTTGTATATCTTCAATCCAAAGCCACAAGTTGAAGTAGCCTACTGTATCAATTCAAAACCTACTCCATTTGAGATAATGATGCGTTTTCCTTTTAGTTAATCCATAGAAATTATTCATTTCTTCACACTAGCCGTATACAGGCTAAAGTATTGGATTGATAGAGTCGACATGAAAAATTCAGTGCATTGGCCGGGATTTGAACCACGGATCTCTGGTTTCCGTCCAGTCGCTCTAACCCATTGAGCTACCGTGGCCAACTTGTCGTTAACAAATTCTCCAATTGACTCGATTTCCCCGGTAAACCACTAGGGGCTCTCGCATTCGAGATACACCGTTTGTGGTGACTTACTACTGTAAGTACTTGAGTCCCAGTCTTCATCATTTAACCCTTATTATTTTAGTTAATTGATGGAAATTGTTCATTTCTTAACTCTAACCGTATACAGGCTAATATATTGGATTGGGTCAACATGAAAAGTTCAATGACAAGGCCGGGATTTGAACCACGGATCTACTGGTTTCCGTCCAGTTGCTCTTACCCATTGAGCTACCATGGCCAATTTGCCGTCATGACATTAAATTCTCGAAGTGGTTTATCGGCGAAATATATGAGTCAATTGTAGAATTTAATGTCGTAACGGCAAATGTACCATGGTAGCTCAATGGGTAAGAGCGACTTGACGGAAACCAGTAGATCCGTGGTTCAAATCCCGGCCGTACGTCGACTCTATCAAGCATTTTCCTTTGCTTAGTACACATATATTTGCGTTTTGAAAGGGTATTTGTTTGTACGTTCAGAGACTTGAGGACTGGAGGAATGCAGAAAAAGGAAATGTTATGTAACACACACACGCGCGCGCGCACGCACGCAAATCTGGCATCCTTTATGCTCGCCTCTCGAGCGTTTTTTTTTAAATTCACGTCCTCCAACATTAAGTCATATCGGACGATAAATGGAATGGGTGAAATGATGCTCAAATGAGCCCGGGGTCCATGGAGCTTAGAGTTACCTGACATTCGTCTTTCAGGATAAGGGAAAACCCCTGGAAAACACGTTATCCAGGTTACTCGCCCTAACCGAGATTCGAACTCGGGACCTCTTGAACGTGAGTCAGACATGCTACCCGAGGCGGGCTCGCTAGCGTAGATGGTAGCGAGTGTGCCTCACGTTCAAGAGGTCCCGACTTCGAATCTCGGTTAGGGTGACTAACCTGGATAATGTGTTTTCCAGGGGTTTCGCTTATTCTGATAGATGAATGTCAGGTAATTCTAAGTTCCATGGACTTCGGACTCATTTTAGCATCATTTCACCCATTGCATTCATCGTCGGATATACATGATATTCACGTTGGAGGATGTGAATTACCACAAAAAATCCTTTATTTGTAATGATACTCGGAGTAATGTGAGGACATGTTAATATGATAACTTTTCGTAAAAATTCACTTCATAGGGCTGCAACAGTGGGGTTACAGGCATTGTTCCATACTTTTTACTCACCAAGTATATAATATTTGAAATATATTATATATAATATTAACATATATATATATATATATAAAATGTGTTGGCGGTATTGTACAGCCCTGTCGTGCTCCTAAATTAACTAATTTATGGTAAGTTAAAGTAATAACCAAAATAATTTGAGAGTATCAAAATGAAATTGACGTCCATGAACATGGATCGAGAGAAATTGTTAAAGTTCTCCGAGAAATGTTGTGTCAGACTGTACAAGAAGAATGTCCCGTACAAATAGCTGTACATAAAGCAAACACATGTGAGAGGCCAGTTCTATGTACTGAGATGATGAAGCGTGTTGGCAAAGAGAGCTGACCTCATAGCCTAAGTCTGGTCCACCTGCACTACCTGTCAATAACATTAACATAATTAAACTAACGTTACGTTCACATTACTTTCTATACCGTTTTATTTTTATTAATGGATATATTCACTATTCTTATGAAAGTTTTTTATTTTTTTATTTTTCTACCACGTAAGTACATGTGTATGTTTTTGTGAACAGATAAACTCAAAACGAACATGTTGGTTAAATTTGGTATTAATTTCATCTTCCATGGAGGCAACTTGAAGGTTTTGAAGTAAATTCTCCTACCGGAAATTACCCTTTTTATGAAATATGTTTTGAAAATATACAATTTCATATCTGCCTGTTTTGTAGTATTTACAAATACCTAAATATATAGTGAAACCATCCCTACAATGTTTACTTCGTTTAACATAAATAATTTTCCATATAAGATTCCCACATGATAAGTTCCTCTCATTGGCTGCTGATGTGGAACAAGTTCTGCAATGTTAAATTGTTCCTTATTGGACACGATAATTTATTTTAATATATTCTAGGATAATTGACAGACTTTATTATCAATAAAGGCCAGAGGCGTGTGCGTTTTTCCATAGCTATACTGTACATGAATTGTACTGTAAACGCTCGCGTATGTAAACAACTGCATGTAGGTGCAGCCTGACCATTACAATCGCCTCACTGCAGTACAACTTACAAGCATCTTAAACTATTGTCGCGAGCCCACTGTTTCGATAGGCGCGGCTGACGCACACAAAGGGGCAGATAGTGTAGTGCGGAGATAAAACGCTTGCCGAAACAGATAAAGATAGATAACTAGAAAGTTCTAGTAACATCTTGATAGAAAGCATTCCACAACCATCTGGAATCATGAATGGTCGTAGAAAAAGGAGCCGCAATCACCAGCTAGAGTCAGAGTGTAATCAGAACTGAATCGAATCGTGTGCCTGCAGCTGTGAACGCGTTTGTTTGTGGACGGTAACCTTGGAAGATTGTAATTGTGTATATGACGTAATTCTGCTACTGTAAGGTTTGACCAAAGTGTATTTCTACGGAAATAAAGAACAAATTGAACTTTTAATTCTACGAACCCAAAAGTCACACTATGCATTCTGAATTGCACTTAAATGATTATAATTAAAATTATTAACCACTGGCGTGACAGCCCTGAGAGGGCCAAGGCCTACTAAACCGACTGCTGGCCTCACGCCCACTTAAACACGGCAGAGGGGGGACGATCATCCAACCGATACGGGGAGATGTGGTCAGCATCTCGGCATCTCCCAGCCGGAATGTTGGTTTACCTGACCAGGGCCGCTTACCTTGCGTAAGCTCCTCACTTTCCTCACGATACTAAGTGGGCACCGGTCCTATACCCGGGACTTAAAATCCCCACCTCATGGGTGTGATCGAACCCGGGTCGCTTTCCGTAACCAGGGACCAAGGCATGCTGTCTTAGCCCGCTACGGCGCAGGACTAAATGCTTATACATACTGGTATCTATTAACTAAAATATCGTCACATAGTGAATTACACTGGGTTACAATGTACATTCGTAAATTATTAAATGTGAAATTTCAACGGCTATCACTGAAGCAATTTTTAAACAGTGAAAAGCTTCTTTTTACTTCACAATGTTAGAGGTGCAAATGTAAAAAATTCCACTCTGTCCGTTGGTGTATTTTCCTTCTTACTAATTTTCAAACTTTCACACAAAGCTTGATAGCCACTTTTTTGTTTAGAACGTTTTGGAATTTAGCTTTCACCTTTTCCATACTTACCACAAGAGGTATCCTGTTACCACTTGAATTAGCTACGTCTTCTAATATGCTTAAGCTCTTGGACATTTCCAAAACCTATTTTTCAATTTGTTTGGGCGACAGTGCAACTTATTGGATAAGAACTGAAGAGTTTCAGATAGTTCATGTGATATCAGAGACTTTGCAGTCACAGTAGTTGCAATAGTCTATTGGTAGTTCTTTGTACGTTTGTTGGCCGTGCTGTGCATTATATATTCATTAGGATTTCACTACCGTGGGGATTCGGTACGTACGTAACCATGCTGGGCCTATTATGTCATGTCCCCAAGCGGGGTATCCCCGGGAGGAAGGATGAGGCGAGAGGAGACAGAGGTTGGCCAACCCAAGTAGCCACGACAGTGCAGAGGGCAGGGTCCATGTATTAGTTTACTTAGAGACTTCCCCCGACAGGCCAGGACAGCGGACACGTTCCCCTATGCACCGCCGAGACACCCGCCGACACTTCTACCCTGAAAGAGACCACCAGATGAGAGATGGTGCGAGATGATAATGGAGATGAGCTGGAGGGACAGGAAATTCGGGGGATGTAATTAACGTACCCAACATTCGCCTAGCTATCCGGGAAAACCCCGAAGAATCCCAAGGGTCAGGTAGGTGGGCCACGGGAATCAAACCCGGACCTCCCAAATGCGGGCCACAGACGAAACCGCCTGAGCCATCCAGCTCGGTGATATCATTCATACTCTGCGTCTAACTAATCTAAATAGCATGCGAGTGCATATCACTCCTGTCTTGAACAATACTGTACGTTATTTCTGTTGCAGAGCAGAATTAATAATGCGGAGTGTATATACCTTAGGAAATTCTTGACAAATGCGAGGATCGTTCCGCGTAAATCTAATTCTTAAGATGCCGGATGCATTCCCCTTTATCGCTTATCCTTGCATTGCATACGGCTTGTTTGACATTCGAAGGCGTGCATTAACCAATCATGAGATACGGGAAAGAGGAATTCGTGTTAGTGGGTTCCATCTAACAGATTTTACACGGAAGAATAATAAGCTTTTGTAAGAATATTTGCTGAGCAGTGGATAGAGATTGCGATGTGAGTGTAACTTTATTTTTAATACTTCAGTTTAAATGCCACATCGCCGATGTAACAGTACTTGTTTTTGATTTCTCATAGACACATATTTGTTTTAAATTTATATTGGGAACATTGCACTATGGGGTTTCTGCACACTCTGTAAACAGTTGAATTAATTACTCGTCAATTAATTAACAAATGAAAACGTCTCTTGTGGTTACATTCCTAAAAAGCATGTTTGCAGGATTTCAGATACTCGTTTTGATTGTGCGCTTGCCTTGTTGGGAAAATTTGCATAAATAAGGCCTTTATAAATATGAGTATCGCTTAAAGGGAGTCTAAAAGGTGTGTTCAATAAATGTTTGGTTTGATAATTTCCCGACCCATTATTCAGAGACTAATAAAATGCGGATGTATGTCTGTTATTGGTAATGAAAACGAAACAGATAAAACCTACATTTCAAAAAAAAAAAAAAAAAAAATTGTAGACATTGTTATTGTTTTCAAATGCTAGGCTTTGGCAATGAAGCCATTAGCTCTCTTGCTCTCCAATATTTCTGTGTAGTGGGTCCGGCAGGTAGGGCTTTTCAGGTTAAGAGGTCTTCTTCAGTCATTTCCTCTTCTTTGTTGCACAGAGGACAATTTGGACTTGTATAAATTCCTATTCTGTGTCAGTGTTTGGCCAAATAATCATGTTCCGTAAATTATCTAAATTTTGCTACTGCAGCTTTTCGTGGGATTTATGGAATAATTTCTGGATTTTTAATTAAAATGTTCCCTTTTTTATCTATAGCTTTGTTAGATATTGATTGGTTTTGTTTGTTTTTATATTTGCTCATTGTTCTTGCTGTTTAAGAGATCTTTAAAAGAAATCTCGACATAGATTTTTTTTTAATAGAATACAATATTTTCTCAACTTTGTGGATTAGAGTGAGTAGAAGTATGATATTTCTAGAATTTTCGTCATTTGTAAGGTGGGAAGGCTATAAAGAAGAAAGGGAAAGGATTTCGGTTGTGAGATATTGGTGTGGACCATGTGTGAACTTTTAATGAGCTGCTGCGGGCAGAACTTTGACCCTCCTCTCTTTGGAACTGGTTAATCGCTGCAGTTGTTGCATCGTCGGTCAGCTCGTTTTAAGAACAGGTTAGTTATGTGCATGGATAAGTCATTAAGGATTCATCTTTTGTTTGCACGAGGTTTCGCTTTAAGTGAAACACTGTATGTTGGGATGCATCGTGGTCATCTGTTGCTCGGTTTGGTTTCTCCTCAAAGGCGACGTAATAATCGGGCTCTTAGCTAATGTGGTAGAGTTAATGAAGCAGACGTTAAACCCTCTGTCATCTCCTCGAGTCTTGAAGGCCTAATCCTTTCCCAGAAAGCTGTCTGATGTCCTCATTAATCACGTGACAGTAAATCTGGCTCTTCTCTCCTACAGAGCCAAGTAGGCTCTCGTCAGTCGTGCAATGGCTACATTCTATAAAATATACAAGCAGAGGAAGTATCCGTATAGCTTCAAAGTTGTATTTAAGTATTCAACGAAGGATTGCAATAAAGAAACTAACTTTGCTCAAATCGCTGTATATTATGTAGATATATTCGGTTTATCGTCACTCACTGTTTACTTTTTCCTTGTGCACGTTAAATCACGTAGAAAACAGCCTCTTCTCTCTCTCTCTATTACTCACTAGAATGTCGAACACAGGCCTCCTCTTGTTTCCGCTCGTTCAGTAATTTTCTGCACAAAACTGCTCCGTTCCAGTTGTTCACTGACTTTTAAACACAGAACTGCTCTCTTCCGCCCGTTCAGTAACGGAGCAATACAGAATATTTTTCCGATCACTCACTAAATATGAACACAGGCCTTCTTTTCTCGCTTTCGATCGTTAATTAAATGTCAAACATTAGAATTTTCTTCTTTCTCCTCTTCACTGACGTCGAGCACAGGGGTCCCCCTACGCTTCTAGTGCTCTTGCGTACTACACCGAGTAGTAACAGGAGCAAATAGCGATAAGAAAGTTTTCGTCATCCTTTCACGTACTTAGGGAACTTTACCCTCACTCTTTTGCATCACTCATGCGGACCGCTGTGAACTTCTACAAATTTGTAGCAGGTAAAAGGGTTTGAGAATTGCAGATGTGTTGATTGGTAAACCTGTTTATTAGGTAAGAGGCAGCCAGTATCTCATCCCGACTCACTCAGTCAGTTGTCACAGTGTGCCGGAGTATGTTTACCTATTAACTTGCAGTTAGTGATATTCTCAGTCATTTGTCAACAGCCTGCCGGGACACACACGCCTACATCACAATGGAGGTTTATGGTATTTTTTTTGTTTTTGTTTTATTATTTCGACGATGAACTAAGGTAATTTTAACCACGCCAACTAATATCATGGTTGCACATTCCCAAATCTGAACGAATAATGAGGGAAAATATTATCTTGCGATTTAAAATTATTTTAGTTCTGCTAACCACGACTTTGTAGGAATTCACTTTACTTCTAATTTTGTAGGAATTCATATTCCCCGAATCTTGCGCCGATTAACGCAACCAGATGTGCCTGCTTTCTGCGTTAGCAGAAGGAGTAAATTCGTCGCAGTACTATTAAGCGCTGCATTAACAAAATAAAAATGTAAACCGCATGCAAGAAACATTTACCACTTTCTCCAAAACCCAAACATCTAATACAGAAGCCTCTGAATAAGAGTTTACATAAAGGTCCAATCCCAACAACAAAACTTGGTACGAATTTATGTTAATCTTCCAATGAAAAGGCACGAAGATATTCAGGAAATCCCCCCCCCCCCCTCCAACTTCAGACCATTCTTTACATGGACATTTATTTTAAAATGTTTGAAATTTTCTCAAAAACAAAAACAATTCTGATTAAAATACCATGAGATTTAAGAAATTTACTTGACTAATAGAGTCCATATTTTGAAAAATAAAAATAAATTCAAATAATCGTTTCTGGAGTTA
This sequence comes from Mantis religiosa, assembly GCA_030765055.1. Lineage (NCBI taxonomy): Eukaryota > Metazoa > Arthropoda > Insecta > Mantodea > Mantidae > Mantis > Mantis religiosa. The sequence goes on along the minus strand of CM060947.1, from coordinate 56,458,275 downwards.
AACAAGGATTGTACCAGCTGGTTGCCATGGTAACTCAGATGGTCAGGACAGCGGCTTCCTAGACCGATGATCCGTTCTTCAATTCCCTTTCCATCTTCAGCATGTTTAGAAGAACAGTTAGATCTTGAATTTTTTGCGAATAGCTTTGAACTTCTCTTCATTTCTAATGTGTCTGGTATAATCTTTAAGACCGAAATATAAAGATCTGTTTAAACTAAAGCACATGCTTCAAATAACTTATTACGTTCTCTAGTACCTTTAAAGTCGGTCTCGTCCAATACTGCACATTATAAAGGATGTGCTGTCATTGAACCTGTCTTTGAACTTGAGGTTTTTTTTTTTATTTTGAAGCATATTACACATTGTAATTCCATGTGAAGAGAACATCACTTAAGTGTATTCAATCATCAGTTAAGCGACCGCTGCGACTTCTTTGGGTTGCGCGTATACGGTTAACACAAATTTCAATGACAGAAGAACATAAATTAGGTCCAACTTCACGAATAACACGCCTGATGTTATTCATAAGATCATTTATTGCTTGAAGCTTGATGGCATAAACTCGAGATTTAACATAACCCCACAAAAAGTAATCCAACGGCGTTAAATCACATGATTCCGGGGGCCAGTTAACATCACCACCATGGGAAATGATGAAACCTCTGAACTTCTCCTTCAGTACCATCCAATTGAGGCCAAAAATGTTCGCTTTTAAGAGCCCGATATCACGCAGTACAAGGTTTGGCGAACAAATGCTCCATTTTGATAATAAATTTTCACAATTTCTACGTCTTGCTGAATGCTGTAACTTTCCATGGCTATCAATAACAACTGTAACCATATGAAAAAAAATGACTGCTGTAAGCCAAAAACAACAGCAGCTATCACATGTTAAATATTGGTAATTCTTGTTGAAGGACCCTTTGTGAAAGGTTTGCGAACCTTTGATTTTCTCATAAGTGGCTACTAATTTTGATTAAAATTCGATATATTAAATTTTCATGATAAATTAAATATATATTTCTAGGAATAGCCTCTGGGTTGCTTAGCATTCTGGATGATTTTTGCATAAGTTATGCATTTGAATATTTCAGTATTTATAGGTCTTTGTGTAGTTTTCTTCAATGGTGAGTCTTATTCTTTTTTTCTTTTTCGGGCAACGAATTTCAAAGTCACCATATAGTCAAAATATTTCCCATTATACTTTATACTTGCAGGAAATGTGTAATAATGACATTGTTAAAAGCTCTTTATACGGTTTCATCACTGATGCCGTAAGAATTGTGGCGAGGATCCAGTTTTTAAGGGCTGCGAGTGTACCCAGCCGCCACTTACCCCACTGCAGTACTATGTATTTTCTGTTTGGCAGGTGGGATTTCTGTTTGTTTCCAACTTGTATTTTCTGGGTGTATTATGTTCCACCAGAACAAGTGAATGAGAATTTTTGTGGCAAGATGGAATTTGTAATTGAAATATACAAGTCCAATGCTGCATAGCAAGTTGACATGCTGGAACTAATCTGTTCTGGCAGTGCCAATATCCGCGGTCATACAAACCAAACTTCTGTTTCTCGAGATAGCGAGCACAACTTGCATATTTTATTACCTTCTCTCTCAAAACTTCTTTCCTCTTTGTGTTTTCACGAACAAAAGGCTTTTATAATAGCCTTCAAATCTATATCCTGATATAGTATAAGAGAAAATGCCTTCGCGTAACAGAGAAATAGAAATGTTTCCGGTAGTAAGAGTTCTACGATGGAAATTTGGCAAATAAGTTCTGTCAGGTGTTTTAAGCATTGCATTTTCGGAACTTTTATTACATACTAGCGAAAAGTAAATATCATTCCTATTTACGAGTACATTCAGGGATTTGTTCAGCAGTGTTGAAGCCTGTTGCTCTCTTTGAGCTCATCTACGATATTGTCTAAACTATTTCTTCACTTTTGGAAACAGATAAAACCACAAAAGAATTACACAGAAGATGAAAAAAAGAAATTCCATTTGAACTGTTGCAGCAGACTTTGAGTGTGTACGGCATTGTGTGGCCGAGCACTAGTGTGGAGGAAAACAACCCCAAAACTCAGCATTTTGCATTGTTTATTCTGAAGTGCTCTTCTAATGTTAGTTAATGTCTTAGTAGTAGATTTAAGATGTTATTCTTGTGCCTCCTTTCATGAATTCCACCATAAAAAAGGATTTTATTACTCTTTGCTGAAAATGTTAGGCATTTTCTTAAGGTAGTGTGTCTCTATCAATTGCTCCTACGTTCATATATAGAACATCTTTACTCTCATGATGTTGAAGCAATGTCAGTACTCCCAACGTCGTATTTTTGGGCTTAAGACAATATTTTAGGCACTCATCAAGGACAAAGTTTGTCAGTCTAATTTTTGTGTGACCACTTCACACATAATAGTCGTGATAATTTGCGGAAAGCACTTGTGGAGGTCTCTCATTTTGAAACTGCCATGTTGTCTTACATTTGAAACAGAGCATCTTCCACCTCGTTAATGCGTCTGTCTTGGAATTTTCAAGGTAGTGTTGCATTATTCTCACAGAAACCATATGATAACACGTTCCTCACATTTGTATTGCTGCACAAGCCTGCCTTGGTGAATGAAACACTCACACTGACTGTCAGGATAGTAAACTAAGTAACATAATGTTCTTATCGCCTGTTGTGCTCGTAAATGACTAGACTGGAACTTACTTTCCAAATTGCCCTCCTAAATGTCCCTTTGAATTCAACTTCGTATCTCCATGATTAACGTATGTATGAAACACGCAAGAGTATGTCTAGTGCCACGTGCCTTCTACTAAAATTTTAGTACATTACTTTAATTGTGAAAAAAGAAACACCAGAGTTAAAAAAAATCGAGTTGTTTCATTCGCACGAATTTTACAACCTATTCAGTAAACTATCCTTATTCTTCTGCCTCCTTTACGTTAATCAGATAAACGTTTTAGAGATAATTTTGCTAAATATTTGCATATGTATGTAAAGGAAATACGGAAAAGATATGCTTAAGTGACATCAAATCTTTAAAGAGTGGTCGCTATATGAAGACTGAAATTCCGTTCTGTTTTGCCAGACCTGATAGTGAACAAAATTTAAGATGAATATGACTGATGTTACATTTGAAAAAGTGTCAATATTGAAAAATTCAAACAAGTAATGAGAAATATTATCGCAAGTTATTAACCCCATAAAAATGTGTTTGACATAAAGTACTTTAACTAGCTTCAATTTTATATAATCTTTTGATATTGTCTTACAGTTTACCAGTTATGCAGATATAGTTCAAATGAAAAAAGGTTTGAGAGGATATTCCCTGAAATATCACACACACACACACACACACACACACACACACACACACACACACACACACACACACACACACCTCACTACCATTTTAACAGGACATGGAAGGCTTAAAGCCTATTACAAGAGATTCAACATAATTGATGATGCTACAGTTAGTTAGTTACTAACACTCCCCACATGGCAACCTTGGCCTTCGGGGTAACCTCACCCCACCAAGTGATGACCGGACCCATTTCTCAGGTGGAGGCACCCAGAGGGCGGTGTCCATTACCTCCGATGATAGGGTGATAGTGAAGATGGCGGTGAGGTGAGAGGACCTACAGTTTTTACCGTGGACTCCGAACCACGTTGGGCATAGGGGATACTTCACGTGTGCTAGACAGAGGTGAAGGCGTGGATAGGGCCGACTTAAAATCGCCAACCCCAGAGCCGGGAATCGAACTCGGGACCCTTAGAACGGGAGCCGCGAACGAAACCACCGCGCTACCCCGGCGCCCTTGATGATGCTACATGCACCTGCAACATAGGAGACGAAACCACAGATCACATCCTGTATGACTGCATCAAATGGAAGGACCAAAGGGAAAAGCTAAGGATGCAAATAAACAAGAAAGAGGGAAGTGGCCAGTATATAAACCAGCCCTTGTGGGACAATATCTAAGGGACTTTAGTGAATATGTCAACACAATCAATATAGAAATTGCTGAATAACTAAATAAGTAAATGAATTCTAAAAGACTATAGTGACTGTGGGAACACAATCTAAAAAAACACATTAACTTCAATACCTCAGTTAATATCACTATGAAAGCAAAGCAAACCAGAACATGTAATATTACAAATGTAATGGAACATGTGGATGAACAAAGGAAGAAAAAAAAACCACACACACACACACACACACACACACACACACACACACACACACACACACACACACACACACATTTCATTTCTTATGCAAATATTGAAAGTATATGTCATTTTAATCAAAACCATTAATCGTTTTCGAGAAAATCCAAAACATTTAGACCCATTACGTATAAAAGTTTGGAATGGGGAGGAAAGTTTTGAAAATTTCCGTGTCGCATTCTTGAAAGATGCCGAACTTACATACTAGATTTGGTATTTAACCAACTTTGTATTTTTTGGTTACGCTGTTAACAGACGCGCGCGCTCAAAAGGAGAGGAATGTCAAAGCCATTACATAGCAAGCACCTCTTAACAGACTTGGCCATCGCTTAAGCTTACAATATTCCCCTATTACCATTTTACCTACGATGAAATAAAGCATTTCCACGAAAGTTTGTCTCGATTAAGGTTAAGTAGATGTAAGACTAGGATTTTGTAAGAATAATTCACCGAAGAGCGGGTAAAGAAAGTCATGAATGTGAGGCATAATCATTTTACTCCTAGGAACATTTTTTGTGTGTTATGGAAATGTGTATTGTCGGTTATATCTCAATATCTGATCTCTTAGCACAATGGAATAGTTTTTCGTATTTTGACTTTATAAACTCCCATTCTAAAGACGGAGTAATTATATAATGTCGAATAACTCCAATGAGACCATCCTTTTACATAAGGATGTAACCAAACCCAGTAGAGAGCTTGTTTTTTCACTTCCACTGGGTCTTTCATATTAGGCTTGTTTGTTTTCCTCTTTGCTCGTTCTTTGGCCGGATCTCGCGGAGAATATCCGTTTTATATCTTGTGTAGTGTGACGTATGACTCCCACTGGCCAATTACGTCCAGCGAGGTCATCCTTCAAGTCCTGGTTCGCCCCCATTTCTCTGTGTCAACAGGGTGTTACCGAAATTGGTGGCCTGTTACTTCGTCTGGACTCGAACAAAGAAGCGTCCTAGTAAATCAGCGGGTAAATAAATAGAAGCACAAGCCAATAGTGCATGTACTAATCGGTAATTTTTAGTTCCAGATAAAACTGCAACTTCATGCCATGACCTGTTCCGAAAGTCAGCATATAAAAATTAAAATGTTTAACAGTAGGCACTCCATAAATGGATTTTTCCTTCATTCGAAAAAAAAGTAGGTTTCTTAACTAGCACGTCTTCAAGTGATAGGCACAAAGTATATTTACAGTTTTATTGAAAATGATTTTTACGTGGTTTTTTTTTTTCTGTTTCTTTGCAGGTTTGTGTCTCTGATACTTCTTCGATCAAGTTGCTGTTCAAGTGAAGTGAGTAGTAGAAACTTTTGATTGGTGTACTTGTTAGAAAGAGAATTGATTAGATTACTGGCCGTGAAAAATGTAGTAACCCAATGTTTGAATTTTGTGGGATTTTTTCAAATACTAAGACACTGTGCAGTTGTTTCTTGTTGTGTTAGACTATTCTAATTATATTATCAGTTTCTGAAATGTTAGCAAACGTGTTCAACTTAGTGTATAAAATTTTGTTCTCATAATTTTTTGTGTAAAGAAAATATTTTTGAAAGTGATTAGATTTTATGTAATATTTCCAACTTGGAATGTGTAATATTAAATACGTGCTTTAGTGATATCTACATTTTTCTGTAGTAAGATTTTGACTCTCTCTCTCTCTCTCTCTCTCTCTCTCTCTCTCACACACACACACACACACACACACACACACACACACACACACACACACACACACACACACACTGTTTGCGAGCTAAATGAAGCTCCTTCAAAATGAAGAAGACCTCATAGGCTATTCTCGAAAAATTCATGAGACGTTTTTTATGTAAATATAGGTATGTAACTTACTGCATTTTAATCAAAATTGTAAGAGGTATTTAAAGAAAAATGTCGCAGAATTTGAGAGCAAACGCTATTTTGGGGTGGGAGTATTTTCTTGGAAGACTTTACTTAGATTCATTAAAAGATAAAAAACTTGTGTATCAGGTTTAGTAGTTCTTTAGTTCTTTTTTAATTATGCTGTTCACAGAGAGACGGATATAGATGCCTGGTCATACCCAGACCTCTCTCTGTATTTTCAGTTCAGGGGGTGAGAGAACTGTGGAGGTTTTGAGACGAATATCGGTTTTCGTTATAAAGTGTTAAGTGCAGTGTCAGGTGTAACGTCCGTATTGGTGTAGGTCTTTATTAAAAACACGCTTGTAGGGTTTCTGGTGAACTTAAATATGACCATATGGTGGTGTCATGAGTCTTTTGGGTATTGATTTATGACACATTACCACTGAGGTCTGATATCGTAAACTTTTAGTGATAAGATTTAATAATTCTAGAATATGATTCTGTTAATAATAATAATTTGTCATTAGTCAGGCAGCTATGAGTTGAGAGCAAAGCAGTTATACGAGGATAGGTCGAAACGTAATGCCTCCCATTTTTCTCCTTAAATACGTAAGTTATGTGAAAACTTTGAATTTGGCGCAATTCCTCAAACCTTCTTCTCCAATCTCCTGCAATAGTAACTTCCTAAGTCAACAGGTGGCAGCACTGCATCCTTATGCAAAATGGCTGACATCGACATTCGTATTAGACAGCGTTCTGTGATTGAATGTTTTGACTGCGGAAGGTGAAACGCCAATTCGCATTCACAAAAGGCTAAACACTGTGTATGGTGATGCAACGGTGGATGTCAGCAGTGTTAGACGATGGGTTCGTCGCTGTAACGAAGCTGAAGGGCAAACACCATTGACAGATGAAAAGCGAAGCGGCAGACCGGTGACTGCAGTGACTCCATGCAACATTCAGCGAGTCGATGACATCATTCGTGGTGATCGCCGGATAACAGCAGGTCAATTGTGTTGCATTACCTCCCTCAGTAAAGGCAGTGTGATGACGATTATTCAACAACTGGGACACTCAAAAGTTTGTTCACGTTGGGTACCAAGAATGTTAACCGCCCAAAACAAAGAAACAAGGAAAAAAATAGCCTCCGAACACTTACAGCGCTTCAATTTGGAGGGAGAGGAGTTTCTGGAAAAAGTTGTTACTGGAGACGAAACATGGGTTCATTTTTATGAACCTGAATCAAAGAGGCAGTCAATATAATGACATCACACAACGTCACCGAAGAAAAAAAAATTCAAAACTCAGCACAATAAATTATGTCCAATACGTCAGAAATCTCAAAAAGCTGAAAGCACGTCTTCGTCGAGTTCGGCCAAACAAAACCTATGGCGGATGTTCTTCTTTTGCATGACAATGCAAGACCACACACCAGCCGTTACACCACTGTAGAAATTGAGAAATTGGGATGGCAAGTCTTACCTCACCCCCCATACAGCCCTGACCTGGCACCATCAGACTTCCATCTGTTCGGGCTACTAAACGAATCTCATCGTGGGATTCAGATGAGGAAGCTGTGAAAACGTCCGTGCATCAATGGCTTAGGAAGCAAGACCGTGTGTTTTACCACACTGGAATACATGCCCTAGTTAAAAGATGGACCAAAACTGTGGAAAAGGACGGAGATTATATTGAGTTTTGACAAATTAATCGTCAATGTTGTAGTTTTCAAGCTATGTAAATTGGATTCAATTTTCTTGGCAATTAAAAGAGAAAAAAATAGGAGGCATTACTTTTTGACCCAGCCTCGTAAATTAGGGTAGCAAAGGCAATCGATTAACAAGGATCGGTTTAGATAAGAACTCAGTACGTCCAGAACCTCTAAAATTGCAAGAAAATTAGAAGGAAAACAGCATAGTATTTAGCACGTAAAAGCATAAAAGTTGTGTGATGTAAAGAAGCCAGAGATTGGCAACTTTGGTGAGATGGTTATGAAGTATATGGGAGTTAAGTTTACAACTGAGAATATTTTTTCTACTATCTCATAGTGTTACAGTGATTTAAATATAAAAACAATGCACTGTGATTATTATTACTGGCAAACCGGCGCGCCGAGAGACGAGGCTCAGGTGAGCTTATACTTGGTGGGAGCCGAAAGAGATTTCCCGCTTAGCATTTCAACGATTATCGTAACTTACGTGTGTCATGGACGTTGTTTCAAACCGTCAAGTACTGGCACTTCAGAAGTTAGCAGATATATGTAGTACCTCAGCAGTTACAGTTTCTACTCCTAAGATTCAGAAACAGTTTACCTCTACATCCTCAAACAGTCAACAATCACTTCAAAATAGCTCATGTATTGTCCTTCATTAAATTTGTCAACTTAACTTCTCACCAATCTGCATACCCTGAGAGAAAATTCCCGTAGATTACAACTGTGGCAGGTAACGTATGCATTAAAGACTGAGAGTGTCGTGGGAACTGTGTTCTCATTCCGCAGAAATGGAATATCCGTGGCTCAAATGGCATCTGTGTTGACCTTTACGGTACTTCTTCCGAATTTGATTATTCTAAATTTGATTAGTTAGACAATACGACCTATAACTAGTTAAAACTAATTTGTTCTAGAGCGTTGATCTTATCGTTGTCCAAATTATGTATGAGTAGGGCTATAACATAGCTGGACTGGTGCCTGAAAAGAGAATATAAATTGGAAATATTATCCCTTCAAAGCAGCCCTCTTCTCTGTCGAGCATGTGTATTTTTCACTCTTGGAGGCAATGCTGTAGGCGTGCTTCTGTCCAAATTGTCTTGATGCAAGATTCGCTAGTGATTCTTCTACACTCCAGGTCCCATCTGCTTGCTCATGTAGGAGACCAATGGTCCAATGCTCAAGTGACAATCCTTCGTAGCATTTTCACCAACTTTTGCAGTGTTCTGGTCCGTTTGCAATGTTCGAAGTCGTCGATCATCTTCATTCAGTTCTCTTGCTTTGAATAATTTGAATCAAAAGGCTGAGTTCAGAATAAACACTAATCAACATAAACTTGAAGTAAAAAACTGAAAGTTTGTCTAGCGGATTTTCCAAATTTTACGAGGAATTTCACATACACAATTCGACATTTTTCCGATGAAAATCAGGTTCTCGAGACTCTTAGAACAGCTGCTACAGCAAGACCGTTAGAACATCAACAAGGTTTGGAGAATGAATGGAGAGTCGCTTCAAAACAAGGACTTGCATATCCATTGATTGCACACGTTCTTTTCCAAGTAACCACAAGTTCCCGGTACAATAACATTTTCTCTTGGCCATCTGAGTACCGTTTCCACCAGAATCATCAGTGACCTACCGCAAGAACCTGCTCTTGCCTCCAACAACCTGATGACAGTTAACTTCTTCTTGGACTGCAGTCACCACTATCATCACGTTACTGTGAGATTTGACTGGTGTCGAACCTCATTTTGTCCGTTTCTAATTACTTATTTTCTACTTATTTATTTGTAATCTTTTTTTCTTTTGTATTCTGGCACTTTGTGTATTGTCCAAGGCATTTATCTTGCATTCTGCATAGTTTTAAAGTCGTACCTCATGATGATGATGATTTTTGTGTCTAATTTACGTCCTCCAGCGTTAAGTCGTATCGAACGATGAATGAAATGGGTGAAATGATTCCCAAATGAGCCCAAGTTCCATAGAGCTTATAGTTATCCGACTTTCAGGATAAGAGAAAATCCAAAACTTTATCCAGGTAGCTCACCCTGACCGAGATTCGAACTCGGGGCCTCTTGAACGAGAGGCAGACACGCTACCATCTACGCTAACGAGGCGGGCCTTATGATGATGATGATGATGATGATGATGATGATGATGATGATGATGATTGATGAAGGGAGGGAGTAACAGAGTAACGGGTTGCTTTTTAGTCCGCTACTGTAGCGTATCTGGTAGCGTGTCTGTGTCAATTATCTGTAGCAGATTTTTTTTTCTCAGGATTTTCCCTTGTCCTAAAAGATGAATGTACTGTAACTCTAAGTTCTTTGGACCCTGGGCTCATTTGAGCATTATTTCACCCATTCCATTCATTGTCTGCTTTGACTTAACGTTTGAGGACGTACATCTAAAAAGATGGCCTTCCAGGGTTATTGTTATGATCTCGTACCAAGATAATTGAAGAAACAATCAGTCCAACTATTTTAGGACCACACCTCGTCAAATAAGTAATTCTTTCCTCCTCAAAAACAAGATTTGTAAACGTCGGTAGTCTATAGTTTCCTCTTAGACCCCCTTTCTGACACGGCTGTTTTTATTTTCAACATCGTTGAATGAGATAAACAGTTGTACCTGTTGAACCGGTAATAACTTCAGCTATGAAATTTTTCATAGGATGAGAATTTAATATCGCTCTCTGCGGTCAGCCGTTGTATTAATTATTTGTACATTTCACAGGTTGGTTAACGTGTGTTATATGAGTTTTAACGTTATTCTGGCCGGAGGTAAACTCAAGTTTAATGGGGCGTCCCTCGCCTCTACACAGAGCGGTAACAGCGTAATAATGTGCACCAACATTACAGAGACATCTGCTTCACATGTCGGATATTAAATATGCTGCTTTTGCTAATGTCATTGAAAATTTAGCTTTCCTCTGTCCGTTTTAGAGCACATACTTCTAAAACAAAATTATGTGGGTATGTTGAATAACGTTGCATTTACCCTTCGTTTATTAGTGTTTATACAAACTATTCTTACAGATAGCTTATTTTTCTATTTATTTTATTTTAGTTGAAATAAAGCTTTGAGGAAAAAAAGCTACATTACAGATTCCATTAATAAAAAATAAGGAATGTCGATAGTCAAATGTTCAAGAATCGATTTCTGCGCATCGCCACGGATGCCCCTTGGTACGTAAGAAATCAGCAACTGCATAAAGAACTTGGTCTCCTTCCTCTTCACCAGTACATACGTCAGATCGCCTCTCGCTTCTTCTCAAACCTGCCAGATATTCCAGGAGCTGTGATGTACGACATCGGCGTACGAACCCGCCAGCCCACGCGCCTGAAGAGACGACTCCCACAGGATCTCCTCCTTAGTGACTGATTGAAAAAAACTATGAATATTGTTTCACAATGACTGTTGTTCGTATCTCTTTGATTACTTGTTTGTTTTAATTAACTTATTTTTCTCTTGTTTCACAGTGTTAAGAAGATAATAGGAGCCAATTTGGTTTTCCTTACATGTTATTATATAGTTCATAGAGATTCAGTTAGCCAACAAGGATCTGTAAAGGATGTACTGCTGATCGATCATTGAAATATATATATATATATATATATACATACATACATGTTCAAGAACTACTCTCTCTTTGACATTCAAGACGCTGCTGAATATCGACAGGACTGGAAAATGACAAAGTGATAAACAATTCCGAGCATTAATAACAGATATTTCGGAAGTGGCTTAGGCCACAAAAACTTCTTTTGAATAAATGTTCTATGCGTCTAATTTTTATGTGACACGTTTTTGGCTATCGCTTAATACTTCTCATTTATGCAGGAATACACATAATTTCTTTTGAACAAAGTGCACTTCCAGAAAGCCCGCCTCGGTAGCGTATGTGGTAGCGTGTGTGCCTCCCTGTCAAGACGTCGCGAATTAGCATCTATGGATAAGTTTTTTTTTCGTGTTTTCCATTACCCTAAAAGATGAATGTCAGGTAATTCTAAGCTCGGTGTACCCTGTACTCATTTGGCATCAAAATATCTCAGCATGTGACATTTTAATAAAAATCTTAGATCCTTTTTTTAAAATGGAAGGGGGACACATTGAACGTATTCTATGAGAGGATAGTTTGGGCTGACGGATATTGTAGAGAATCTTTATTTCGCATTCCTGGACAACGCCGAATTGAAATTCCAAGTTTGATATTTAAGAAACCATTCCTTTTTAATTAGTTATGCTGTTCATACACGAATATTTATGTAAACATGTTTCTTTCTTCTTTTTTAATTTTTCTGCTACATACATATTCATAGTACGTAGAGAAGTACCACCTAATATTCGATATTCAGATTGTTTCGAACACATGTAAATAATTATGTTGATTCATTGGATTATTACGTCAAGATTTGCTTTATATGTACTATTTTAAACATGTTTATGTTTTGTAAATTAAGGATGATTAATTGAAAGTAAATTATCATTTATTTGTTTAATGCGCTTAATTAATTTTTTCACAGGAAATAAATGTTAAGACTTTCTAAATTCAAAATAGAATTTTAGAAATAGGGTGTCTGTGCATTTGTGAAGAACATGCTTTAAGAACATCTCCCACCCCAAACCATGGGGACCATTTTATAACAAGTATGTTTTATTCAGGGGCCCACAAAACTTTTCTGTTGGTGGAACCTAAGTATATATTTTTTTTTTATTGAATGTAGTACTTCGCCTACTATGGGTAAGCAGCAGGAAAGTAAAAAGAGAGTTTTTAGAGAAATGTCTTTCTTGTAAACTATACTTCGCGTGGCCTACCTGACCCCATGGGTTTTTTCGGGGGTTTCCCGGGTTTCCAGGCAAATGTTGGGTCCTGTCAAGCAACGCAAAGTAAGTCTCTGAAAAGAATGCGCCCCCTTGCACAGTGCGACAAGGACAGCGACTGTGTGTGACAGAGGACGCATGCTACACAAGGAGCAGAACCGTTAAAAATACATGTGCCCTATTCACACTGTACACTAAAACCGAGAAGATTTATTAATAAAAGTAGAAGCCATCAGAGTGTTTTTGAATGGTCTATAACTGAATTGAAATGGAGGTGTCATGAACTACCGAGGGAGGGTGTAGGAACCTTTTCCAAATACCCTGCGTCTCATTCCCCTTTCTTTCCTGTAGTATACTATAGGTTAATTGCATTGCCCAAATTACTGGCCCCTCATTTAATCTCCGTTACTATTTCACATCATCTCTTATCTGGTGTTGTCTTTTAGGGTAGAAGCGTCGGCGGGAGTCTGGGTGCTGCATGGCACGATGAGAATATCCTTGTAAACACTTCCTTCGATAGGACGGTCTCCGGTTCCCGGGCCTGGTGGGCCGTTTCAGGATCACGGTGGGTGGGATGCCGGCTGTACTGGTCTGCCGGGGTGTAGCGGGGACCCTGTCCTTTGCACTGTCGTGACTCCTTGGAACAGCCGACCTATGTTTCATCTCGCCTCATCCTTCCTCCCGGGGATACTGAAACTCCGACCCAAGTCCCCTCCGTGGGATAATCCAATCCAGTCCACTCCAAACCAATTAAGTTCACATGTTCCTGGGCTGCGACCTGAAAAATACAAGAAAATCTTCCTTTTATATGAAATTGTTTGATTATTTTTTATTGTTAGTATTTTAATTAATATATAAAAAGTATTATCTTAAAGTCGTCCTTTTTTCTAAATAAATGTACAACTCGTAAACTATAATTGTTAGATTTCATATACACATTTTAATTGAAAGAATTTCTCTGTGACATTAGCTGTTTTCGAGATATTTTTGTCAGTACCTTGTGCTATTTTCAAGAGCCAAATCGCTAGTTTTCTTTCAAGGCAACCGTCCCTTTAATATTTCACTATCACTTCCGTCTTCTGTATCCTTCTTGAACGAACAATGACATCTGCAGATGCCTATCTCGAATAACAGGAGGAAAAAAGAAGAACGTGTTTTATAAGGAGGGTGAAACTCATGAGAGTGTAACACGTCAGATATTTTTTAATGCTAAAGCGGGGTATTTTTTCCAGGACCACGCAAATTCATTTCGTTGAGTGCTGTGTTAGAAAGGAATATTAAATTCCAGGCATGCACTGCTCAGATTTCCATGCCACGAATTGCGCTCGAGATCATTTGCCTGGCAAGCGTGACTTCCGGGACACTGAAAAAGCGTCATAACGTTTTAGACATACCAAATATGATAAACAAATCTGATCACGGATGGATAACATGGTGGTTTGTTTCCATTATCTTTCATTGCTTCCTATGCTACGCACTGACAACAAATAAGAGGAAGCCTAGTATTTCGCCCTAAAATTCTGTGTGGAGATTTAAATGCCTTTATGAACAGCTAAACCAAAACGAAAAGTCGATTTGAAAGCAAAACTTAGTATTTAAGTTCAGAGCTTTTAAGGATGCATGCGAAGTCTCACAGCACCACCACCCCGCACAGAAATAAAGTTCGAACAGTACACTATTTTTATACAGTAAAACCTCTCTAAACCGGAACACGTCGTTTCGACATTTATTTTCCATTTACACAGGTTACCGTCTTAAGTTGTGTTTGAATACAACTACGAGATTGTCGCACAGGTTTACAGTGAAATAATATAGAATGAAATGTAAATAATAAATGGCTGATATGCATTATGCACTATATTTTCAACTCACATACAATTTGTGGTTTGTCGCCTAGGTTCTGAGTCTATTTTCAATTTTCGCTTTCCAATCTGCAACTTTCTGCATATCAACATCATTTGCTTCACTACACACAATATTCAAATCAATGTTATGACGATGTTTGAAACTCGGGCCATCTATTGAAAGCTCTGAAATTGCCTTTGCCTAATTGTATTGCTGTGTCTAAAGCTTGATCCTGAAGCAATGCTCTAGAAAAGGGAATTCCTTTAGCGTGTGCACTAAGAAGTCACTTGAACAGAGCACGATTTAGCTCGTTATTCTGTAGATGTTGTGATGCATTTCACATGCTCTGCTGTACCCTTTAACTACTGTCTTTAATTTTTATTTTCTTCAAAATCCCTTAAATTTGAGCGCTCCCCACTTTAAACAACACAGTTAATTCCGTAGTTGGACGTTCGTTGTTTTCGTGTTCTTCAGTAACCTTAATTTTTTTCCTCCAGTGATGTTTAGATCTCATTTTACAGAATTTGTGTACAGCCAAACTATGTTTTTTTTTTTTAAAAAATCATCAAAGTTCACTGTTTTCTTCCACTCGTACTTGGTCACTTGTAAAATGAAACTGAGAATGTACACAGGTCAAAACAGTTGTACCCTTACCAGGCACGTTGGAAAACAGTTGAAAGTTAATGGTTTGTTCTCCCTTTTCCTCGAAGGATTGCTGTTTATGACTTCATGGTTCATGGAACTTCGGTGCAAGTACAGTCGCTCTCAAAATTATTGCAATTTTTAAAACACGTACCCATTAGATATAAAGTAATCCGTTTTAATCAGATTATTTACGCAAACAGTTCCCCAAAAATGTTTCCGTTTCGGCGTTAGGCAGTTTTCCGCTTTGGAGTATAATTTTAAATGAGAAATAGCTCCGTCCGATTTTTTTTTTTTTTTTTTCAGATTTACAGCATATAGGGTTCCGCTTTAGGCAGATTATACTGTATAATAAATGGTTTAAAAATTCTGATTTTCTCAAAGATAGCTCTAATTATTTTGATTAAATTACCATGTCTAGATATGATAAATGAAATTTAAATGTTGCCTTTAGTGGGAATAGCCTTTAAAGCTCCCTGGATAATTTTTGCATGACTGATACAGCGAGACAGACAAAATCTTAGACCACAATAAAATTAAGATATTAAAGCCCACCAAATAAAACTCTTTGTTTAGATTACAGTTTTCGAGATACCTATTCTTAGTTATTGTCTCAAACTTTTTTATCGTGGATAGGCAAAGAGAAGGGAATTTAAAAATTCCACATAGTGACCAGCTCCTAAAAGACTTGACTATTGCTTAAGCCTACAGTATTTCTCTATTACCACTTTTTATATAATGAAATATATATTAAAATCATTTTATAAACGTTTGTCTGGATTAAATGAAGTAGATAGATTAATACATTTTAAGAATAGTGTGAGAAAGACAGTTTGAGAAAGACATATGAAAGAAACAAATCAAATATTTTTATACAGCTTCTTCAAACTGTTCTTGCAGAATCTTCTTTGTGTATGTACTTCATTCTAATTGAGATAAACCTTTGCAGAAATAATGTCGTGACATATTTTGTTGTAAATATGAGAGGAATACCGAGGACTGAAGTGATATATCGTATCTTTAAAACCACAGTGGCTGATTTTGAAGTTCATACACTTCTCATGACATATTTTTTTAGTTATGCTGTTTACAGTCGGACACACGCGCGCGCCCACACACACACACACACACATACACACACACATACACACACACTCACACACGCACTGCTTTTTTATATTATTGAAAATGATATATCTGACGAGTTCTAGGTTTCTAATGTCGGTGAGTACAGAATACAATACTTTTTCTGCTTAGTGTAAAAACGTAATTGAGAAAATGTAAATATGGCCAAGTGTCGAAAAAGTGATACCAATAATAATTATCTGGGAAGTGTGTAATGCAACATAAAGTTGGTTCAAATAAAATATATGTTTTAGACAACTCTGACTAGATTTCTCTGTAGCATTTTTTGTCTGTTTCTGATGATTTATGCCTTGAACGAAAGTATACAAAACATCTTAAACGCATTACGCTTTAACCAAAGTCCAGTCATTAAAATCAAGTTGATATAATTGCCTATTCATCTATAGCTCATGTAGGATTAGTAGTAGGAGGTTTCCTCTTCTTCTTTTCTGGGTATAGGACACTGTCCTGTTCATTTATGGTCCTCTACCCCTTATGCCATTTTGGGCGTCGGGCGAGGGAGCCACAACTAATCCAGGGGATGGTTGAGGAGCCTGGTCCCCCGAGGGAAGTAGATGTACGAAACGAAGGTGAAGTGGATGAAAGGAAAGATGATAATGGAGCAATTGCGGATTGATAGCCTGGGAAATTGGAGATCCTGGAGAAAAGCCGCCCCAGCGCCGTGTTGGCCCCACAAATCTCGCTTTGCGAGCGTGTGGGATCGAAGCCATGTGAGAGTCAAACATACTAACCGCGCGGCCAGAGCGCGGCCAGTAGGAGTCATCTGTATGATCGATTGGTATCATAGGTATTCTATTAATATCCCTCCGTGTAGTAGTTTAGAAAATAAAATATAAAGAAACCATTTATATGTAAAGCAGAGGGAGATTTTCTTAAAATTCTTGTGCTGGCATCCTTGAAAAATTTAATAAGCATAAGGTGGGCTACTTCCATGCCGTTTGCCTTACATTTAAGAGGATCTCATCTTGAATTTTGGTTAGTGCCAATTACCTGAACAAAGTACTTGCATTGTAATTTGTTTCGTATCCTTAAAAGATGATTGTGGGCATCTCCAAGAACACACAAAAAAAAAAATAATAAATAATAATTTCCTCGAAGTTTCTCCCTTATATTTTTTATTTCATTTGTACTTATAATCGGGCAGAGATATCATCGCATGCTATGCAAAATATAACATGCGGAAATTTCGTTCCAAATATGCGCTTAGAGCCTCTACATAAAGCAAAAACTTTTCATTAAACGTTCTTTAGGTGCGTGTGTCTGAGAACGGAACAAATTAAAAGCAAGAAGTCGGTGATAACATCAAAGTTACTATTTAAGGTCTGCCAGCTCAAAGATATTGCAAGAAAGTGCTGAATGTGTTTTTCTCTGTGTCACAGTATATAGAGTAGAGGAAGTGTTGTGTCCCAGAGGTCGCTAACGGCGCTGTGTGACACTTCTTTTGTTATTGGCCAAGTCTTAGAATTCAACCCGTTTTCAGTGAGGAAGATTGTAAAAACACGCCTTACATTACTGGAAAAAATATATTTACTACTTAGCATGTTTCTTCACTCCATTAATAGAGACACCAACACGAAATATTTTTACACAATACCATTTTTAAAAGAATTAATGTTATAACAAATGTATCACTGGCCACTTTACCTGTTTATTCTAACCAATGACCTGTATCCTACCAAAAATATTTGTTTAGACCTCCACAAAATTAGCAGTTTAGAGTGCATGTTGCACGCACATGGCTTTCCCTACACAGTCTTGTGGGAATGAGTTAATTATTTTCTGGTGAGTACAGTGGGAATACATAAGTCTTAAGTAGTGACGTATAATCAGATGCTGAGGAGCACGCAACTCGATTTTCGCAGATCTTATGTGTTTGTTCCCCTAATGGTGTGACCCCGGAAAGGAGGGATGACGATAGAGGACGAGGGTGGCCGGATCAGAAGGCATGGCAAAGATCAACGTCCCTACGTTATTCATATGGAAATTCCCTTTGACACTGGTGCAGCCGGCTCTTCTCCTCCAACAGCAATGTATATCTTACAAAGGGTCCCGTAAATTGCAGACCGCCAACCTTTCCCCTACAGAGCTGATACAACATTATTTTCCCTGCCATACAACGCCAAGACTCCCACGGCATTTGCAGATGAAAAGCGAAATGGTATGAAAGAACCGGAAATTCAGAGGAGTAATTAATCTTCTTAGCATTCGCCACTGATCCTGCATAGTTCCGAATAAGTATCAAGATATTTGGCCGCAGTAACATAACGGAAACCCCAACCTTCACAGTGTTTCTCGTGCATGCCGCCGGCGTCGCCTTGCTTAATATACCTAAGGAGCTATGTACGGCGTACCAAGAACACAATTTTAAGAAGCCATATTATTGGATGCAGCAAACCTTTGAGTGTATTTTGTAGAACGAATTATTTAAATATCTGCATTACTTTCAGAGTAATAATTTAAAAGGGAAGATGCCGTTCCGTGTTGCAGCCTGCTATAAAAGTACCCAACATTTTATATCGAAATTTTAGAGCTCATTTTTCCACACATTATATATTTCTAAACCTTTTCCTTGAAAATTCAACAACTGCTGAAGGAACTTAAATGAAACATTGTTCATGTTACTGTATACATAATCCAAGGAAATGAGTAGAATTATGTTCCGCTGTTTGATATTTTTGAAACAATTTTAATAAATAATATAGATAAATTGCTTTGCTAATTTCAAAAGAAATGTATAGTATTTTATATGCAGATACAAGTTGTGGTCAAACAATGCTTAAGCTTAAAAATAAAATAAAAATAGAATTGAACGTGTTTAAAAATAGCCGTACATTAGGGATCTGGTTTTTTTTCTTTCAGGAAGAACTCATTTGGCCATCGAAGGGATATGTTTTCTCTAGTTGTACACATACAAACAAGATACAGACACATACACAATACACCCATGCCCAAGGCGGGACCCGAATCCGCGATCCTCTACGCGATGGAACGGTAGAGACATACGATTTAACGACCATAGCAACGAGGGCCGGCTAGGGAAGATCTTCGCTCCAACATGGCAAAGGGTCGCTGTTTTGAATAACTAAATTAAGTGTGTGAATCAATACATGAAACTGCATTTACGTTCTTCTCACATGCAAAAAGTGTTGGTTTATCACTTTAGTAGCAACTTTGTATGGTTAATTCATACAGAGGAATTCATAAAATATGTCCCTCTCTGCGGTGTAGTATCTCTTCACATTCAAGAGGTCCCGAGCTGGAATCTCTAGCTGGGTGAGTTATCCTGAAATAGGAATGTCGAGTAACTCTAAGCTTTATGGACCCTGGGCTCATTTGAACATCAGTTTACCCATTTTATTCATTTATGATCCATTATAGCATATGTTTGAGGAAGTCAATTAAAAATCAATTGAATATCTCTTCGAATATTGAATAGTTATATCTATTAAATGCTGGTCACTACGTGAATTCTTAGAAGTTAGAATTCTTTGAAGTCGCATTCTCTTTGCATGGCCAGAGATTAAAAAGGAGACAATAAGGTTCCTATTCGAGAAAAGCATAAGTATCTAAAATTCAAACCAATAAGAAATAGCTTAGAGATATTTAACTCTACAAACTATGTATTTTCATAATGACATTTTTATTTAGTAATATTTTGTATCTTTGTTACCAGTGTACCAGTTATGAAAACGTCATTCAGAATGAAGAGGGCTTCAGAGGTGTTCTCAAAAAATGCCAGACATACATTTCATTTGCAATAAAATATGTAAAATATTGTGTAAATTAAACAGAATCGTTAGATGCATTTATGTAAAATCGAAAATGTTGGAAGTTTTACGTAAAGGGCAGTTTGTGATGGGAGGAATTTTATTTTTGAGATCTGCTGTTCATATGGACATAGTCACCGTGGCGCATGTACTTGTTTCTTGGATTCAACTTTTGCAGTGGAAGTATTTCTGCAAATCGTTGTCGATTAACATGGGTTGAAAAATAAACTTTCTAGGAATAATTTTAATTGTGTAAAATAAATCATAGTGGGTAGAGAAGTACATATAACACAATTTTTATATATCTTACTTTTTATTTAGATAAAGCAATTGCTGTTACTGTATTACAGATTTCGTTGCAGATTAAGGAGCAGTCCAGAAGATGAAACATTTATATTTAAAAATCAAATTTATGCTAGTTTTGAAATTCATATTGTGGAGCAAACGAAACGAAAATGTATTTTACACGCATACGTACGTCTATTTAATTTTCAAATATTTGTATCGGAAGAAAATCTACGGTGAATACATATTTGTATAACCCCGCGATTGGGCAGCAACTTCTTCAGCATTAGTGATACGCGGGTCAGTCTAACTGACAGGTGGTTCTCTTACATCGGCACTTTGTATTTACATGTTAGCGTTATTAATTCAGTGTATGTTGTTTAACCAAAGGAATTTAGCATAAAAACTGATTTCACTACGGTTAAAGCATTTCATTAATTCATTTTTATAGCAAAACAGTTGAATGTTACAGATTATGACTGCGCTCTACGGGCGAACCATTTACATGAAGAACGCTGGCTAAGGTTATCCGTTACCATGACAACGCTCTCTGCTTCCCACGGCGGTCTGCCCACTCGATAAATTTACATAATTAAATTGACTTAAATTCTACGCCTTTTATTTCTATGCATATTATCTGCTACCAATGATTGCGTATAACCGTAGATCCTTTCCGGATCGTATTACTAACATGTCTTTAATAATTTCAAATTCCTCTTATACATTTTTCCCTGTAAGATTACAACCAGAAGCGACATTTTTAGTTCACATCATCTCCTCTACTACATATAGTAAGCAGACCTACTGCATTCCATCCAAAAATCTTACAAGTATTCACTCGAGATACGTGTATTGAGGTTCCGTAAGTAAAAAACAAAATTATTTTTGGTAATGCTATGCCTGTTTATAACTGAAAAACGAAAAGTCCGTTAATTAACCGAAGTTGGTATAATGTTTCAGTATTCCCCAAGCATACGCAAAGACAGTTTCAAGTTTCGTTTTTTAATTATTTTCACTATGTTTTACTATAGTACCACATGTTTAAGATACAGTAAAACCAGTTGGGTCTTAAGCGTGTCCGGATTATCAAAAGTCCGGATTGGGTGAAATGAACACCGCAGAGAAAAATTGTGAATGAAAGTAGAGTATGTAATGTATAGTTTTATTAAAACGTAAGAATAATAGACTCATTTTTGCCCGCATCGGTAATTTATATGATAGCATATCTGCCATATGTTGAAGAGCTCCCGAGTTCGAATCTGGGTCAGGGTGAGTTACCTGGCTAAGGTTTCCCCTTATCCTTCAAGACGAATGTCGGGTAACACTAAGCTCCATGGACTCTGGACTCATTTGAGCATCCTTTCACCCAATTCATTCACCGTCCGATATGACTTAACGTTGGAGGACGTAAATTACCACAAAAAAAGCCCACCTTATTTTATTTACTTATTCTTTTAAGTTAATTGATGGAAATTAATCGTTCCTTCACACTGGCCTTGTGTACGCTGTTTGAATGGAGCACTTACACGTACTTAAAATAGTAAGTCGCCACAAATGGTGTATCTCGAATAAGGGAGCCGCTATTAGTTTACCGGGAAAATATATGAATCAGTTGGAGAACTTAATATCATGACGGTACGTTGGCCATGGTAGCTCAAAGGGTAAGAGTGACTGGACGGAAACCAGGAGATCCTGGGTTCAATTCCCGGTTATGGCATTGAATTTTTCACTTTGACTCTATCTATACATATTGTTTATTTGTTTGGTTTGAAGAAACTATCAGTTTTGTTTTGTGATCTCTCACGCACTATGGCTGAGTGGTTAGACCGCTTGGCCCTCACCAAGGTGGCCGGGTTCGATCTCAGGCGGCCGCAAAGTGAGATTTATGGTGGACAACATGTCGCTTGGACAAGTTTTCTCCGAGTCCTCCGGCTTCCCCCGTCAGTATTCCACCAACTGCTCCATCACGTTTCCTATCATTCATCTCGCCCTCATATATGTCATCCACCTTCTTCACCTGCACACCAGGCATTGGGCTGATCACCTATTCTGGTTCTGTATCAGATCCAAAGCATCAGTTCCTCACGCCCGACCGTAAACGGGATAAAGTAACAAGAATCCCTTAACACCACCATAGTGGTACAACTAGGGAAGTTAAAGAAGAAGAAGAAGAAGAAGAAGAAGAAGAAGAAGAAGAAGAAGAAGCAGAAAGTTTCTCACACATGTCTTTCACAAGAGATTAAGAAGACTCCTCATATGATGGTAGTATACGGAAATCCGAAATCCACATCCGCAGCTTCAGATTTGCTACTAGTGTCCCTTGCATTGCTTACACTTCCCACAATTTCTTCGTCAGTCATGCTGTAAAAGCCTCGAACATCTTCATCTACGTCAAGTCAGTCTACTGTGACAGGTTTATCGCCACCTCCAACCACTGTTTGGTTAAAGTCATTTAATTGAATTGCATTTGTGTCTAATTCAACACTGTCATCTTACAAAAGTTTCTTCATTAGTCAATGTAGCGTTTGAAATGCTGTTAACTACAGTTGCAAAATTGTAAATCGTGGATCTGAAATTAGACACACATATATTCTGCACACGCAAGAGTGGCACCATTTTCAAACCATTCGTAATTTTCAGTTTCTCGTGTATTGTAACCGATTTATGCTTGCGTTTCCCCCGTGACATTGTAGGTTCACTAAACGATATTGTATACTCGATTTCTTTCTAACAAGAATTGCAAGCCCTATCGCAACTGCATCAAGGTTGTGGGAAGGAGGGCAGCCTAATATATCAATATCACTAATATATTTCTCATGTTCCTAGGAAATTCTTATTGCACAGTCTGTGCAAAACTAATAAAATGGACAATTTTCTTAAGTTTATCATTGTGCAGTACAATAATTTAAGTTACCAATTCGCAGATTATTTTTAAGGATGCTTGTCTGGATTAAGCGAAATCCGGTTTAAAGCGGTCCGGATTAATGGGGTTTTACAATACTAATGCGGTGCTTGATATTTTCTGAGAATAGCCTCTGAAGTCTGCTTCATGATGCATTAATGTCTGCATAACTGGTAAACCATTTGAGTCAGAATCTCACGCATAAAAAAAAAATTAGATTAGATTTCATTAGACCATGCAATTTGTCAATCATTTAATTTTTACTTATTTGTATATATATATATATATATATATATATATATATATATATATTGATATAACCATTTTAGAAATATTCCTTGCTATTAGTTTGCATTGTAAAATAGTTTTGCTTTTCTGAAACAAGAGGTTGTCATTGGTTTGTTTGTAGCCGTTAAATGGAATGGAATTTTAACCTTATCACATAGCGACCAGCTCTTAAAAGATTTGAGTATCGCTTATATTCTCTTACTGCCATTATTCTTATAACAAAATATGTAATAAATGTTTCTTCCCTATAGGACTACGAGCAAATAGCCTTTTACAAATTTACATTTTTTTTTTTTTTTTTTTTTTTTTTTACCTTCTGCATATACTAAATATAGAAGGTAATGTAATCCCTGCTAGAAATTTGATTTAATATTTCAGTAGAAATGCTTATTTTGAGACCCCTGCGCCGTGGCGTAGCGGGCTATGGCAGTATGCTTTGGTTCCCCGCCACGAAATGCGACCCAGGATCCCACCTTTGGGGGTGCGGACTTTATGTCCCGAGTAAAGGACCGGTGCCCACTCAGCATCGTGAGGAAATTGAGGAGCTACGCTGGGGGTGTCGAGATACTGACCACATCTCCTCCCCGTATCGGTTAGATGATCGCCCACCTCTATCTTGCGTATGTGGGCGTGAGGTTGGCATTCGGGTTGGCAGGCCCTGGCCCTACATGGGCTGCAGCACCCTGGGTTGTTATTGTTATTAAATAGAAAAGAAAAGACTAAAAAATCCTCGCGCGCGTGAGCGTGTGTGTGTGTGTGTTTTTTTTTTTAATTTACGTCCGCCCCAACTTTGAGTTATATCGGACGGTGAATGAATTGGGTGAAATGGTGCTCAAATGAGTCCAGGGTCCATGGAGCTTAGAGTTACCCGACATTAGTCTTGAAGGATAAGGGAAAAACCCCGGAAGAACCTTATCCAGGTAACTCACCCTGATCGAGATTCGAACTCGGGACCTCTTGAACGTGAGGCAGACATGCTACCATCTACGCTACCGAGGTGGGCGCGTGTGTGTGTGTGTGTGTGTGTGTGTGTGTGTGTGTGTGTGTGTGTGTTTGGGAATAGCATAACTCACAAACAAAAATATTGTTAAATATTAAACGTAGTACTAACTTAACTACACTCCAAAAAGGTGACAAAGATTTTTAGTAAAATACCCCAACCTAAAAATAACGTTTCAAAGCTTTCAGTTACCTCATAAACTTCTAAAGGTTTTAATTAAACTGTTATATATTACAGATATCTATATGTCAAGAAAAATATATTAACATTGAATTTCCTGTGAATAGCCGGGCAGTCTCTTTCATTCTGAAAGAGTTTTTCATAATCGTCATACTGGTACACGTTAAGCCAGAGTCGTAAATGTACTAATGGAAATGTATATATAAAAATTGTATATGTGTTTTAAATTATTAATGGATTGAATTGCTCAAATACGTAGTCATTCTTTCATTGATTTCTTCACTATTGCATTGTTTCTCTAGACGGCATGGATAAAATAGTTTTAAATGCCACCATATTGCCAGTTCTTAAACATTTGCGTATTTACCTCAATTGAAATTAAATAAACGGAATGATAAACTTCCAAAGAATAGTTTCTTAACTAGTAATAGATGATAGAGGGCAGAGGAAGTCAAGTGAATGTTACAGTATTTTTAGAAAAATTTGAATATTCAGCTTGTTTGTGTGTAAGAGGGAGAGAGAGAGAGCAAGGTAACTCCAAAACGAATGCTCGGTTATGTATCATTCATCTGAATGTAACACAGTGTTTTTTTACGCATATGTATGCAAAAGTTGAGTTGCTGTCATAGCAACCAGAAGCTGGAAGAAAGGACGACCGCATGACACTTTGACCCAAGCAGAAATCGAACTGTTATATCCCATGCAAGCAATTTTGCACGAAGTGCTTTGCCACTGTGTAAACAGAGTCTGGATTGTGAAAAGAACGACGAGGGGGTAAACCTGACAACATATTCATGTCGGGGCGTGACACAAAGGGAGGAAGGTTTTGATGCGTGCACGCGTGCGCACTGCTGACCGACGTGACGTGTAAGCGCTTCCACAAACAGAACAATCTCTCAGAAAAGTTTTTTGCACGTTTTCTGCGTTTGTTTCTCCAGAAATCTCTCGAGTATGCTAAACATTTTAATATCTTAAAAGTTGCCAGGCAAAACTGGTATCTGCAACGTTTTGTATTCTTCAGTAGGATATATTTTAAAGACGAAGAAATCTCCTCCGTCTCTGCTTTCAAACGTGACTCGGAAATCCACAATATGAACTGCGATAGAATTTTATTTACTTTAGATTTGAGTGAGAATACTCGTAAAAAGTTCTGATGTATTTCATCCACTTCTTTTCTATATGCATTCTTCCATTAACTATTCCTTAAAGGTCTTTTTTTCTATCCACTTCACGTTAATCATGATGAATATTTGTAGAAATGGGTTTGTGTTTACTTGTACATAGTTACACCAAAAATAGAAGAATAAAGTAGGGCTTAATCGATAGTTAAATCTTTTAAGAGAGCTGGTCGCTATGTGATGCCTTTGAAGCTTCTTTATGTCTGAGTAACCTTCCTGAATTGCTCAGGGGGTTTTGTCTTGGACCGCATTCGAGAAGTCTGGGTTCGATTCCCGTGACTGATGTACTTGACCCATGGTTTTTTTTCCAGAGGTTTTCCCAGGATTTCCCTGGGTAGATTAATTATATACCCCTATTTTCATTTTTATTATCATTTCACATCATCTCTCATCACGTAATCTCCGCGTTGCATGACAGGATGATATACTCTTGGTAAAACTTACTTCTTTGGTCTTCAAACTCGGTCTAGTGGGGCCGTTTTTCCGGACCACGTAGGGTGGAATGCCAGTTGTTCTGGCCTCCGGGGAGTTTACAACAGGTAAAGTGTAGGGACTCTTCACTTTCGTAGCTCCTTGGGACGACCGCCCTGTGTCTCCTCTAGCCTCATCCTACCTCCCGGGGATGCCCCACTTGGGGGTATAGGTATAATAGACCAAGTTTGCAACTCCTTGCCGAATTCCATCCGAGGCGTAGTCCACTCCAGTATGTATAAATGGCGAGGAGAAGAAAGCGAATAATGATATCCCATTTATGAAAAATATATTTATACATTAAAGCAAATAACGTGGAATATCTGGGAAATGTGTGTTTTCTTTAAACAATACTATTTTATTTCTTGCGGTTTACCAGTAATAGAGAAGTCAATCAGAATGAAGCCGAATTGAGAGGCTGTTTTCAGAACATTGTAAATGTCCATTATATCTGTCATGAAAATATATTAAAATTAAAGTATTTTAAAGAAACATGTTAGAGATTTTTGTTAAAATCAAAATTTCCGAAAAATAATTCATTTAAAACGTAATTTGTGATAGAGAAGGGATTTTGAAAATCTTCGTTTCTTTCTTGCACAACTTCCTTTTCATTTTTTTTAATTTACATCCTGCAATGTTGTCATATCGGACGATGAATGGAATGGATGAAATTATGCCCAAATGAACCTTAGAGTTATCCGACATTCGTCTTTTAGGATAAGGGAAAACCCGGGAAAAACCTTATCCAGGTAACTCACCCTGACCAAGATTCGAACTCGGGAACTCTTGGACGTGAGGCAGACACCCTACCATCTACGCTACCGAGGCGGGCATATTCTTGCACAATACTGTAGTTTTAATACTAATTTTGGTGTTAAATCGATGTTTCGTTTCAAGTTATTCTGCTCAAAGGCTCACAGGAGGCTTCAAAATATGTATTTGTGGTGAAATTTTAACCTTAATTTTTTATTTGAGTACTTCTTCCGTTTACTTTACGTAATGAGAAAATAAAAGAATTGCTATACTTAACAGAGAAACAAAAGAATAATAACTTAGCAGCATTTATTTATTTACTATTTTTCTGATGGACACTGATGCTCAAATGTGTCCAGGGTCCATGGAGCTTAGAGCTACCCGACATTCGTCTTTAAGGATAAGGGAATACCCCAGAAAAACCTTATCCAGGTAGCTCACCCTGACTGAGATTCAAACTCGGGACCTCTTGAACGTAAGGCAGACATGCTACCATCTACGCTACCGAGGCGGGCTGATGGACACTTTAAGTAAGGGGATGTTTGGTATTCCATCCAAAAATTAAATACCAGATTTCACTGGAAATATACGTTTCGAAACTCGCCTGACTTTCCTACATTCAGAACCAAAGTACTTTTAGAGAAAATGTGAGTATGTGTGTAAATAGTATCACTCAAAAAAAAAAAAAGGTACATTAGTTCTTCCGTTACAGCGGAGCCATTTCGTTCGTGCCTTAATAAACAAAAGAATAGCGCAGTTTCAGTTCATATTGAATTTCTTGCAGCGAAGATGTAAAGAAGGTTTAGCAGATTGAACAATTTTCCCGTGGATATTTTACAGCTGTTCTCGAAGCGGATATATGAAACCACTGGTTTATTACTGCCCCCATTTGAACTGTCTTGGCGCCTGCACGTCTGGATTTGGTGTCGGGGTGAAAAGTGACCCGCCGTTTCCAATTATCTGCGGACTCAGAGATGTCCAGGCTCTAAATAGGATGTTCCTCGTTAACAGCAAGGACTGGAGGGTGGGTGCTTGGCGGAGAAAATGTATCGGTAATTAAAATGGCTCAGCCCGCTCAGAAAACTGCTGAACGTCTCCTAATTTACTTCTCTGATACTTTATGTCCCAATACAGTTATAACAGCCCTAATGCAACTTCCTCAGTTGTTCCTTCTGATACCGTCTCCCCCAACTGCGACACTTTTAAAGTGATCTCCAATATCTCCGTCTTTGATGAGTCTGCTGCCAGCTGCTGCAGTGGTGAACTATGTGAGCTTTCTTTTAGGGTGTTTATTGGTGTGCGTGTAACACCACCACTTAAGTTGGATGATAAATATTATCCATGATGATATGCATTATACATTAATACACACACCTAATTTCATGCAAATTTGTAAGTTGCTAAGATATTATTCTTTTATCATTAGTTGTTGTTTTTAAAGTTTGCTTGGAATGCATAGTTGAAATCTTTAATAGCACATAAATACATTAAAGTTGTGAATTTTTAATTATGGCATGAGTTTCATAAAAATTTGAAAGATGGAGTTCAAAATTTTCCTAAAATGTACACCATATTGACATTATTGTCACAGCCAAGTATTTTAACAAAAATTCAGCTCAATTTTAGCCTATTATTAACAAGCAATTGTACAGAATATGACTTATGTCCAACAGTTAACGGTTTTGAACAATTTGAATGTGGAAACAAAGGGAAACAGAAAAGACTGATTCAGAATTATTAATTATTCAACATTATTTTAAAAACTGCTGCGTTTAATGCTGTTTTAAAATTGTTACAGTCCTGCTCCGTCTTTTGGGGTTTCTTTACAACTAATGTAATATTTCAAATCACTTGAATGGTTAGTTTACTTCAATATTGGCCAAAATTAACATGTTATAGGAAGAAGATCTTTAAATCGCTGTATGAAAGATCAAAGGGCTACATGAAACTAAAGTGAAGGTTTCTAACACTAAAATTCATATTTCAGAATTTTACATTTTCTTATATATGGGGTCTTGGGCGCAGGGGTAGCACAGTGGTTTCGTTCGGGACTCTGGTGCTGAGAGTCCGAGTTCGATTCCCGGCTCTGGGGTGTCGGCCCTATCCGCTTCTTCACCTCTGTCTAGCTCATGTGAAATGTCCCCTATGCTCTACGTGGTTCGGAGTCCACGGTAAATACTGTAGGTCCACTCGCCTCACCGTCATCACCCTATCACTGGAGGAAATGGATCCCGCCCTCTGGGTTCCTCCACCTGAGAAATGGTTCCGGTGATCTGTGGGGGGGGGGGGCGAGTTTTCCCCGAAGGCCGTTGTTGCCGTATGAGGAGTATTGGTATACGTACATATATGGAGTCTTTTAACAAGTGTTCTGTCTTTAACATGTGATAGCTACCGTTGTTATTCACTTATAGCAGTACTGTTTTCATGTGATAACAGTTGTTATTGACAAATAGCCATGGAACTACAGCATTCAGCAACGCCTAGAAATTGTGAAAATTTATTAAATGGATAAAGATACTGGGCTCTGATAGGGATTATTTTTGGCATCAATTGGATGGTATGAATCTCAGCAATATCTCATTCCACCAAGATGGTGCCACATGTCATAATGCTCTCAAAACAATCTATCTGTTGAAGGAGAAGTTCAGAGGTTTCGTCATTTCACGTGGTGATGTTAACTGGCCCCCGAGATCGTGTGATTTAACGGCGATGGATTACTTCATGTGCGGTTATGTTAAATCTCGTGTTTATGCCAACAAGCCAGAAACAGTAAATGATCTTATAAATAGCATCACGCGTGTTATTCGTGAAGTTGGACCTAATTTATGTTGCTCTGTCATTCAAAATCGTGTCAACCGTGTATGCGCAACCCAAAGAAGTCGTGACGGTCACTTAACCCATGTTTTCTTCCACTCGTAATGACATTAATTATATTTAAAAATACAAAAGAAATAAATCTATCACTGATAGAACGTATTTTATTTAAGTTCAAAGGTAGGACATTCTTGTTGAAAAACCTATTACTTGCTTAAAAATAGGCGGCTCCGTGGTCGAGTGGTTAAACTGGTCGTTTCTCACCAAGGTGATCCTCTTCTACGGGTGTCCCCCTAGCACTGTCACACTTAAATACTGTGTGTGATATTTTTGACGGTTTTCCCCGCCACTCATTCCACCAAATGTATCATGATCACCTTTCCCTTTACATATCATCCCCTTCAATTCCATATCAGATATCGTGAAGACACTATCAGACCACAGGTGTTGACTTCTAAATCCTGGGCGTTGCCAATTGCAAGGATCACATCAGTGCCGCCGGTGTGCCGGAATTTCGTTCCCAAGAGTTTCTTACATGCTAAGAACTCATCTGACGTGGGGCTGTCGCTTTTGACATGCTTAAAAACCTTCGCCTTGGCAGAGCTTGAACCCGCGCATCTCGTAACCAACGGAGATATCCACACCGACTTTTCGTACGAGAAGGGCACATATAGAAAGAATGAAAAGAGCAGAAGCTTGTCCTTAAAACACTCATGTTTAAAAATTATAATGTATCAATATTTGGGACTTTCTGCAAACGTGAAGTTTTCATTCTAACTACTTGCACAACTGATAGACCGCAAGATGTAAATGAAGCAGTACAGTGATTATATACTAATCACTCTTGTGCAAAATATTATTATAAACGTATATTTTTTTATCTATTTCTTAATAATCGAGATAAACGTTGCTAGAAGTAGTTTCATTACATATCCCCCCCCCCCAGGGGCCTACTTCGGTAGGTACGGGTTTGGCGCACCTGGGGTCCCGAGCCAACAGTCTCCCTCGTGTGGGCTCCTCTTCGTGATTGAGGGAGACGGTCAACAGGCCCACCCACGTGTAGGCCGTGCGTGGAGACCCGTGGAGAAGGTTTTTAGATTCTTGTCTAGTTTAGAGTTTAGGATTTAGTAAACGAAAGTTTTAGTAGGTTTTGATTGATGTTTTTTATGTACGTGCATTTTTAATAGGTTTTGTTACACTTGTATAGGTTTTAGAAAGTTTTATATCTGGCTTTTGCCATGACTAGTTTTTTGAAGGGCGCTGATGACCGCCGTAGTTGAGCGCCCTTATATATATCATCATACATATTTTCGTGCAGATGTAATAGGAACAGGGGAATACAATGAGATATAAACTATAGTCAAAACGTTTAAAAATTTGCCACTAAGTAGTGGTTGGAAATTCTGTTGTCTAGATACATAGTTCCTACCCCAAATTCGTATTTGAGAAAGTACAATGGGTATTTGAAAATTCAAATTAACAAGGAATGTCTGAAAAATAGTTATAGCCACAAAAATATTTTTGACCCAGAAAGTGTATTTTAAGAGAGATGCAGTTTTTGTGTAGTAACATTTTGTCTCAGATGTGAAAAGTCATCCAAAGTGAAGAGTACTTCCGAAGATATTGCCAGAAAATTGAGGATAGACGTTTCATTGTGAAAATAACTTAAAATTGTTGCATTTTAATACAAATAGTTGGAGTTGGTTTTGAGAAAATCAAAATAGGAGTCGACGGATTTTCGTGAAAATGTTAGTGTTGCATCTTTCGAAAACTGAGCTTGGATACCAAGTTTTGTTTTAATAGATTTTTTAGGATTATGCTGTTCACACACACGCATACACACACAGAGAGAGAGAGAGAGAGAGAGAGAGAGAGAGAGAGAGGGGGGGGAGAGAGAGAGAGTTTTTCTAAGGGTAGTTTTGCTTTTGCTTTTTTCTATTCGGTGTGTCTCAAAACATATATTTCCTGTGAAATCTCTGCATTACAATCGTTGGGTAATGGATTACTGTATTTACTGTATTTCTAGGTGCCGTAAGTATCTACGTAGTAGATAAATTAATGATCTGCTGCTTTAAGCTACTGTATTCTTCATATATCTACAACAAAATGTGTAATGAAAGTTTATCTTGATCAGTAAGTAGATAGAATAAGTTTGTAGTCGAACGAGTTGAGAAAGCCATATGAATTCAACATATTGTATTGTTATTTCGAAACAGAGTGTAACAGCTCGCAGGGGCATGAAGAATAAAGTTGTTCATGGGAGAAGAGTCCAGCTGAGCCTTACGTAATAATTGCTTGTAGGCACGCGAGACAATCGATTAGCTTTCCTGCCTCATTCCGTTACATAACCTGGTCTCCAGCGTGATTTATATTGGATATATGAGCTCTTAAAGTGAAGTGTCTCAGAATCTGCAGCTCTGTTAGCGTGAAAACATGTCTATATTTCCAGAGCGAAATTTGGAAGGTGCTGTGCTGTTCTCACTTCATCTGTGTCCTGATCTCAGGAAAATGGAATATTGACATTTTTATTTTGGCTAATTTGCTAACAATAATAATCCTGTGCCACTAAAGCATCGTGGGTCTAAGACAGAGAAACCAATTGCTGACATTACGCCCAGATACCATGACAGAGATGGGTGATCATCGTACAATCGGTGATGAGTTGATGAAGCCAGCATCATGCACCCCCTTTCGGAAT
Organism: Mantis religiosa; assembly: GCA_030765055.1. NCBI lineage: Eukaryota > Metazoa > Arthropoda > Insecta > Mantodea > Mantidae > Mantis > Mantis religiosa. Next base: position 56,425,704 of record CM060947.1, on the reverse strand, counting down.
GTGCGATTTCTTGTCCAGTATCCACTTTTCTCAGGCTGTTGACTGATCGCCGGTTCTATAGTTTGACTTAGAATCCGCACTTCCATGGTGGAATCGATCCCGGAGCCAAGGAACCGGAGCTTTATGCACCAGCTCACTGCGCCACGATGCAGAACTCTGGATCTGCTAAGTTATATAAATGTCTTACAATTTATCTCAATTTATCTGAATGTATTATGACAGATTTGTTTAAAATTATTGCAGCAAAGTATTTTTAAAAAATTAAAAATTGTCTCCCTCTGAAATGCCGCTAGATGATATTTTGAACGTTTAAAAGTTCCCTGTTTGTTTGCTCTTAATTTTTCAACTGTAGTTTTACAACCAAATATTAAATTTTGTACAACATTAAAATATTTTACGGAAAACTAATGCAATGAATAATCATATTAAGTTTCTAAAATCATCAATATATTAAATTATTAAAAATATAAATTCTAAGCTACACTTGATATCAGACAAGACTCTGTGTAACTTAAAAGTCATCAGGGAACATACTAAAAGTTTGAAACGGATGGAACAGAACTTGCATAAAGGGAAAACAAAGTGAAAAATATATAAGAGAGCAAAAGTATGAGAAAGTACATTTTAAAATGTTATCTTACGCCCATTCTTTAATCATCGTGTTAAAGTATTTATTGGTAAAGTTTTCGATTATCTACTTCAAGTAGACGAGCCATTTTACCTTTATTGCAACGATGATTATTCTCAACAAATCATAAAGACATTGGAACATTATATTTTATCTTTGGTGCTTGAGCTGGTGTATTCGTTTTTGCATGTCACCACACTTGACAGGGCGTGGTTTCGCCACCGGCTGGCGGGTTGTTTAGGGCGTTCTTAGCGTATCGAACTGCCTACGTAGAACTCTATCGGTACGTGGGTAGAACAGTTGGACTTTTCCCTTCCTGTTCTGATGACTTAGAAATATTAAACACAGGCCGATAAATGGAAGTACTTTGTTCCGACCGTAAGTTAAATTGTTAAATTTCAACCCGCCTCAACAAATGGAAATAAGGAAGATTAAGAAGCTGTGTAATCTGAGCATTCAACATTGATATACTATTAGTCATTGACTTAATATTGATTTCTTTGTTTAAAATAAGAATAAACTTCATGACCCCTGAGTGTCATTTTCGTGATGTTAACAAATAATATGTGATCCATATAAACCTAAACTATTTCAATAGGCAGTATCCTCGCCAATGGTACTTATTTCAGTTCGAATGGATTCCTTGAGAACATCAATTGTCCATGGCCTATTCTCGTACACTCTAGTTTTATATACCCCCACAAGAAAAAATCCGGTGTGATTAGGTCAGGGAATCTGAGGGGTCACAGACCTTTTGAAATTATTCGATTATCAAAGAAACTGGTTACAAGTTCCATAGTGTCATTAAATGTATGACACGTCGCTCCATCTTGCTGGAAATAACGTTCTCTGAATTCGATATCATCTCCGTAAAACTTTAGAGAATATGGTGAGACGAGTGGAAACATGTATAGATGCTGGTGGAGGACACTTCTAACATTTTCTCTGAGATTTTAACAGTATAATATAATCTCCCAATTGTGTATTTTATTTTCCCAGAGTTGCACGTGTGTCATATTATTGTTTCAAAAGTTATGGCCTATTGGTTCAGGTTTATATGGATCGCACATTGTTATCCAAGCATGTTTAAGTACTGCACTTAATTTGGCTAATACGAAATGTAATATGTATAATGGTACATACAGTTTCTTCCTGCTACGTGTCCGAGCTGTTAGACCGCTTGACTCTCAGCAATGCGGTTCGGGTTGGATCCCAGGCGACCGCAGAGGACAACACGGCGCTGGAGTGGGGTTATTAACGGGACCTCTGATTTCCTCCGCCAGCATTCCTCCAATAGCTCCATTATCATCTTTACATCCACTTCGCCATCATTACCTCACTATCTTTCCGGGGATCAGGCTGATCACCCATTCCTGGATCTCTCTCTTTATCTCTCTCTTATCCATAGTTGCTCCCTCACTCGACGCGTCAATGGCATAAGAGGTAGAGGATCATAAATGAACAGGGCTGTGTCCTGTGTCGAGAAGAAGAGGAGTATATACAGTTTTAGTAATTATTGGCATGTGTTTTTACGTTCTCTGCTACGTACTTATAGTAAATTGAAGAGTCATTTATTCCGTAATGAAATTTAGTGCCGAGAATTGACCAATAATTTTGATTTTCGCCATAAAGCAAATTCTGCAAATGTTTTTTCTTATTAAAGTGAAGTAGATAGAAGAATAAGCATTTGCAAGCATAGTTTGTACAGGAATGAGTAGAGAAGGTCATGTACGTATATCAGGTTTTGTTGTAGAGCTCTTTTTCTATCCAGCACTTAAGAAATTACCAAGATGGGGTGCGTAGTTTCTGAGGTATCGTGGAACAAAAATGTTGCACTCTGCGTACTTTTTGTGTGTAAGCATTTTTCAGCAGGTTTCCAATTTAGTGAGTTAATAACTGGTACACAGGTGTAGATGAAACTTTGATACAACACCTGCACACCGTTTCTTTCTCGTTGGATGTTACACTAATTGCTATAGCTTACCTAACAAGTTCGGAAAACTAGCTTTACCAGAGAAAAAACTGCTGTTCCGGAGTTTTATGTTCCTTCAGCAAGTTGGTAGTAGATACATTTTGTTAATACTTTAGTAGCTCAAAGGATTAAGAAAAAGCTGTTCTATTTTCAATAATAATGTGCAGGGCTTTATTTCACAATAACTACATTATATATTAAACAAGGAAATAATTAAATATGTTAACTTGCAAAATGTGAGAAACTTTACAAATCCCTGGGATTGAAAAATTTTTATTTCGTTAACTGTCGACATTTCAACATATTTATTAAACACACTATGTACAGTCGGGGTTTCAGTACTTCATTAACACTTGTCGATATTTACCATGAAGAAATGACGCTTTCTGATATTAAGCGTAAGCTAATGTAAAAATTAACATTGCATGATGGAAGCCGATATATGGTAAAAGTCTTACTGTTTTATGGAAGGGAGGCTCTGAATTTGGATATTTAAAAGGAGGAGTTAATGTTTGGAGATTCTCTGATTTATTTGTAGCAGTTGCGAGTGATATAAAGTATTCGGTTGTAAGTTCAATTGCAATGGAGCGTCCCTAAGACGGCGGACAAAATTACAAGCAATGCGAAATAAAATAGCCATGTAATTGGCTGCTCCAAAGAAGCTTAGGAGAACTTATGCTCCATTTCTTTGTACAATCTTATATTTTGCAAAGGTCGTGATGTTTTCGTTACTCAACCCTCCACCTCGGAAAAAAACAACAGAAAACCATACGTTAAATGGGATTCTATTCACATTTCTTCAACATTGTAAAAGTAGCACGCTTTAGAAACTTCATCTTTCTTGAGCAAATAAACCAAGTATTTCTGATGATTAAACTTAGGTATGTAATGTAAACACTCAGCCTTGGAATGGTTTTTATTTCTGGTCCACTACCAACTAAAAAATATATATGTTCTACAGGTGTACTGGGGTTGATTTAGCAATATTTGCCCAGTAGTTTACAAATATTGCTAAAATACTGATTTTTAAAACTGGGAGGTGACTCGATGGCTGCAAAGGAAGCATGTGACAAATTTCATTCTCATGCCATCTAACCAAAATAACCTTAGAATTGTTATTGTGCTGCTCGAATGGTTACCATGAATTTAACTTCCGTAATAGAAACCTCTCAGATAACGCAGTGATTATTTCACTTGGTCATAACATGTATGTGTCATTTGTGATTCCTGCGCATTCCATTGGCTGAAGTGATGTGTTCATTGGTGCTTAGCATAGATCTGAGAACTGCGGCAGTTTCTCTCTCATTCTTACAAGAATTATCAATTCTATTAACAAAGATAAAGTCAGGGTAACGCTTTGAGAAGCAGGATAATACGTAATCCTTCACATAGGTCACACTGGAGGTCGCCACTTACGTTACGGAATATCGTTCTTCACCTACACGTGAAGGGTATGTTAGAAATGGTCATTTGTTTCTCCAGTGCCTAGAGGATCTAATTCATTCTATCTCCTCAAAAAAGATATCTCTAGATTTCAACCGGAAATACGTGTTTTGAGATTTCCCCAAAATAATTTACAACTTGCAAGGTTGCATTCTCAACGAATTTTTCTACATATCGTCTACAATTTATTCTTATAGAGCCTCACTCTTCCCGCTGATTATTGTTAATTCCCATAAGGCAGCATGCTTTGGCTCTCTGCCATGGAAAGCGGCCCGGGATCGATCCCACCCAAGGAGTGCGGATTTTAAGACCCGGGTATAGGAGCGGTGCCCCACTCAGCATCGTGAGGAAAGTGGGGAGCTTACGCTGGTACGCGGCCCTGGTTATAGAAGGCAACTTTTCAGCTGGGGGATGCCGAGATGCTGACCGCATCTCTCTGTATTGGTTGGATGATTGCCCACCTGCACCTTGCATATGTGGGTGTGAGGCCGGCAGTCGGGTTGGCAGGTCCTGTCCCTACATGGACTGTAGCACCCTAGGTTATGTTATAAGGAGCATGTACCAAACAAAGCGATCGTCAGAATTTTAAAAGTTGAGGGGTATGTAAACGGCTTTGAAATTCAGTTCTGTTTGTATGGTCACGGGTGGAAAACGAAAGTGTTAACCACTGAAAAAGATATAACTGTTTGAAAATAAGCAATAACGAAGAAATCTTGGAAATGGTCACAAAAAAGGCACAAATTGTTTCCTTTAACGAGCTCTATTTTTTGCGTATGAAGGTTTGTATATCTTTCACAGCTTACAGGTTACGTAAGCTTATAAATAAAGAGGACTTCATAGGTTATGCCTGCAAATTTATATTTAACTATGACGCCTCCCAGCGTCTTTCTTTTGCGTCTCATAATTCTTATACACAGGACCACGACCTTTACTACTCTTCAGAAGGAAGTCAAGCCTAGGGTTTTTACGACCAAGAAATTCTTCGCCCTCTTCCGGATTCCAAGTAGGAACCTCGGCAACTAGAGACTAGCATGTACTACGGAGGAACATCCAGAAAATTCGCTATATACAATTTATTTATCGTTTGTAATTTAATCAAAATTATTTCAGCCATTTTATATCTAAAAATTTTCAAAAAATATTCATCTAAAGGAAGTTTAGAAAGATGAAATACGTTTTAAAAATCTTCGTGTCTTAGCTTGGAAAATGCTGACTTTATATACAAGTTTGGTATTAATATAGCTTTAATTTCTGGACAGAGACCTCTGTCTAGAAGTGTTTTTGAGTATAAGTTAGTCTCTAAACATATTTCTGTTTAAAAAAAAGTATCAAATTTTTGAGCGGAATAAAATAATTGCCGTACTTTCTGCAAGTAGCTACATTAGAGAGAAATTTAAAAAGGATACAGTAGACTATAGTGAGGGTCAAAATAAAATAGGCGACTTAGCTATTGAAAAAACTATGACGTAGGTAACACTTGAAAATAGAACTGTATCTGCAGATGTATAGTTGAACTTTACGATATGAATGTAGGGCGGTTTTTATGACAGTGTTGCCCTTCAGTTAAAGACAGTGCAGGTGTTTTATGCTTCTTGTTTTGACACAACATCCATGTAGTTCAGGAGTTGATAACGGTTGTCGTGTTCCTTTTCTATTTCCTGTCTTGCCGTTTTCGTTCGCGTGATTCTTCACTGAGTCACTTTTACAATCTACAGCAGCACTGTGTTATTCAAGGAACTACACGAAACAAAACAGCAACACAATTTCAGTGATAGTTGCCTTTATGTAATTTAAAAGTTTATGCATTGCACTTTTTTAACTTTCTGTACTCTGTAGACAAAACTTCTTAGAAACGCTTACTATTCTATATACTTCCTATTAAACGAAATAAATATCTGTTGTAAAGGTATTCCGTTTAAGTGGGGCGAGCAACCGCAGGAGGCCTTTGAAAACATTCAACACAATAATGCATTTTTGGCTTTTCCACATTTTTCGCGTAGGTTTGTCCTGCAGACCGATGCAAGTAGGGGAAGAAGTTTACTAGCCTTCCTGGCTACATAATCAAGATGATTTCAGAACGTCAAACGTCTGTCTAAAATAACTCCTAGATACTTCAAATTATCCACTAATTTAATCCCTCTATTATTCAACTATCTCTTTACATGAATAACAAACACATTAAATTAGTGGATAATTTGAAGTATCTAGGAGTTATTTTAGACAGACGTCTGACGTTCCGAAATCATCTTGATTATGTAGCCAGGAAGGCTAGTGAACTTCTTACCGCACTGACTGCTTTAACGAGACCAACATGGGGCCTAAACTCTTCTTTATTGAAGTTAACTTATAAAGGGGCGGTTGAACCTATGGTTCTCTATTGTGCAGGAGCATTGCAAAGTATTTTTCAGAAGAGATGGACACAGACTAAATTATTACAGATAAAGGGTGGATACATCTTAAGAATCATCCGAGGATACCGCACCATCTTCACTCCAACGGCGCTCATTATTGCTAATATTGAACCCATCTTTCTTACTGGTGTATATAAGGCAAATATCAACAACATTAAAAATGGCCGAACTTTGCCACAACATATTTCACAACTGCAGCTTGAACAACCAGTTAAACAAGCTTCTCATCCAGCCACCTGTGTCTCTAGTCTTCTTGAAGATTGTGCAGCAGAATACTACCAGTACTCGATTTACACAGATGACTCTCGGATAGCTGAAGGGCTTAGTAAAAATGCTAAAGTAGGGCGTGCATTTGTGGTATTCTCTCGTTCCATAAAATGCCATTCTTCCATTTTCAGATTTGCCAAGGAGTGTTCAGTTTTTCAAGCTGAATTATTAGCAATCCGTGAAGCAGTGAAATAGTGCAACAACTTACAATGTACCGCTCGCCTTTACAGTGACTCACAAGCAGCAATTGCAGCTTTCAAAGATACGAAAAACAGCAGTCCTATTGCAGCTGAAATAAGAAGTCAATTATTATGTAGTTCTTATCTGTGTATTAAATGGGTCAGAGGACACGTAGGGATTGCCGGAAATGAACGTGCAGATGAGCTTGCAAAGAGAGCTGTGACTTCAAATCTTCCAGAGACTTACACTCAATGCCCTATTTCTTATGTGAAGCAAACATTAAAGAAGATTATCATCAGCGACTGGAATGAATACTGGTTAAAAAGTGATTGTGGTGCTTTGACTAAGGATTTATATTTCCCAACAGTTTCTGACAGACATAAATGTAAATTCGTTAATCCTAACTATGTTCTCACTCAATTCTTAACTGGACATGACAAATTTTCAGCTTACTTATTTCGACCCAAAATCAAATCCACATCTAATTGTATTTGTGGAAATCATCTTCAAGATGTCCCTCACATTTTATTTGATTGCCCGTTTTTCTGTTTTGAAAGATACGAAATTGAATTATTGCTTCAATCCTTAGGTTACACTTTCTCAAAACCACTTACACATATTCTGATGAATTACAAAACTTATCAGTATTTCATGGCTTTCTTAAACAAACTATTTCTTAAGCTTGATATTGCATTTGTTATGTTTTTGTAAATTGTATTACATTCATAAATTTGTAAACTATTTTCCTAATATACCTTTTGGGTAAAATAGGAATAAAAAAATTGGATAGTAAATAAATAAGTAGGGGATCGGTGGCTGTCGTTTTAAATTATTTCATTAAACATTTTCTAGCAGGTATAATGGAAATAGCGACATTCTGCCAAATTAAATCCAATAATCCCGGGTAACACATTCCTGGAATGGGAAATCAGAACTAATGCGACAAATAATTGAAGTACTCGGAAACGAGAGAAGCAAAATCGCCGAGCGTTTTAATGAAGCCACAATAACTCACAAGGCATATCGTTCTTTTGCAGTAAATCTTGTTAGCAGCGGACAAAAACAGCCATCTATTTGCTGGCAGGTGAATTATTCTAGGTTACCAGGCGTGTCTGATATTGATACATGTTCTAGCCAGGGTATTTATTTCCTAGCTGCGAAAAATGGCAATGGGCTGATCATAAGATACCCATAGAACGATAGGACGTCTGAAATGCCACGTCTGGAAAAATATGGACCAAACTAATTGCGCTTATCGCTTTTGTTGATTTTACTTTGTCTACCACATCTCTACATAGATATTGCATTCCAATCACAAATTCGATGCGAGATTTCACTGCAAATAGGTGTTTATGGTGGCTTGATTAAAATAAAAATATTATTATTAATAATATAATAATATAATAATAACGATAATAATAGTAATAATAGTAATAAAAATAGTAATAGTAGTAATAATAATAATAATTTTATATAAAGAAATTATGTATGGATAGAGTCAACATGAAAAATTCATGCCATTGCAGGGATTTGAACCATGGATCTCCTGGTTTCCGTCAAGTCGGTCTAACCCATTGAGCTACCAATGCCAACGTGCCGTCCTGACATTGAATTCTCCATTTGACTCTCAGGACGGCACGTTGGCCATGGTAGCTCAATGGGTTAGAGCGACTGGACGGAAACCAGAGATCCATGGTTCAAATCCCGGCCATGGCATTGAATTTTTCATGTTGATTATCCATACAAAACCTTAGCCTATGTGCGGCTAATGTGAAGAAATGATTAATTTTCACCAATTAACTTAAATAATTATGTATATTTGTATTTGAGTAAGAGAGAGCGAGAGAGAGAGAGAGACTGAGAGAGATCATCATAACTAAAAAACGAAATGTCGTTGAACTGTCCAATTTAGTATTTAAGTTCATCTACTTCCAAAGGTGACACACAAAGGTTTCCTTGGAAAAACTTCGGCATGTTTGATTTTCTCAAAAACAATTCTATCAGTTTTGTTTAAAATATTTTCCTGGAATTATGTCTTGAATTTTTTGGGAATAGCTTCTGAAGTAAAGATAAACAGACTCTTAGGACACAAAGTTGTAGAAACTCACCTCTGTAGTACGGGGGTAGCGCGTCTGACTCGCATTCAATAGGTTCCAATAGGTTCCGGAACTCGGTTAGAGTGGGTTACCTATATAAGTTTTTCCCCCCCTCGGAGTTTTCCCTTATCCTGAAATGTGAATATCGGGGTAACTCCGAGCTCTGTGGAACACGGGCTCTTTTGAGGATCATTTCATTCATTGTCGGTATTACCTAAGAGGTACAGGAAGCAAACCTTGTTAAAGCAACCCATTTATGTTAAAAAGAAGTTCCTGGGTTTAACCACTTCCGACTTAATTTTTTCTTATTGAGTTGAATTTTTAAATGCGCATACTTTTTTCAAGTAGCAAATCGTTTGTTTCTTTCCTCTTGGCCATGCAAAGAAACGAAATTTTGAACTTAACACACAGCGACCAGGTCTTTAAAATATGGCAATCGCTATTTTTATATCTATATGGAAATGTTAATGAAAGCTCTAAATTATTAACAGAATAAATAGACAAAACTTGTGTGATAATTTGTAGAAGAGTAGATAAATTCATATGAATATATCAAAAAAACTTTTTTGTTTTTATTTTATTTAAATAGATGGACCAGTGTAATTACTGAAATTTATAAACATCGAAATTAGATTTTCTTGGCACCAATTGTTGGATGGAATTAATTATTTTAGATTTTATATGCATGCCTAATTCAGAAAAACTGTTTGCCACAATTACTGTGACTGTTGCGCATTACAGCGCTGCAGGTGACTCATTCACTCAACACTCCCTCTCGGTACCGCTATTATTGACTGTGAGATCTATAATTGTATAAGGAAATGATAGATAAGATAAATAAGTGAAATAATTAATTGCCAAATTTAAAACCACGAAGCATACATTCGACTTTTGTTAAGCACCTGAGTTAATTAGCGAGTTCTTTGTTTAGGAAAAGCAAAAAAATATACCTTAGCCATTGTAGCTAAGACATATCTGGTAAAATCATCAGCTGAAAGTTATGGACAGCTTCAGATGTACATGTAGACAAGTTCTAAAATCAGAAGGAGAACCTAAGTCTCAGAATTTAGCAAGTCGCAGACGTATAATAGCGTTTCAGGTGCGAATAAAACGCTTAGATTTTGGCAGTTATAGTAGAAACTTCGACGTGACTTGTGACGGGACTGAAGTTGATAAAGAGAGTTATTTTTATAATTTGCCTATTTTCCTTGGGTTCTATAGTATTGCCAAAATAGCAGTCTGTAGCACCTAAGAACCGCGCTGGCAGAAGCCAGCAAGAGGGTTCTCCGAGTAGCATTTCAGCTATTCGCGCTTTTTATTGTTATTGCGGAAACAATTTAAACCGTAAAGTATTGTGACTAAAATGATAACATGAAGTTGCTCTAAACTCACTTTATTTACCACTAGAATTGGTAGCCCAATGCTTTCACTTCTTACCAATACTAAGCACGTCAGTCTGTTTCTTTATGTCTGCTGCAGGCACCAACTTGCACTGCTCGAAACTGCTCAACGTTCACTGATCGCAGACAATACCTTACTGTGCTTGCCGCCTCTGTTAATTTTCAAGAGACTTTGTCGTTCACTGCTCTGACTGACCGATATACTCAGCTACTTTGGTCAACTGATTTGCAACTACTCCAATATTTACTGCTCAGCTCATAACTAACTCCAAGACTGGCTTTTGCACCCTCCTTTTTAGCCTAACGGTCACGGAAGAAATGTTGTATAAACCAAAGTCTCTCGAATCGAAGGAATGGAAGATTGCGGAATTCGAATCTTCTAAATCTGCCGAGATCGAACTATCTGGAACGTCCAGCGCGATGTAACCATAAGTCGTATTTCCTGCTCGTGACGTTGCCAATGGCTGTCCTTGAATATGCATTATTTGCTTCTCTCGTGACATACAACAAAAACTATGCAATGGAGGTTATTAGCCACAACTGTTTATTATATCCATCCATGCACATGCCAAGGAAAACATCCATAGTTCACTATGGTAGCAGTCGAAGCGACATTAACAGAGTGCATCATACTGGAGAGTTTATTACTCTACAAGGTCATATGTCCAATATTGTTATATTTGACCAGCAATTGCTGCTTGCTTACAGGAATCAGAGCAGAATAATTCATTAAGAGATCGTTCATTGCTTCAAAACGTGATAAGACTGGCTCGTAGTTACATGAACGTGGAACCGTTATAGATCATCGGGCTAAACGGGCCACTTTTTCCACTCAAATATGTTACTAAATGAAAAACTTTTATATAGCAATAGTTATCTCTATTGGGTGAACCACCATAAGACACATCAACCGTTGTTTTTGTCTCCTCTACTTAATAAACTGACAAGTTCAAAGCATCCTCTTCGTTGTTTACACTTTCCGACAATCGATGCCCCCTCCTATACATGTAGAGAGAGAGGGGGGGAGGGACAGATAAATCCAGTGCGCGGGGTTAGTTTAATGAACCGAAAATACACCGGGCTATATTATTACAGTAGATTTTTTTATAGGGACCATTCTGTGTGCGGCTGATAGAAGCTCTTTTGTTTTAGTTGTGTCTTTGTTTGCCAACAGCTGTTTCAGCGTTTATAAAAGCAGGTCTTCAGTTTATGAGTCCTGTGATTTACTAGAGACAGTTTCTTTTCGATTATTGCCGTTTTATTTTCTTCTGGTGATGTTTTCTTTGTGTTTGTTTTCTGCCTACTTCTGCGCCAGTGCTTTTATCTGATGAGCGATGTAAAAGTTGGTGATTTTTATCTGATTTCCCAAGATCATTTCGGTTGGATGCGTCTTATTCTTTTCAGAAGAATTGTTTCCTTTGTTTACTTTCTTCCAGTCTTCACCAAGGTGAACCCTTTCGTACTACTTTTCGAGTAAAAGCTCATTGGGTTTTCTGTAAACCATTATAATTAATACATTTATCATTTAAACGCTGTTGCACTATATGAGTACATGGTTTGCTTTTTTTTTTTTTTAATTTCAATGACATTTAATTTCATTTACTTCTACTTATTTTATGTAATTATTATACAGTGTACTAGAAAGTTTTTTATAATGATTCCTGTTTACCCTTTTTCGTACAGCTCATATTCCTAATAAGAGGTAAAAAAGAAGTATATTTACACAAACGTATGTAAAACATCTGACTTCCTGAAGCTCTCCCCAATAATTCTCCAACTTCTAATTTCTGTATAGGTTTTAAGTACTCTATGATGCTGGAAGAATGGGTGGAAATATGGTTTATATTTGAAGTGTTTGTTTCTTCTTTATGGTCCCATGGCTATACAATAACATAAAACCTACGAGAGTAGGTATACACCAGAATTACATTCTGAGTTCCCAGGCCACCAAGTTAACCTCTTTCGAAGATGCGCATAGTGTGCGATTATCTAGAAAAATAATATTCCCAGTTATTAATTTTAAAACATCGGTTTACTGTTAGCAGTTTTTTTATTGATACAATTATTTAGCATATCATGCAAACGAACTGTCTTACAACATAAGTACAAAGGAATTAAAGGTAAACTTTCGTAAGCAAGGGTTATAAGATTTTGGTATCCAAAAGTGTCAGTGCATACGTATATAGTATTTCTATACTACTAGAATAAAGGTTATTCAAAGGTTTTGACACTGTTACGAGACTGAGTGGTTAGACCGTTTGGTTCTCACCAAGGTGGCCCCGGGTTCGATTTGAGGCGACCGCAAAGTGAGATTTGTGGTGGACAACACGGCGCTGGGCCGGGTTTTCTCCGGCACCTCCGGTTTCCCCCGCAATTACTCCATTATCTTTCCTATCATTTCATCTCGCCCTCATTATGTCATCCACTTCCCTCTCATACGAGGCATCGGGCTGATCACCCATCGTGGATTCTCTCTGTCTCTCTCTGATCCAGATATTCCGTTCTTCAACCCGCAGTCTACGGACGTAAGGATTAAGAGGAATAATAATACCCTGACACCACATAGTTGTATAAGAGCATAATTATAGAAGAAGACACTGTTCCATTATTTACATGTCTGCAGTATTTTTTCAATGGCATTTAAAGAAACAAATATTACTTAGGATGGAATCCCACTTTCTTATGTTTTTCTTTTTCCTTTTGACCATCTATGTATATTCTTTGCATTACAAATGTAATCGGATTTTGTTATACCCTGTGCAGTGTGTTCACTGACATAGCAGTAACTGTTTTCTATTCGATGGCGTGTACTAGCTACTATTGTTGTGAACTATGGAGGGTTTTTCTCAGGATATGTTTGGGTAGTGTGAGAATATGCAAAATTAGGCTGATAAACTTAACGGAGGCGAAGCTGAAGTGTCTTTGAAAATGTAGAATTAAATGTTTCTGAATATTAGGGCTAGTAATTTTAACTTACTTCTTTATTATCAATAGTTAATAATTTAGACTGTCCTGGAATCTTAGTGCAAAGATAACCTAGTCGTATAACCCGTGCGCAATCTTTAAGCACTACGGACTGCCGATAAACATCACAGTAAAATAGGTACTTCTCTAAGATTGTGTACAACATGAAGGAAAATACACTAATTTTAAAAATTCAGCCTCTTTTATTAAGTTCAACCTGTATCATGACTACCCGCCAACGTTCCCGCTTATGCCAAATTTTAAATCTCTTATTTGTGTCTGAAACGCTACGGTTACTCTCATTTGCTAAATTCTAAGAGTTTCATTTCCTTTCTAATTTTCAGAAGGTTGTCTATGTGTGTTTCTGCACGCACAGCGATTTGTGGATGGCTAATCCAAGAACATCTTGTGCTAATTTCCTAGTAATTAATTCTCTGGATAACATTTTATCGTATGCTTCATACATTATGCTTTGATTTTAGAATCAATTTAGGATTATTTACCGCAATCATATCTCTATCTTCTATCATTTCTTTATAAAACTGTTAAAGTTACCGTCAATATCAAACTGATACTCTGAGGCTTCTAGAGCCCTTAGAAATGGAAAATCATAAGGAAAAAGAAGCTAAAATGAGAGGGATGCTGCTACACTTTACTGAAATTCTCGGATAATTTATTGGAAAATATGTAAAAGGGCTTTGAGTCTCGCATGAACGAGCAGAAAACCCCGCTGGTTATGAGCTTCACAGTCCAGTGTTCATTTCTCCCCGGCCACCTCCACAAAGAGAAGGTTTATACCTCGGAATATTCACGGTCCGTGAACATCTGCTTCTGCCACTTGAGGGCGAACTTTAATCTTCATGTACGTCCCACCGCAACTTTATTTACGTACAAGTGACGTAATGCATTTAACTGTATGTACGAAGGGTACCAACTGCACTAGAGAATCACCGCCAGTCTGTCGTTCAGATGGCCAGGATTTGATCCTAGATCACCACATCTTCTAGGCCTACCGATGTTTCACCTATAATAGACCTGTGAAGTAACATGAATCAAATAAATTACAAACAGGTCTCTGTGTGGAGGGGGGATTAAACTCAATGTAAACTACACTTTACATGGAAAATCTGTTCGATATATATAAAATTTATTTATGTATTTATTCATTCAAAATGCTTGTAATAATTAGGATTTAAATACAATACCATTAAGATAATTCCATCTAAATGAAATGTTTATCTTCGATTTTCTGGGAATAGCTTCTGAAGCTCTCTTTCTCTACTACAAATAGCAAATATTAAACTCCAGAAGTTCTATGTCGAATTTCAATGGAAATACACATTTTGAAGCTCCCTGTTTTTTTTTTTTTTTTTTTTTTTTTTTTTTTTTTTTTTTTTTAACCCGCACTCTATCCCATGAAATAGAGAAAACACTGCAATCCATCAGAAATTTGATTTTTAGATTTCATTGGAATTGCATGTTTTCAAGACTTTCTAAATCCCACCTTTAAAGGTAGAAAAAGATGTCTGCTATGAACAGCATAACTGAAACATATAAAGTGCTTTAAATATCAAAGTTGGTGTTATAACGTGCGCATTTTCCAAAGTTGCTGCGCGAAGATACGAAAGAAGATCTTAAAAAAGTCCTTGCATTCCAAACTCTCCTTTACACAAAAACATTTTCGAAGCTTTTTCTCAAAAATGACTAACAATTGTTTGTCATAAGAGATACACAGTCCTTTTACGCACTCAAAAATATTTTAGATCTTGTTAAAGCACATAATTTATGTCTAATTATATTTTTAGGATTGACAGCAGATAACTATATCCGAGATATTCCTTGTTATTTCATAGTGTTTTGTTTTGTAAAATAATAAAATATTAGGGGTTTTTTTTTTTGCGCTTCCTGGTCATGCAAAGACTTTACCTTCAATTCAAACCTTTTATTTATTTTTATTTATTTAATAATGGTTTTGAAATATCGGACGATTTTTTTGTAATTTACATCCTCCAACGTTAAGTCATATCGGAAATGATGCTCAAATGAGTCCAGGGTTCATGGAGCTTAGAGCTACCCGATATTTGTCTTTAAGAATAAGGAAGAACCCGTGGTAAAGCCTTATCCAGGTAACTCACTCTGACCGAGATTCGAACTTGGGACCTCTTGAACGTGAGGCAGACATGCTACCATCTAAGCCACCGAGGCTGTGAAATGATGCTCAAATGAGCCAAGGTCCTTAGAGCTTAGTGTTAGGATTAGGATTTACTACGGAGGGGATTCGGCACGGAGACCAGTCGTGATTTATTGTACCTATGCGCCCAAGTGGGACTTCGGGAGGAAGGATGAGGTGAGAGGAGACATAGGTCGGCCGTCCTAAGGAGCCACGACAGTGCAGAGGGTAGGATCCCTACGTTTTACTTAGAGACCTCCACCAGCAGGCCAGGACAACTTACATGCCCAATACTGCGGCACGGATCAGGGCAGCTGGGCCCGAAATGCTCCCAGCAGCAGATTCGAAGACCGGCAAACGACCTGTCGGAGGAGGAAATAGTTTTCCTCAGAGCGTATCATCCTGCTATGCACCGCCGAGACACCCGCCGACACTTCTGCCCTGAAAGAGACCACCACATGAGCATATGTAAAATAATAATGGAAATGAAGTAGAGGGACGGAAAATTCGGGGGATTTAATTAACCTACCCAGCATTCGCCTAACGATCCGGGAGAACCCCCGAAAAAGGCCATGGGTGAGGCAGGTCGGCCACCGGAATCGAACCCGGGTCTCACGAATGCGGGCTACAGCCAAAACCACTTGAGTCATCCCAGAGCTTAATGTTACCCGGCATTCATTTTCAGAATAAAGGAAAACCCAGAAAAAAGTCATTATCCAGATAACTCACCCTGACCGAGATTCGAACTCGCGACCTCTTGAATGTGAGGCACACACGATATCTCCACACCACAGAGGTGGGTATATTAGCATATTCTCATTCCAATTACATGTTATATAAATATGGAAATGAGTAATAACTATTTCTACAAATGTTAAGGTGGTTTATCATAGAAGAGTCAGCGTTTGTAAGAAAACATACTTAATTGGTCAACGGATAGAAAGGGTAATATAAATTTAACACATATTTTTCATGTCAGTATGTGTTAATAGTTTTTATGTATGTATATTTTGAAAATTTTAAGTTCATTAATGCATAGATATTAAAGGTGTTGCTGGAGCAGTTATATTCCTGTCCCTAGTGATGATAACGTGGCGCGTCTTAAGGCTGTAAGTATCTTTTATAGAATACGATGAAAGGAGTGTGGCCCAGATGTATTGTTATATGAACATGGCGGTAGGTATCCAGAATTAAACATTTCACATCGACGCTTTGTTCGTTCGCACGTGATCATTAGTGGAAACAGAAGACAAACGGAGCCGCGCTTCCTGATTCCCAATAACGGACGCGCAAGAAACAACAGGTTCAGCAATTGTTTTCGGTTGCCAGGCAACAGCAACTCGCTACGTCACTGGAAAACAAAAGAATCAATTGCGGTCCACAGGCCTTATCTCTGTTGTCGCATTAGTTGTTTCAACAAAAGCAGAAGGGAAGGATAAAAGCTCCGCCCACCCACCGTACCGCCCATTTTCACTGACCACGCAGCAGCCAGCCTTTGCATTAATCACAGAATTCCGGATGTTGCTGTACAATAACGTTT
This sequence comes from Mantis religiosa, assembly GCA_030765055.1. Lineage (NCBI taxonomy): Eukaryota > Metazoa > Arthropoda > Insecta > Mantodea > Mantidae > Mantis > Mantis religiosa. The sequence continues at coordinate 56,408,633 of CM060947.1, read as the reverse complement.
TTCCAACTCAAAAAGAATACGTAACAGCAGAGGTTTGTATTTTATTACTCGGCCGATATCCCAGTCGTCCCTTGCGGATCATAGAGGCCTGCTAGATGTTCAACAGGCTCCTATTTATGTTTATATTAGTGTCATTACATTTAATGTGCAGATTTATTCTTCCTCTCCCATTCGGTGCTATGTACCTGCCATGTGTTGTTTTGAAAATGAGTAATATATTCTCAGACGACAAGAATGTCTGTCTAGATATTTTTTCCTTGTTTGTTTCCTCTAAGTTGCGAATCGCGTTCTGGAGGCTGCAGGTTTGATTCCTGTTGGGCTGACCAGCTCACCTTAGAGTTTTCATCATTTTTCAGGTGTACTTCTAGGTTTCGCGTGGTACAGATGGCGCGGATGCATTCCCCGAGAAATGACAACAGAGAGAACTGTTTGAAATAATATCTGGGTGCTCTAGTAATGAGGCGAGTTTTCAAGCCAGGAACCTGTAGGGGCTTTTGCTTATCTCTGTGGTTCTTAAACATCCTTCCCTTCGACCATTCCTCCTGGGGACTCGAGGTGCAATAGACGTAGTAGGTCTCGTACACTAAGTATCCACTGTCGTTGTTTACTTTATACCCATAGTAGCTAGAGCATAACTTATTCCGCCCAACAATTTGATATTACTATATTAAAATCCTACATCTTTTCATGGTGATAGAAGATTCCTTCGTTGAGAAGATGCTTGTAGTGAAATTTTTCAATGTTCCGTGTTAAAAATTTTAATTTGTAGAAAATTATTAAATTAATTTAGTAATTTTAAGTTTCGTTTCATCAATTTTGCTATTGTTTGCATATGAGGATGTTTACTTTTCAAATTCTTGCTGATGTAGTTAATTTGTAATTAACTAAATTTCCTTTGTGCCGTTTTGAACTCAATCAGTGCACGAAACTTTTACCTGCGAGTCGTGGTCTGGGATTATTGTGGTATTTCATGACGGATTATTCAAAATAACAATTAATAAGGTTCTTGTCCATTATACTTTACTTTGCGATCACTTTAATACAAAAGAAATTAACACAATTTACGTAAAACGTTTTCTTACGCATTCACTTTTACAGAAAGCACAATTATTCTTACGCGTCCGCCTTATAGAAGATTATTGTTTTCCGTCGTCCTTGATAACATTATACACTTTTTAAACATTCATAGCCTACTCTGTAATTTCGTTTCTCTTTCACTCACTAATTTTCACATTCACATTATAAACTAGCATTTTTAACTTAACTCTAAAATATTGCAAATATCACCACAAAATATATGAAGAATGATTATATCTCGAGGCCAGACGACTATTTCAATGAGAAATGCTATATCTATGGTACATCCTGAATTTTCTGAGAATAGCCTGTAGTCTTGTTTATTCGGAGTGCAAGAGGTAAACAAGCTAATACTTAAGTCCAGCGTATACCAAGCGACACGAAGATTTTCAATAAATTGCCCACCCCCATCTAGAACAGTTTACGAAATTAATTTTATTTTCTCAAAGTGGCTCTAAGAATATTGACTTTTATAGTTGCTCTTGTTATTGGTTTGCCTTTTGCAATATTAGGTCGTACTTTTCTCAAATTGGAATTCTGTGCCTCTCACATAAAGAGAACGGAATATTAAAGCCATTACATAACACCAGCTCCTATAAGATTTGCTAACGATTAATCGTGCTATATTCTATTCCCTTTGTACCTATATAAGAATATGTGGGTAATAAAGCACCTCTAGAAACGTTCTGCCGCGCCGTGGCTCAGTGGTTAGACCGCTTGGCTGTCACCAAGGCGGGCGGGGTTCGATCCCAGGCGACCGCAAAGTGAGATTTGTGGTGGACAACACGGCGTTGGGGCGGGTTTTCTCCGGGACCTCCAGTTTCCCCCGCCATCTCATTCCACCGGTGCTCCATCTTCATCTCATGTATCATCAGTGTCACCGCCTGCGGTGCCGTATGTAGTAAAAGCTGTCGTTAAACTCTACACATTTCATTTCTAGAAACGTTCATCTCGATTAACGTAAAGTAGATAGAGTAATAAGGATTCTTGATACTATTATGTGCAAGAGTAAGTAGAGAAAGCCACGTGAGTAGACACCTCAGATTCTCTTGCTGTTGCAAAGAGAGCGCGTTAGTCATCACATAGGTAACAGCTCTTAAAGCATTTGACTATCGTTTAAGATTCCTCTGTTCCCATTCCCCCCAGGGGCCTACTTCGGTAGGTACGGGTTTGGCGCACCCGGGGTCCCGAGGCAACAGTCTCCCTCGTGTGGGCTCCTCTTCGTGGTTGAGGGAGACGGTCAACAGATCCACCCACGTGTAGGCCGTGCGTGGAGACCCGTGGAGGTTTTTAGATTCTTGACTAGTTTAGAGTTTAGGATTTAGTGAACGAAATTTTTAGTAGGTTTTGATCGATGTCTTTTATGTACGTGTATTTTTTAATAGGTTTTGTTACACTTGTATAGTTTTTAGAAAGTTTTATATCTGGCTTTTGCCATGGCTTGTTTTTTAAGGGTGCTGATGACCGCCGTAGTTGAGCGGCCTTATATATCATTATCATTATCTGTTCCCATTGTACCTACCAGGAAATACGGTGTATGCATATACTTAATAGTTATTTACGATATCAGTGTCATAACGTAACAAATTAAAATACGAGATTAGAATATTGTTAGACGACACCGCAATTCATATAACGTTTATCGTATAACGTTTTATCTACTTTGATAAAAAAAATGGATTTATCCTTCAAATTTGTACGATGGCTATATGCATTGATTTTCTAGCCGATAGTTTGAAAATAAGACTACAGTAGCTAAGAAAATCGTCGGAGATAATTCAGTAATTGCTACTGCGAAAGACAGTACTATCAATTATTTAGCCTCAACATCAGGAGGAATTCATTTGACACATTGCTAGAATGTTACAGTAAACTTATATAACAAATAAATATTAACTTTGATTTGATATGAAGTTTCAGTTGAGTATTTACCGCACGGAGTGATACTTGTTTTGATTTCTTTATGTTCCACTTTACGCAAAGTAGATAAAACAAGTTTACAGATACTTGTCTCGATTAAGAGCATATGAAAAAATAACGCCCGATTTCAACAACAGATTCTAAGACTTAACATGGGTTTAACAATAGTTATAAAAAATTGCATTACATCAACAAGTGTTAGCTTAACACTCGTGTTAAATCTCTTGTTAAACTAACAAGTCAAGTTTCTACTGTTAAGTCCTTAACAATTGTAAATAGTCAAGATGGCGGGCGTGAACGCAGCAGTTGATGTCGTTTTGTTATATGTAAGACCGTGTAAATGGCATTTGTAATAGAGTACGGCCTATGAGGAGAAATTATTTTGAGGAGTTATCAAAAGAAAATTTTCTACAGAGGTATAGACAGTCAAAACAAGTTACTATGAAAGTTACTGCGGAAGTACAAGAGAGGTTAGAACATGCATCGAAAGGAATATGGCGATCTCGCCTTTGCTTCAAGTATTAATAACTTTGCGATTTTATAATTCACTGAATTATTTGGATAATACACTGTCCCCCTTTCTTCTTGAAACGTTCAAGTCACTCGTCACTTGTCCTTCGCTCTTCGTTTTAAATTTACGTAATACTGGGTTAGAACATGCATCGAAAGGAATATGCCAATCTCGCCTTTGCTTCAACTATTAATAACTTTGCGAATTATGTTCATGAACTTTCATTGAATTGTGTGGATAATACACTGTCCACCTCCCGTCTTGAAACGTTCAAGTCACTCGTCACTTGTCCTTCGCTCTTCGTTTTAAATTTACGTAATGCTGAGTTAGAACATACATCGAAAGGAATATGCCGATCTCGCCTTTGCTTCAAGTATTTATAACTTTGCGATTTTATAATTCATTGAATTATGTGTATACTGTTCTTCTCCCGTCTTGAAGCGTTCAAGTCACTCGTCACTTGTCCTTCGCTCTTCGTTTTAAATTTACGTAATACTGAGTTAGAACATGCATCGAAGGGAATATGCCAATCTCGCGTTTGCTTCAAGTATTAATAACCTTCGCCTTTGCTTCAAGTATTAATAACCTTGCGATTTTATAATTCACTGAATTATGTGGATAATACACTGTCCACCTCCCGTCTTGAAACGTTCAAGTCACTCGTCACTTGTACTTCTTCGCACCTCGTTTTAAATTTACATAATGCTGAAGAAGATGTTTCGTGTTTCTAGTAATGACATATACATTTGAATTAAATTCGTTTCCAATTTTTTCTCATGACATCTTCCTCTTTTACATTCACCGCATCCGTTCTTCTATTTTCCACGATATCTTTATATTTCGTTACCAATTCAATTAACAATTCTTTCTCCATCGATGAGAAATTTGTTTCACGGCTTTTGTTTATCCACCTTTTTTTTAGCTGTGTGCAGACGAAAATTAAAATAAAAGCGCATTGCAGTACGTTCAGAAAATAATACGACTCATCCATAGCCTTCTATAGCTGTGATATTTACAAGTTTCTTGGCGTTAACACGTGTTAACGTGTTAAATGGGTTAACACAGTTGTCAACGTCGATTTTAACATCTGTTGGTGAAATCGGGCATAAGTGTTTTAGAAAGTGGTTTAGGATTGGTGAAGAAAATCATGTAAATACCACGCACCAGATTTGTTTTGCTGGAGGAGAATTCAGGCAGTGTCAAAAGTTATAGTTCCGTTGAAATCTTGGTATTGAATTTATGGGTGAAATATAATGTGTCCGCCTCGGTATCGTAGATGGTAGCGTGTCTGCCTCACGTTCAAGAGGTCCCTAGTTCGAATCTTGGTTAAGGTAAGTTACCTGAATAAGGTTTATTTCTGGGGTTTTCCTTTATCCTGAAAGACGAATGTCCGGTGGCTCTAAGCTCCATGGACCCCGGACTCATTTGGGCATCGCTTCACCCATTTCATTCATCGTTCGATATGACAACGTTGGAGGACGTATATTACAAAATAAATAAATAATATAATATAATACTAATGTACGTGACAGAGAAAATAAAAGTTATAACATAACTAGCATATATGAACCTGATATATTGGTCGTCGCCGCCAGAAACCTGTACTAGAACTATTTATGTGCAATATTTACTCTTATCAACAGAAAATACGAAAAAGAGCCTACCTTTAAGGTGTGAAAATAAACGATATGGGTAGGAAAAGTTGTGTGATTGTTAGATATAAAAATTTGAGTTCTAAAATATATTTGTTCATTAAGTTTTATGGTATAGTTATAAATTTAAGGAAAACAATGTAACGCCTACACTGTTCTGCAATTTATGATATCCATTGTTTTGATGAACATAGCAAAGCCATTACAGAATGATCGTCGAAGTCCGGCCGTTTTTCTTTAGTTGATGTACGTGCGTTGTGTTAGTACACATTTATGCACTGAAGCCTTTTATTTATACACTCAGTTTTCTAATGCCATCTGCAAGATATATGTACAGCAAAGAAAATGAATCTGGTAATATTTCTTATGGAAAATGTCTCTCATTTTTTTAATTTCTCGGCGGTCTAAGTAAAACAGGTAGAGATTATATTCCACATTGTATTCTAATATTCCAAATATTAGAAATCGAGGTAAAACAGGAAATGGATGTTTTAAGACTGTTGAAACTAAAATAAAAAAAATGTTATTTTAAATTTCCACACTCTAAATTAGTGTATTATATAGAACAGTTTTTAAAATGTATTGTCTCGGAAATGACTCTCTACGATTTGGATTAAAATATCATCTGTTTAGCATATTTTCATAACAAACTAAACGTATATCTTGAATGGATAGAGTCAACATGAAAAATTCAATGCCATGGCCGGGATTTGAACCACGGATCTCCTGGTTTCCGTCCAGTCGCTCTTAACCTTTGAGCTACCATGGCCAACGTGCCGTCCTGACATTAAATTCTCCATTTGACTCGTATATTTCCCCGGTAGACCACTAGGGGCTCTCGCATCCGAGATCCACCGTTTGTGGAGAAATGATTAATTTCCATCAATTAACTAAAAAGTATATCTTGAATGTTTTATGATAGTCTGTCAAGTTTTCGTTTTGAATGAAGACTTTTACATAATTTTGTTTGTGTAGTAAGCTAATAGTGATAGACAAAAACACAAAACAAGTAGACGTTTAAAACACACACTTAAAGCAAATAAACTTTATCTAGTATCAACCATTACCAAGATATCGTTCTTTGTTGTTCTGGTTCCATTTATACCCCGCCTTTGACTGCAGTGGTCATATCGGCGGTCGTTCTCCTTTGGAATATATCGAAGGTGTTAACTCGTATTCGTTGAGTTTCAATCATTAGATCGCGCACACATTCCCTCTCTCATTCATACTTCCAGACTCTGGGGAAGATGAAACATGATCTTGGTTGGATAAAAGCCTCTACCCCCAGCCGAGAATCGAACCCGGGACCCTCGCTTATGCTCTAGCGTCTGAACGATGGGGCCAGCCGATATCGTTATTGTTTAGAATGTATTAAATACTTTGCAATTGTTTTAAAGTACGGTCGAATTCAGTTGTTTCTGGCAGTGTCATGAGATACCAGGATTACTGACTGTTAAAATTAATAACTTTATAAAAATATGGTAGATAAACAGAGCTGTAAATAATTTTATCTGTTAAAAATGATTATAATATATAAAACCTATGACTTAAAGTTTTGCCAGGAAATATGTCTTTAGATAGCAAAGTTTCTTGTTAAGAAAAAATAACTTGTTAAATCAAAGTAGTTAAGGCACTTAGTCGTTTCTGGAACTCAATAATCGAGATGCAGGGGATCAGAAATGGAAAATTAATTCTTAGAAGTTGAGAAATGTAAATCTATGTTTCATAGACGAATGAGAAGCTTCAAATTTGGCAGCGTAATAAAGTAACTTAGATGGGGTAATGGTGAAGTAGGCAGGACTTATGCTGATTAAAGGAGTTACAGTCAAGTGTTTTACTGCTATTTATCGCCAGTTCGTAGCTCTAAAGACCGCGCTCGTGCTATACAGATTTAGCTATCACCGCAAAAGCAATCCCCGAGTAATATTTCAGTATTTCACTCAACTCCGCTTTTCATTTTGATTACCAAAGTACTTACGTTAAATTATAAATGTAAATCATACGTCAAGAATCGGCGGACATAACACTTCGGTAATTAGAGATTTTGGTGCTAAAATTCCAAAATAAGTTTAATTCTCTATTCTCAAAAAGTGGGCAACTCGTTTCAAATACCTCATTTATTAGTTCTTCATTAATTGATTAGCAACTTAAGTGATGTTCTTTCTCATTCTTGGCCCATGTACAGCCTAAGAAACTATATATTTTATCACTGTAGCAGCCGGCAGCAGATACATAAAACACTGAGATGGAGAATGCATCAAAAGGATGACGCATCTAGAGTCCATCAAATTATTGCATTCAACCTAAACTTCAGAAATCAATGTTTTAAAAGAAATACTGTTTTGAGGCCTCTTGAATCGTAAAACAAGCCAATTTTTTTTGGTAGGGAAATCCCTCTATCACAATGTAAGCATCACTTGGAGCGTTATTGTGATTTTTTTACTTTCTCAAAAGTGACTAACAATTTTTATTAAAGAACCATATGTTTAAGAAATTTTCTAAACAAATAAAATGTATGTTTTGAATTTTCTGAAAATATCCTTTGAAGTTCTCTTCATTCAGAAGATATTTTCTACAACTGGTAAAATATGAAATACAGGCAAAGAATTACTGAACAGGGGAAAAAAAATATGCGCCACCATAGTTTGTTACCTTTTCTTATAAGAATTTGTCAATACATTCTTATTTTTTTTATTTTCTTTTCTCTAATACTTAATTAGAGTAAATAGAGACAGTATTACCTATATTTTACTCAAAAATTCGATGTCGGGATTCCAATAGAATTTAAATCCGTGAAGACTCCGCTCAGACTCCCTAAATTTAAAAAAAAAAAAAAAAAAAAAAAAAATCTGTGTGTTAACCACACATTCTTTTCTCTACGCATTCTTCAACAAAATATTATTTTTAAAAAGTTATTTTTCTGTTTTATTTCACATCATTCGAAATTCATTTTCTACATTTGTTTTTATTACATATTCCCCATAGATACAATGGTCATAGAAGAATGCAGTAGGTTTAAGCAATAGTTACAAATCTCTTAAATGCAAATCACCATGTGATATTTTCCGCTTTTTTTTTTTTTTTTGAATAACCAGGAGGAAAAAAAGGGGGTGGAAAATCGCATTTTAAATTGAAACCGATAGTAACAAATAATTCGCAAATAATTATGTCCATAAAAAACGGTTTATTTGGCGTAAAGTACTTCTCATTCATAATAAAGAGAACTTAAGCTGCAGTACTCAGAAAACTTAAATACATATTTTATTTATCTTGAAAATGACTTAGCATGTATGGCAATCAAAATAGTTAAAGCTTTTACACAGAAAATCAAACCTTTTAAAACGTGTATTGCCATATAGATGTTATTTTGGGGTGGAGGATTCTCTTGAAGACCTTCGCTGGAAGATGGTGAATTTAAATACTAGATATGTTATGGTAGGCGCTGTAGAAACTAAAAAGGTCGGAAGGGATCAACAATTAGGTGTATGCAGTTTTGTAGGTCTTAACCTTGGAAGCGTTCCTCTACAGTAAATTTAAATGAAAAGTTTAAAGCTGCATAAAAGACGATTTTAAAACCGGTTTTTTTCCCTTTTATACAGACTTACTACATTTGGAAGTAGTTAGGAAGTTATCAAAGACGAATGGAGGTATTGCATTTTAAATATCTCGGAGAGAAATGCTGGCGTCAGTGAAAGTAGATTATTTAACTTTCTTTTATCCCCCAAAGAAGCAGTTTCTCCCTCTTTTATCGAGAAAAGGAGGGAGGGATTGGATTTGTAACACGCTGGAAGCTGAAGGTCCTTTAAGCCTCGCCGCAGAGTGGCGGCCGTAAAGTTGTCAGAGTTGCCACTAGAGTGTGACACTTTACGACCGGAGTCTTGCACTGGAACTGTTCAAATGGAAAACAGTTCAGTCCTCTGGCGATGTACAGGGGGTTGTAGAGTAGGGTCATCAGATACCTATGTCGTAAACTGGATTACAAACATGGAACATTTAAATATATATTTAACTTTTGTACATTTCATGGATCATTGTTAGCAGCATGTCCTGAGTCCTCCATCTCTTCTTCCTGTCGTCAGGTAATCCAATGCTGTCCTAGCAAATCTAATGTTAACCATTCTCCTGTCTCCAGTCTTGTCTATTATACGATATTTCCTTGTGTACTAATCGACGTTTAGCTTTTCCTTGATATCTTAATTTTTAATTTAATCCATTCTCATATATCCTTTCACATTCCCTTGGAACTTCATCTCTGTCGAAAGTTCAGGCTTCACTGTCCTAAATCAATTTCTGCAGTACTTAATAACATCTCATTTTAGTTTCTTTTCTCATTTTGTTTTTGAAATTTATTTGAATACTTCCACCCACTTTATATCGGGATTATTGACAAGTAAGATAAATAATTGTATAAAGAAATGAGAGGCAGATAGAAAAGTAATTGCAACAAATAACCTTCCTATATTAAAAGCAATGCATAATGTAAGAAGTCGTTACCAAGAACACGTGTCTTGAGAGAAGAAAAAAGAAACGCGATGTTGAAGTCAGTGCAGCTAAGGCTCAATGTGTTCCTGGAACTCAGTTATGTTCAGAAGTCAGTAAATTCTAAAACCACATAGGCAAAGTTCTTAAACTTAGAATAGAAATGAAAGTCTTAGGATTTAGCAGCTCACAAAATAGTAGTAGAGTTTGAGATGCAAATAAGAGGCTTAAAATTTAGCCCTACACAACTAGAAACTTTGGTGTGGTAATCAGGACCTTTGTTGATAAAAGAGCGTTTACTTTTTACAATGTTACAAAAGTTTTTTTACTTTATCAATTACGCGCAGAGCCTAAAGACCTGACTCGTGTTATACATAGTATACACCTAGCAATCCCTGCAAAAGTATTCTATTACCATTTTAACGACCCACGGTAACTTAAGCTTCCCATTGGTATTAGTACTTTTAAATGGTCAGAATTTAGCCGATATAGTCACAGCTTCTCGTGTTGCAGTTTAATTCTACATGCCCAAACAGTTGGCAAAGAGCTAATATATTAGCGTCCATTAAATTTGCCAGTCAACGTTAACTGATGTCTAATTTCACACCCTTCCACGCATACCCTGGAAGTCTCCACAGTTCACATTTGTAGGAGCAGCTTCATTGAAGACCGACATATTGGAGAGATGGCATAAAGATGTGTACGGAGAAAGTGGAGAGGAGTTAAATCTGGTGACCATAGTGGCCAAACAGTTGGACCTCCTCGACCTATCCACTTTTCTCCGAGTGTTTGATAGAGGAGTTCGGGGACAAGTGAAAGTGAATCACAATTGATGTGAAGCTAACTGAGTAGAACTGATGGTAAACGCAAGATAAACATCAGAGGATGTCGTCTCGTCCCTTTATCTCAGTTGGATGAATCAAAACTGTTATGAAAACTGACTCAGTAAAACTTACTTCCAATAGGAGATACCGAAATCAGGAGGCCGTAGAAGGTCACCATGTTTTGTTTGCGACTGTGACGCGGGGATCTTAAATCGGATTATGTATTAAAACATCACATTTTCGGCAGGTTTTTTAAACAAAACTTTATCTACCTGCTTTATCACCTCTGCAGCCTCAAAAAGTTTCTAATACGATTATGAAAAATTCTGTAAAATTATTTCCTAAGCGAGTGGCCCCTCCTACTTAGGCGAATCTAGTATAACAACTACAACATTTTAAAATACATCCTTAGGTTTAATATATAGGCATTCTTGTCAGCTCTGTTAGGTACACTTATACTCTTATCCTGCCTCGATACCGTCCACCTACTGCAAAGTAGAATACCGCGTTTCAGGATATAAAATCGAACCTTGCCTTAGTATTGGAGTATTTTGTAGGCTGTTGTGTACTTCATTACATGTAATGTTATCCTTGAACATGTAGAGGACTATTCATGGCCACTGAACGCCATTGACACTCAGCGAGGGGTTAACGACTCCCTCCACAAAAAGGAGCTGATAGCGACAGACGAGAAGAAGCGAATCCTGACGGACAACGCCGAACTTTACGTCGCCAAGCGGTCTGAGGGAGCAAAGAAAACGTTTCTTTCTGTGGCGATGCGCCAGCTTGTCTTGTGTGTATCCAGATCATGAATCATGAAACGTTTTAGAGTCTTTTCTGCCGCATAACGACGGTAGAGGACGTCACTCAAAACCTCTTTATCGAAATTTCATTCGACATGACACGTTTGGAAATCCCCCGAACGAAAAAGCAGTCCTTTTAGTTCCTCTACGGGTTACTTATGTGGAGAAAATATAGTGATGTCTTATTTAGCCAGAGGAAATGCTGCATTCGGCCCAAAAATTCAACATCTCTCTCTCTCTCTCTCTCTCTCTCTCTCTCTCTCTCTCTCTCTCTCTCTCTCTCTCTCTCTCTCTCTCTCTCTCTCTCTCTCTCTCTCTCTCTCTCTCTCTCTCTCTCTCTCTCTCTCTCTCTCTGTGTGTGTACGTGTGTGTGTGTACGTGTGTGTGTGCGCGTGTGTGTGCGCGTGTGTGTGTGCGCGTGTGTGTGCGCGCGTGTGTGTGTGCGCGTGTGTGTGCGCGTGTGTGTGCGTGCGTGCGTGCGTGCGTTAGCCACATAACTCAAACTTGAAAATACCAAACTTCGCATTTAATTTTAACATCTTCCTAGATTGACATGAAGATTTAAAACATCTTTTAAATGTTTTGTTCTCTTCTCAGAAAGGGCTCGAATAATTTTAAGTTGATTAAGTTATTTTAATGGAAAATGAAATGTGTGTTTTGAATTTTCTGCCACTGCAACTCATTCTGAATGTCTTTTGCATTCCTGGTAAGTCTGATAGACAAAATCTTACTGAACAGAAAAGTACATCTTGATAAAGTACATAATTAATTGATATAATTTTGGTCGAACTAGTACTCCATGTTTCATATATCGCTAGTGTCTGACTAGAACGTGTTTCATTAGGACCCTCCTAACATCCTCGGCTAATGTCGATTATTGAATTCTGATTTGATGAACTTCTTGGAGCCGATTGGTGCGTCGCATTTGGTAACTTGACGAACTTGAAGTTTGAGCTCTTTTCAAAGATGGTGTCGAAATAGAAAACTATCCTTTATATTTCGTTATTTATATATTTCCCCACGTGATTAATGCATTTGGACAGTGAATAAGCTAAAAATAACAACCAAGTAGTTAGAAGGAATGTACGAAGCACTAGTTGAATCCAAAATGTTGTACGCAGTGGAGATCTGGGGGGGGGGGGGGGCACAGATGTAAACAAAATGGTGGACCAAAACTACAGAAGGTTTTGTAAAGAGCTACTAGGCTTACCAAGGTCAGCACCTAGGGAAGTAGCTTTAGTAGAATTAGGAAAGACAAGAAGAAATGGAATAATAATGAAAAGAACAATGAAATTTTGGTATAGGTGTTTGGCCAAAGAAGAAGAGGAAATTATGTAATTATGCATGAGACAGCAAAACAGATTAGTGAACTCAAATAGTTGGTGGGCAGAGATAGAAGGAATTATGGAACAAATAGGAATGGGAGATATATGGAGATTAGAGGAAAGGAATACATGCGATGTGGGTAAATTAGTAAAATGCAGAATAGAAGATATAGAAAGACAGGAAGTATGGGGAAGTCTAGAAAATATGAAATCATTACAATTTTACAAGCAAATAAAAAGAAATTGGGGACGAGAAGCATATGTAGATTACTGCAATAGGCAAGAGAGAGAAGGGTTGGCTTGGTTGAGAACAGGAATATTTCTAACAGGGATAAGAGGTAGGGAAAAGAGAATTTGTGAATTGTGTGGGGTGGGGGGGGGGAAAGAAAGCATGGAACACTATGTAACAGAATGCGAGGAGGTTGCAATATGGAGAAAAAAGGTTTGGGAAGAAAAATGGGAGAAAGTAAAGAACAGGATAGTAGCTATAAAAATGTTAACGGGCAGGGAGGAAAAGAAGGTAAGAAGTATTGGTGAGGTCTTGCAGAAAGTAAAAGAAAAATGGGACAGAAATGTAAAGAATATAAGAAAGGAAGATGAGGGGGAGGAAAGGGACTAATTAAGTAACAAGTAGACATGTAGGTTAAGAGCTTCCTGGCGTAGCAGAAGACCAGGTGTCATGTAAGCCAAGGTAGCAACAAGGTAAAGACAAATAAATGTAGCCAAAAGTTGTAAACTGTAAAATTTTGGAATATGCACAATAAAATATATCATAACAAGTGGATTTCGTGTTCTATATCGTGATTCTCACTCCAAAAATGGTACGCTACTGTCGATCTGTCTATTTCTTTGTTCTTGATGTTCCTAAAATGTTCGTTAAGCTAATATTTAAATTCCTTTTGTTTTGCCAGTGTTGAAGTCGTCAAAATCTTTGCAATTTATCCGGTCCAATTTTGACTACCGTAATACTAGTTCGACTCAAAGTTATATTAATTTTATGCTTCATTGCATCATAGTACTTACTCATTAAGAATACCTAATTAATATTGAATAACATTTTTGAGCTAACCTCTTCCTAGATATTCCTAGTTTTTCGTCTGAATGTTCAAATATACGTTCCTCAACTAGGAAGTCTCCTTTGTTGTTATATCATATATAAAAAGCCCACATTATTGTTATATTCTCGTTGTATCTACAAAGAAAAATGTAATAAAAGAGTGGCTATAATGTTAATCTCCATTAATTTGAATATGACAGGAAAATAAGCGTTTGTAAGAAGTTTTGTACGAGAGCAACTAGAGAAACTATGTGAGTGCTAATATTAGACTTTTTTTAATCTTGTTTTATCTTTAAAATACTGTGGTCCAGTCGATGAACGATCATCTGACGTTACGCCCACAATTCCGGGCATCTTCAGAGAAGTTGACTCCTGGCTTGTTTACCTGAACTATATATAGGAGGGGGACCAGGCTTCACACCCAAAAAGGACAACAAAACACTGCACTGGAACGACATGACAGCAACATAAAAGCATTCTTGCCTTACACCAAGGATGTTACAGATCGAATTGGCAAACTGCTGGAGACAGCCAATATTAAACCAATCTTCAAAGTTAATAGAAAACTTAGAACAACTGAGATGAGCAAAGGACAGGTGGTATCCGCGGTTGATACAACAAATTTACCGAATACCATGCATCTGCGGCCAAGTCTGCGTTGTCACCATCAAGCACAGTATCAAAGAGCATAAAAACAGCTGCCGGCTAGGAAAAATCAGCAGTAGCGGAGCGTGCGTTGCTAATGGGCCATGACATCAAGTTTGATGAGACTGAAGTCCTAGACGACACAACCTACTACCACGCACGGCTGTATCGAGGATACAAAAGCAATTTTAATTGAAAAGAGGAAGTAGGACCTATACACAAAGCCGGTACCGTTGCTAGATAATGCAAAACCAACCTGACAAATAAATGTGGTAGTTTCCTTAGCACTAAGGAATTGGTCTGCAAGAGGCGGTGTCTCACACCCATTTTTGTAATTTACGTCCTCCAACGTTAAGTCATATCGGACGATGAATGGAATAGGTGAAATGATGCTCAAATGATCCCAGGGTCCATAGAGCTTAGAGTTACCCGACATTCGTCCTTCAGCATAAGGGAAAACCCCGGAAAAAGCCTTATGCACCCTGACCGAGATTCGAACTTGGGACCTCTTGTACGTGAGGCAGACACGCTACCATCTACTCTACCGAGGCGGGCATGACGTTAATGGTGCAAATGAGTAGAACAAATCATTTTCATGTGTTGCGAGACTTTGTTTATTTCCTATATTACGCAGCACTGAAAATCCAGTCTTTTTGTGTAGAATACTGGACAGTTTATTTATTGATCTATCTTTTTTTTTTTCTTTTGGTAGGTGGTGCATTCTCTATATTGTTAATTTTTGCAGACACCTCTCCTCGACTGCTTTTGGACAGCTCGAAATTACATTTTTCAAGCTGTATAATGGATGTTGATAACACCCAAAATGGAGATTACCCAATAATTGTTGTGAAAGTAATATATTAATTCAATATGTCAAACAGCATGCACCCTGTGGAAGGCAGATCTACCTGCGTGGCGAGTACTAGTAATGAAACTAAAGCTACGCGTTGCGAACCGGACTATCCCTGCGTGTTGTCCCCGGGACTTACGTCAGCAGTTATATACAACGAGACTCGTAAACTTCATATCCCTTTTAAGGTGTAGAGGATCCGATGCCTGCTGAGCAGAATGCTTTACATGCCTGCGAGATTCTTCTGTTGATTTCTTTTGTGGTGTTGTCTTTGAAGGACACCAGTTGTCATAGATAGATATACTCTGATGCGTCGGTTATTATTGGGGTTTTGGCGCCGTTTGTCATTACTTGGGTGTTGCACATATTCATGGTGATACCTGCCTTTCTGCGTGTACAAGGTGCCTTAAAAGTATGTCGAATCTTCTGGTGGAATGCAATATCTACCTTCTTTACTTACTCTGTATTGGTAGAGAAACAAAAGAGTCATTTATATTTGAATATATATATATATATATATATATATATATATATATATAAAATTAAACACATTTTGGTTTTAATTAAGAAGATCTATATACTAATTGTAGTACTGCGGGGGGAGGGGTGGAATTCTGCCTTTTATACTTTCGAAGATCGTGTTTTACAATTTAGTTCCCCTTTTCTTAGAAACAAATAAAATTTTACAAGTTATAAAAACTTTTCTGCTAGATTTGGGCGCTTTCGACTTGAGTTTCCGTTACGATAGTAAAACAAAAGAGCGGCTGAGGCAGTAACAGACAGATAGGACCAACTTGTATTCTTTTAATGTAAGCCCAGATTAGAGTGTGCAATTTGTATTGCGCTCAGAGCTTTATGTTGCTATAACTTTGAAAAGGCTCGCTAAGCGTGATCGATATATCGAATAGTTTGTGTGTGTGCGTTTCTATGTACAGTCACTTCCAAGTTCTACCGCATCCCTACTGGATTAGGATTAATCATGTGGGAGATTCAAACTTTTAGATGTGGGCACTTCTCTCGGAGTCAGTTATTTCACAGAAGCGTGAACAACACAGACAACCTATTCTCATACAACTGCTTGGACCTCAATATCTCGTAGTTCAATAACGTTCTAATGCCTTTTGTCACTTAATGTTTTAAAACACTTGACTTCAATATTTATTTGTACGGGGGCTATTCAATAAAGAATGATCACAATTCTTTATTCATCCTCATAATTTTGATCATCCTTCTCAAAATAGTCTCTCCTGAATGCGATGCACTTGTTCCAGCGTTTCTGCCAGTCTTCAAAGACTTGCTGGAAATCATTTTTTGAGAGATTCTTCAAAGTCGCCTCCGCAGCCTTCACCACTTCTTCTGATGATGGATAATGCCTCCCACGAAGGCGTTTCTTCAAGTTAGCGAATAGAAAAAGGTCACATGGGGCTAAATACGGACTATAGGGAGCGTGAGGGATGCACTTCACGTTTATTTTTGTAAGATATTCAGCAGCAACATTGGCAATATGCGGCCGCGCATTATCGTGGTGCAGCATCCAGCCTGCTTCACGGAAATGTGGTCTTTTGCGCCTGATATTGACTTGCAATGTTTTCAGGACATCCCTGTAGTATTGTGCAGGTACAACATGAAGATAGACCATTCCATGAATATTAAAGAATGATATGACCATAACTTTCCCAGCAGAAGCAACCACTTTTGCCTTTTTGGGGGTTGGTGATGAACGAGATTTCCACACTGAGCTTTGCTGTTTGCTCTCAGGATCAAAATGATGTAGCCAAGTTTCATCAGCAGTGATTACGTTTAAAAGAAACTCCGGATCTTCCTCTAACATCAACTTTAACTTATGCGAATGTCCTTTTTTCGGGAATCAACAGTCTTGGAAACCATCGCTCAAAAACACGTATCATGTGTATTGTTTGTCACCAACGTGTGGGTGTCACCCAATGAAATGCTCAGTATTTCAGAAAGTGATCTTAAGCTAATTCGTCGATCCTCTCTCACAGTGCAGCAGCAATGTTGATGTTTTCTTCCGTAAGAGCAGTAACTGGAGCACCGGGTCCACCTTCCATTGAAATTGATTGTCTCCCATCTTTAAACATTTTAGACCACCTTCGAACTGTGCTGTAGGGAAGAACAGACTCCGTAGGCCTCCTGTAACATTGTATAGGCCTCAACTGATGATTTGTTGGGATGAAAGCAGAATTTCAAAGCAGCATATTGTTCCTCGCGTGTTACCTCCATTGCAGTGGTAGGTGATACTGTACATGTCTGAACTTGCCTGGTTCTCACAGGTGGGAACCAGGAATACGAACAATGAAACTACTACGGCGTGTTTGTTTCACATTAAGCTAACAGAATATAGTAATATTGAATTATGTGCGAAAAATTATGACCGTAAAAAGTTGTGATCATTCTTTATTGAACAGCCCTCCTAATTTATGGAGATTATTAGCCTAATATTATGAATTTGGTCTGGGTGAGGAAATGTGTTAAAATCCCATTCTGGCAATACTAATTACCTACTATGTAATAAAAATGATTCCTTTGTCCACATTTGTCTACTCACGCTGTCTTTTAACAAGGAATTGTTAGAAATAAAGCATAAGTATTTATATGCCAAACAGAGTTTAAATCTTTATTTGTACAACAGGTCTTCGAGCGGGTCCGTTAGGTGAGCATTTGTGCTTAGTAAAAGTGGAAAGGAAAAATCCGAGAGAAGACGAATGAGCTCTACTTGTTATTAGCCAGGCAATCTTCGTCCCGGATCGCCTGTTCAAACTCGGTGGAGGATAATGTATTTTCTGGACGTAAAAATTGCTAATATGACTTTCTTTGAAAGGGAAGTGAAGCTAATGGTCCCGTGTCGTAGATTTACATTACTTAAAAGAATCGTAACTCTAATGACCTGTAAGCAAATGGATTGTTAAGAAGTAGTTAAAAAGTATCTGTAAATAAAAACTTACTTTGTAAAAATAAAAAAATAAAATTGATCTTTTTTCACATGACTTTTTCTGCTTATTTTTCGACAAACTATTCTTACAAAAGCATATTGTTCTATCTACTTTATGCTGATCAAGATAAATATTTGTATAAATGGTTTTATTGTAGTTCCTTATAGTTTCGGTTAAATAGAAAAGCGCTAGTTTAAGGGAAAGTATTTGTTTATCTGCTCCGTATGTGATGTCTTTGAAATGTAGTTCTATTTGAATGAAAAGAAAGCTAATAACAATTTTACTCTTAAAAGAAGTATGAGTATTATAAAATTCATACCAATAGCTAGGAATATCTCGAAATTGTTAATGCCACAAACAAGTTATTTGGCATAAAAATGTGTGTTTTGAAGAGATCTATATTGCCTCTATCTCTTAGGGTTATCACTGTTGCAAAATTCACTTAGAATAGAGTCCTTTAGAAACTGTTTCCAAATAATTTAATATAATCTATACGTTGGATTTGTCATGGAAATATCATAAACCTTGGGATTTTCATCAAAATTGTTAATAAATTTTTTAGGAAGTCAAGCTTTTCAAAATGTTTTCCATGTAAAGAGTACTCCTGGATGTTTGGTCTTTTATTTTATTTAAGATCTCCGAGTCATAAGAGAGGACTTTGATTTTTAAATAATGTTCGTTATTGGACCTAATTTTGTTTTTGAGTTATCCTGTTAATAGACAAAGTGACCGGCATGCATCCTTTTTTTTTTTCCAATTTTTGTTTTATTCAGTAAGCTTCATAGTATTTATTTCCGGCAAAATCTCTGTATAGTATTTGTACAGAACAGAATATTTCCTGTACTTATTGACGTACGTAGGAAAAAAAACAACGCCCATTTTCAGTAAATATGGCACCAGTATGTGGATGCTGATAATGAAATGATAAATAGGAAGGAAGCATTTAGGGCTTGTTTACGGAACCTCTCCGGAACTTGCCAGTTACGGGGACTAATGAAAACCTAAACCTCAATCAGGGAGAATGGTCCTGTCGGGATTTGAACCGCGTAACTTCCGTGCAGGAGTCCTTGCGCAAACAAAGCACAGCGTGTTAGCCTGTTGATCATCCCGGGCAAGAGTACTTCGATAATTTGGATAAAGTTTCAGTAGGGAGAAGCAGAATTCTGGCAGTGCTGTATTAAAATTATAGCGTGTCGATCTTCTCTTTCAGCCACTCCATTGGGCCATAACATATTTTTATTCCTTTCCATTTTATCATCAACTTACAGAGGGCTTACATCCCCAGGACCTACAAGTGGGTGTCTGGGATCAGACACCTGGCGAGAGCATAGGAACTTTCGAGTGAATATCAAGATGGGGGAACCCAATATCTGGTATGAGAGTGAAGAAATGTATATGAAATGCCGAAGCAAAGGATGAAAGGGAAAGTAAATATGGAGAAGTTTTGTAGGATGAATGGTGGGAGAACCCAGATGCCGCTTCGTCCACCACGAACCTCACATGATGTTCCCTGGGATGGAACTCGGGCCGCCTTATCTATGGAGCCACCAGGCCGCAGCATTCTCTCTGAAAATGCGGCCATTTATCGGTTATAGAATATAGCCAACGTACCGTAATAACCACACACTGAAAAAGTTGAGGACCTATTTCAATTTTAGCAGGTATATCGGTAAGGTAATCGTCCTGTTCCTGTATTGCCCCGTATTCCCCACAGAGTCATGTTTGTGTTGAAAGCACCAGCTGTCCTTTTGAGTAAAGGCTTTGTATTTTTTTATATTGCTTGGAAACAGGCGTGGCAGGAGGCAAGCAATTAACTGTGGACTATAGTGCATTTAGCTTACGAGAAAATCCCATAAAATTGAGGCCAGCATCGACAGAAGGCCAGAGTTGATGAGGAAACATTGTAATGACGTTATCACAAAATAGAATCCATGGGACCGTGAAACAATGAGATTGTCGGCGCCCACAAAGAGACAATATCCGGTCCTCACAATCCAATATAGTTGTCGTCTTGTGTGTCATATACAAGAAGTTGCTCGTTTTAAACTGATTTATGGGCATGCGCAGATCGCAGGAAAGTAATTTCCTGTGCGGCGCTAATGTTGATTCTCTGTGCTGATTTGTTCTTGTACACTGCCTCGCAATAATATTGCCGGTTGGTTGCCGTACACTTTATTGCTTCCGCCACGGCATGAGCTATCGATCCATCTTGCAGGACGAAAATCCAACCGAGAAACGAAGTTATACTTTCTCTGCGACATACCTGTTGTAGGTAGAGGAAAAATTGTATGCTACTTAAAAATACGACAGCAAGATCTCATTAAAAATGCTTGTTTTGAGTACAAAATCCGAAAAATAAAAATAGAAAAATAGTAAAGGAATAACGTTAATATGAACCCGGGTCGGAAAATAATTGTTGACATAAAACAAAAGAATTGAAGGTTAACATGAACTGCTCGAAGTGGCTTCCTCCTGCTCTAATGCCTATAAGTCTGTGGTCCAGACTTCCTCTACTCTGTTGCGAATTCCTCAAGTGTTTTATATTTGGTCTTTCGAAGTGGCAATATACGCTTCAACTTAAAATGCATCCAGAAGATGAAATCCTTTGGATTCAAGTTAAGAGACCGAGCAGTCCTTCTAATGTGTCCTCCTCCACCAATCCATCTATATGAAAATTTAATGTTGGATAAATTGCATGTTGTCTGACTGAAATGAGCCGGTGCACCATCGTGTGAAAAGCACTTTCGGTGGGTGACGTTCAGAACACATCATCAATTAAATGATGCAAGTTATTTCTGAGAAGTTATGGATAGCACTGGGCATTCAAGTTCGGAGTAAAGAAATGGGGACCAATAAAGTATAATGTTTCCATATTAAACGTTGAAATAGAACCTCTGTTGCAGTTTGTTCTGTTGTAGTTTGTGATTCTTCGTTGGTGCAACTGAGAGAATTATGAAAACTGACGAATAAACCCATCTCATTAGTGAAGATCGTGCTAGCTAAAATAAATTAACAAACATAAAACAAGTTTATAACATGGAAATTAAATGTTCTTTCACACCGGTCGTGTGTTGGCTAAATTGTGGAAACGTTGAGTCAGATTGAAAAATTCAATGCCATAGCCGGGATTTGAACCACGGATCTTCTGGTTTCCGTCCAGGCGCTCTAACAATTGAGGTACTATGGCCCAAGTGCCGATATGACATTAAATTCTCCAACTGACTCGTATTTTTTCCGGTAAACCACTTAGGAGTTCTCATAAACACATGAGACAACTACCTTAATGACGACTTACAACGTGTAAGTACTTTAAGGCCCGGGCTTTGTAGTTAACCACTATTAGGTCAATTAATGAAAATTAATTGTTGTTTCACACTGGCCGTGTGTAGGCTAAATTGTGGAAACGTTGAGTCAGACTGAAAAATTCAATGCCATAGCCGGGATTTGAACCACGGATCTTTTGGTTTCCGTCCAGGCGCTCAAACCATTGAGGTACTATGGCCAACGTTCCATTAATTGACCTAATAGTTGTTAACTACAAAGCCCGGGCCTTAAAGTACTTACACGTTGTAAGTCACTATTAAGGTAGTTGCCTCATGTGTTTATGAGAACTCCTAAGTGGTTTACCGGAAAAAATACGAGTCAGTTGGAGAATTTAATGTCATATCGGCACGTTGGCCATAGTACCTCAATGGTTAGAGCGCCTGGACGAAAACCAGAAGATCCGTGGTTTAAATCCCGGCTATGGCATTGAATTTTTCAGTCTGACTCAACGTTTCCACAAGTTTATATCATGTTTAAAGTCCACCACTTGCCGTTCCTTGCATCCGCTGAAAGTGATACGGGTAGAGAAGATATAGAGGCAAAATTCTCCGGATATTCACAGAAATAGTGACCACTCGTACTGCAATGCGTTCTGTGCTATCTGATGGGTTTGCCTACATATCACTAAGAATTCGTTCTTCACGTTAGTGCTTCTTACCTTTCTTAATCTCCCAACATCCGAACCACTTCTCTCTCAAGCATTGATAGATTAGTGTGAATTCATGAACAAGTCAATGCTTATCGGGGCACCAACAGTTCATACACTCGTGTTGTATTGCCTTCTACAACGCTATACATGTGTTGTTATCGATCCATTCACTCACAGGACATACTTTCTTCTGTGTGTGTGTGTGTTTCTGTGTGTGTGTGTCTGTGTGTGTCTGTGTGTGTCTGTGTGTGTCTGTGTGTGTCTGTGTGTGTCTGTGTGTGTCTGTGTGTGTGTGTCTGTGTGTGTGTGTGTCTGTGTGTGTGTCTGTGTGTGTCTGTGTGTGTCTGTGTGTGTCTGTGTGTGTCTGTGTCTGTGTGTGTCTGTGTGTGTCTGTGTGTGTCTGTGTGTGTCTGTGTGTGTCTGTGTGTGTGTGTCTGTGTGTGTCTGTGTGTGTCTGTGTGTGTCTCTGTGTGTGTCTGTGTGTGTCTGTGTGTGTCTGTGTGTGTCTGTGTGTGTATGTGTGTGTGTCTGTGTGTGTGTCTGTGTGTGTCTGTGTGTGTCTGTGTGTCTCTGTGTGTGTCTGTGTGTGTGTGTCTGTGTGTGTTTGTGTGTGTCTGTGTGTGTCTGTGTGTGTCTGTGTGTCTGTGTGTGTCTGTGTGTGTGTCTGTGTGTGTCTGTGTGTGTCTGTGTGTGTGTGTGTGTGTGTGTGTGTGTGTGTTTTCTGTAACAAACAACCTAATAATCGGACTATAGTTTGATGCAATTGGTTATTAATCCTTTGCTAAACAAAAAACAAGTAAACAAGACAAAAAGCAATCATGGACAATAATTTATTCAGTTAATTATTATAGGTGTCAAGGTAGAGGTAAATCCTTCAATAATACTCTAACAGTTTTCCACACCCATCTTCATATATGAACTTCTTTTACTGCTTTTGTTTTCTGGGGGTGGTATCTTTCCAGAAATATTTGACGCCTATAAAGAGACACCCTGTATTTTAGTGAACAGCAGGAACCACGTTGTAGTTGTAAATAAAGCGTAGCCTGTTTAATGAACACAATTGTATTTTATCGTGTCCAGGGATTAAGTCAATGGAAGAGTACTGGTATGTTGAAATAAGATTATTTCACTTAACAAGCGCTTATTTTCTCTGCGTGACCCAATTTGCAGACTGCTGGACTTAACAGCAGCATCCCGTGGTCAGCCAGCCCTCGTTAATCCATACAACAAGGTAGCTATAACCTTTACTACCATTTCTCATGACTCTGTGAATCTTGCAGGAAGAAATAGAAGTGTAATCATTAGAGTATTGAGATCTACTGTGTTACAATCACACCATTTCCTCTACTCATTCTTCTACAAACTATCGTTACAAAATTTTATTTACTTCATGTCTATGTAGATAGACATTTGTCTCAATTATTTTATTACATGGCTCTTTGTAAATACAAGAGTGATATAAGAGACTGAAGTGATAGTCAAATGTTTAAATAGCTAGTCACTTGTGCTACTTCGCAAGTAAGAAATGAATGATAATTTAACACTTCAAGATTGTCTAGAGATCTAAATGTTTTTCGTTCTATACTGCCAAAAGATCGATGTCAAGATTTCGTTGGAAATACAAATTTAGGGCCCCGTGAACCACCCAAATAGACATTTTAGGCAAACGTTCCTATATCTGTGAACAGCATAAAAAAATGTTAAACACGGAAGCTGGTATCTACGTAAGTTCAGTCATCCAAGAATACGACTCAA
This sequence comes from Mantis religiosa, assembly GCA_030765055.1. NCBI lineage: Eukaryota > Metazoa > Arthropoda > Insecta > Mantodea > Mantidae > Mantis > Mantis religiosa. The sequence goes on along the minus strand of CM060947.1, from coordinate 56,384,811 downwards.
AGATGTTTAGAAAAGATTTGCTCCACCTTACACTACTACTTAATTTGAAACATTTCCAGTATCTTTATTTTCTTAAGAATGGGCTAACTATGTTTAATTAAATACCGTTTGTGATGTTGCTAGGCTTAAGCGAGTGAACAATTTGTTTTTATTTTTTGTTTCTTTACGAAAAATCTTACTTTTTGACATTTCCAGGCTGTACTTACTATACGTGAGGATTTTCGAGTGCCTCTGACGGCAAAGTTTTTCTGGTGACCCTCGGTCCTCTCGTACAAGAATTTACCCCTCTGCATGTTACATTAAGTTTTACGTACCTTATACATAGTAGACAGAGAATATTGCATCCCACCCAACAATTCATGATTGAGATATGTAGGAAATATAGTTTTACATATATTTATGGTTCGCGTGGTTTAACTTATTATAGAGGGATTAGTTTATTGTGTGCTGCCTACAAAATATATGCCAAAATAATAAGTACTCGGTTAAACAAAATAACAGATGCAAAACTCCTAGAAGAACAAACTGGTTTTAGAAAAGGAAGAAGCACCATTGACAATGTTTTTACTCTTAAACAAATAATAGAAAAACGAGGAGAACAAAATTTAGAGACGCACTTACTATTTATTGACTATTATAAAGCTTTTGACAAAGTATCACGAATGATACTGTGGAAAATTTTAAATAGTAGAGGCATACCTTTACAACTAATTGAAGTTATAAAAGTTTGTACATTGACACAAAAATAAAAATAAATAAAAGAGAACCAGTAATAGTTAATGGTGGCGTAAGACAAGATTGTCCTTTATCAACCGCACTTTTTTATATTTATGTTGACGAAATAGTAAGGATTTGGTCGAATAAAGTCAATGGAGGCATTAATGTATCAGGAGCTAAATTGAAAACTATGTTGTATGCAGACGATCAAATAATAATGGCCACAAATGAAGATGACTTGCAGAAAATGCTGTATAATCTAGACAAAATTGCTATAGAATATGGAATGTAAATATCAGCAAATGAAATCCAAAACCATGGCATTTAAAGGAATTAATCCAGTAAGATCAAAAATAGTGTTAGGTAACATAATAATTCAGCAGAAATCACACTTTAAGTATTTAGGATGTAATGTCTCGTACCAAGGGGAAGCTGATATAATACAGAAAATAAATTTAACTATATAACAGGCACGATAAAAAGAACATTAAAAAATAAAGCAAGAAAGGACTCTATAATAAAACTATACAAAACAATGGCAATACCAACTCTGATCTATGGATCAGAAACATGGACACTAACAAAAATAAATAGTACGAGAACACAGTCATCAGAAACGAAATTCATAAGAGCAATAGCTGTATATACCAAAATTGATAAAAAACATAGTCAGGATATTAGGACAGAATTAAAAGTAGATGAAATAAACCATACTATTGAAAGAAATAGAAATCAATGGAAAGAGCATGTTCAGAGGATGAATAATAACAGAATACCAAAAATAGCCTTAAACTATAAACCTATAGGAAGAGAAACCAGGGAAGACCGAAGAAAAGATGGGCAGACCAATTTGGAGCCGGAACGGGTTAAACAATCCAAAGCCGTGAGGTAGAAGAAGAAGAAGAAGAAGAAGAAGAAGAAGAAGAAGAAGAAGAAGAAGAAGAAGAAGAAGAAGAAGAAGAAGAAGAAGAAGAAGAAGAAGAAGAAGAAGAAGAAGAAGAAGAAGAAGAAGAAGAAGAAGAAGAAGAAGAAGAAGAAGAAGAAGAAGAAGAAGAAGAAGAAGAAGAAGAAGAAGAAGAAGAAGAAGAAGAAGAAGAAGAAGAAGAAGAAGAAGAAGAAGAAGAAGAAGAAGAAGAAGAAGAAGAAGAAGAAGAAGAAGAGAAGAAGAAGAAGAAGAAGAAGAAGAAGAAGAAGAAGAAGAAGAAGAAGAAGAAGAAGAAGAAGAAGAAGAAGAAGAAGAAGAAGAAGAAGAAGAAGAAGAAGAAGAAGAAGAAGAAGAAGAAGAAGAAGAAGAAGAAGAAGAAGAAGAAGAAGAAGAAGAAGAAGAAGAAGAAGAAGAAGAAGAAGAAGAAGAAGAAGAAGAAGAAGAAGAAGAAGAAGAAGAAGAAGAAGAAGAAGAAGAAGAAGAAGAAGAAGAAGAAGAAGAAGAAGAAGAAGAAGAAGAAGAAGAAGAAGAAGAAGAGAAGAAGAAGAAGAAGAAGAAGAAGAAGAAGAAGAAGAAGAAGAAGAAGAAGAAGAAGAAGAAGAAGAAGAAGAAGAAGAAGAAGAAGAAGAAGAAGAAGAAGAAGAAGAAGAAGAAGAAGAAGAAGAAGAAGAAGAAGAAGAAGAAGAAGAAGAAGAAGAAGAAGAAGAAGAAGAAGAAGAAGAAGAAGAAGAAGAAGAAGAAGAAGAAGAAGAAGAAGAAGAAGAAGAAGAAGAAGAAGAAGAAGAAGAAGAAGAAGAAGAAGAAGAAGAAGAAGAAGAAGAAGAAGAGAAGAAGAAGAAGAAGAAGAAGAAGAAGAAGAAGAAGAAGAAGAAGAAGAAGAAGAAGAAGAAGAAGAAGAAGAAGAAGAAGAAGAAGAAGAAGAGAAGGAAGAAGAAGAAGAAGAAGAAGAAGAAGAAGAAGAAGAAGAAGAAGAAGAAGAAGAAGAAGAAGAAGAAGAAGAAGAAGAAGAAGAAGAAGAAGAAGAAGAAGAAGAAGAAGAAGAAGAAGAAGAAGAAGAAGAAGAAGAAGAAGAAGAAGAAGAAGAAGAAGAAGAAGAAGAAGAAGAAGAAGAAGAAGAAGAAGAAGAAGAAGAAGAAGAAGAAGAAGAAGAAGAAGAAGAAGAAGAAGAAGAAGAAGAAGAAGAAGAAGAAGAAGAAGAAGAAGAAGAAGAAGAAGAAGAAGAAGAAGAAGAAGAAGAAGAAGAAGAAGAAGAAGAAGAAGTGGTTTAACTTGAAATATGACCTGCTTAGCGCGCTTTATATTTACAGTGAAATATGGTAATAATGAAAATATGGTATCAATACTGGTTTGTACGAGATAATTAATAGAGACAAATATAAGTTCACACTGTATAAAATCGACTCCATAGCTGAATTAAATGGACGTACCTTCCCTCCGTATCATTGTGATACAAATACTATCGAGCTAATATGGGCACAAATCAATGAAGGAGGTAGAAAAGATGTACTGGGGAAAGATTGATGTTGGACAATTTCATCACAAATTTATAAGAAAGTGACTCTCCAAAAAATCCCTAATGGACGGTTTATCTATACTACCGCCATCTACCAGTAGGTAAGTAGTCTTTAAAGCGCTATGCTTGAAAGTATTAAAGGGTTCACTACAATATAATCATGCGGAATCAATCGGAATGAAAGTAATGCGATGTGGGATTAATCAGTCATGAGTTGCCTTCGCGGGCAATAATGCGTTCTCTCTCTCTCTCTGTCTCTCTCTCTCGAATTCGCATGTTCAAGATAAACCATACAAACTGTACATAGAGTGATGCAATATGGGATTAGGCAGTCATGGGTTACCTACAACAGCGCGGGCAATAGTGCGCTCTAATTCCTGTGTTTCAAGCTAGACTACGAACTGTAAGATGTTTTTTGACGAATGAAATGTGAATCTCAAAATTTCCGGGAATAAGCTGTGTACCTACAATTGAAGCCCCCCTCCTCCCCGTTTATACCCCGCCTTAACTGCAATGGTCATATCGGTGGCCGTTAACTGGTATGCGTTGGTTTTTAATCATTAGATGACGCACACATTCGCACTCTCATTTATGCTTCCAGATTCTGGGGAAGATGAATTATCTTGGTTGGTGAAAAATCCCCTCCCCCAGCCGGAATGGAACCCGGGAACCCTCGCGCAGCAGGCAGGTGCTCTACCGATTGAGCTACGGGGCCAGCCAGTTGAAGTGTGTTGTTGATCCACAGAATATAAAAACTTCTGCATTCTATAGAGTATAAAAATAAACTCCAGTAAAATGTTATTGCTAGATGGCCATGTTGAATCTTTAACAATGTAGACAGAATTTATAAAATGACAATCGATTCTGTGTTTCTTTAATTGGCATTTATCAGTTTATCCATATGCCAGTAGGGGACAATGTCCCAGTATGGCAATACTCGAAGGCCGTTTCGGCTTTCAACGACCTCCTAGCCTGTGTACTTAGTATTTACTGCAGATGTGTAAGTAACCAAACATTGGAAGTTAATTGTTCTTTCACACTGGCCGTGTGTAGGCTAAAGTATGGAAAGATAGAGTCAGACTGAAAAATTCAATGCCATAGCCGGGATTTCCATTAATTGACCTAATAGTGGTTTACTGTATGAAGCCCGGGCCTTAAAGTACTTACATGTTGTAAGTCGCCATTAAGGTAGTTGTCTCGTGTGTTTATGAGAACTCCTAAGTGGTTTACCGGGAAAAACACGAGTCAGTTGGAGAAGTTAATGTCATGTCGGCACGTTGGCCATAGTGACTTAAGGTTTAGAGCGGCTGGATGGCTACCAGAAGATCCGTGGTTCAAATCCCGGCTATGGCATTGGATTTTTCAGTCTGACTCTATCTTTCCATAATCAAACATTGTTTAAACTGCTGAATAACTTTTGTTACAGTCCTTTATATGTATGTACTTAAGCTTTTGGATGCCATTCTAATAACCTCCTTGTAAGAAATTTGAGCTTTATTTTGTTTCTACTTTTGTTGTAATCAGGTTGGTAATTGTGTGGAGAGAAATTGTTAACATTAGCAATCAGTGAGCCAATATATTGAGTTCAGTTTTTCTTGATGGTCAAAAGTCGTTAACTTAGTGGTCCGGGATTGCAGAATATTACCTTGTTGTACAAAGTTAAAGTTTTCTGCATCATATGAGTAATGTAGCATTTTTGTATTAAATAATTACATACTGAAAAGAAGGTACATGTCCTGCGCCGTGGCGTAGCGGGCTAATGCAGCATGTCTTGGTCCCTGGCCACGGAAAGCGGCCCGGGTTCGATCCCACCCATGGGGTGCGGATATTAAGTCCCTGGTATAGGACCGGTGCCCACTCAGCAGCGTGAGCAAAGTGAGCCTACGCTACGTAAGCGGTCCTGGTTGCGAAAACCAACATTCCAGCTGGGGGATGCCGAGATGCTGACCACATCTCCTCCCCGTATCGGTTAGATAATCGCTCACCTGTGCCTTGCGTAAGTGGGCGTGAGGCCGACAGTCGGGTTGGTAGGCCTTGGCCCTCTTAGGGCTGTCGCGCCAGGGTTTCTTATTTATTATTTTTAAAGAAGGTACAAGTATTTTAAAATGCAGCCTACTATTCCGACCAATGTTTGTTCCACCATCAAACCGCTGTGCATATTTCCAGAACTTGAAAGACTGTCGGTGTGACTGGAAGTCATACGTTCTGCCAATGTTTTACACTCTTTTGTGTGAAAATCAGGAATTTTAATCCATTATTTGGTATAATATGAACTGTATGAAATTAAAATTATGAAGGGTAAAGGGGAGCATTGTCAATAAAATCCTCTAAACCAGTGCACAATAGTTTCATAAAGTAAATTAACTTAACTCCTATATGGAATTTAGAAGCCTAATCGTGCAATGGGTCTTAAATATAATATATAAGACATATAGAAAATTGGTGTAGGCGTTATATGTTCGGTGTTTTGGGCACTGGGAACAGATTTACCAGCGCGTACTTTGTAAAGCTACCCCAGCCGCGCGTGTCTCTCAAGGCGATAGGGGGTTGCTATGTTGACTGCGAGAACTAATCGTGTGGTGGGTTTTATACGGCTTTCGTGTCAACCCCTCACCCCATTTTTATCGACAACAGTCACACACGAAACAAAAGAAAAATAAGTATCGGAATTTCAAGCTCGTTCTTGAAGCGGCGTTCCTGGATTTGTTTTGTTTTCGCCTCATTTCAGTGCTTTGTCGCGGATTATACGCTTGCCTCGGTATTCGAGATCTCGGAGACGACGAGAGAAAAAAGTCCCATTATCATTTCACGACCATAGTCTTTACAAAATATTTTTATAACTCACTCATTCAAATATCCGCACAGTAAAAGTTTTATTTTGTATTAAACTTCGGAGAACAATTACTTTCTGTCCGGTGTGTGTTTTGTTCGCAGTGTAGATGCGCTGATTTGTCCATTTGTGTATGGATTTGACGGATTTAAACAACAAAGAAGGACTCACTCATAACATTAATGAAACTACTCCGTCCAGTGGTATCTCGTTCATATCTCCTTGCTACATTTATAAACCTGCTGAGGTTCTAGGCATCTTTTTCTGACATCTCCTAAACGCTACGGTCTCATAATATGCAATATCTGTATTCATTACATTTGTGCTGACCGCACATTAATGTATACGGAATTTACATAGTTTTAAACTATATTATAATTGAAATTGTTTATCACACTAGCCGTATGTAGGACGCACTATGAAAGGATAAAGCCAGAATGAAAAATTCAATGCCATAGCCGGGATTTGAACCAGCCGCTCTAACCGTTTGAGCTACTATGGCCAACGTGACATTAAATTCTCCAACTGACTCGTGTTTTTTCCGGTAAACCACTAGGAGTTCTTATAAACACATGAGACAGCTACCTTAATGGCGACTTACTATGCTGTAAGTACTTTAAGGCCCGGGCTTTATAGTCACGAGTCAGTTGGAGAATTTAATGTCATGTTGGCACGTTGGCCATAGTAGCTCAAATGGTTAGAGCGGCTGGACGGAGACCAGAAGATCCATGGTTCAAATCCCGGCTATGGCATTGAATTTTTCATTCTGGCTCTATGCTTTTATATTATAATTGTATAAACTATATATTTGATTGCTGCGCCATGGCTGAGTGGTTAGATTGCTTCGCTCTCATCTAGGCGGTCCGGGTTCAATCCCAGGTGACCGCAAAGTGGGATTTGTGGTAGACAACATGGTGCTGAGGGGGTTTCTTCCGGGTCCTCCGGTTTCCCCCACCATCATTCCACCAATTGCTCCATCATTCATACATCCCATGCGTTGGGCCGACCGCCCAACCGTGATCTCATCAGGTCAATATTGTGACTTTGTGCGCTCGTAGAATTAAAACTCTTGTTTGCAGAAATTTAAAATGCTCTTTATTTCAGTAAATAGTAACCTTGTACACCCCTGCAGCAGTAAAAAGGACTGACATACACAACAGCCGTATTGAAGGTCTCTCGTTGCTTCACCACACGTAAACAAACAAAAGGAATCACTGCGGTACACTTCAAATGTCCACACACACAATTACTGCACAGCTGCAACTCAGTTAACAACTCACTAGCAACTGACTACCGCTCTCACACTTTGCAAATTTTTATACCTCCGGTCATTGCTCTAGAAAGCCGTCGACGTTTCAAGGCCTTTCGCGGCGGCAAGAGAAAGACGGAGCTATCCAGACATCACTCTATCTCTCTCACTTTGTTTCTTTTTCTCTCTCGGCAAGCGTTTAGCGCTTGCACCACTCCTGCGCACGTGGCGGTACTTGCTTGTCACCCCTCCAACACACACACACACACACACACACACACACACACACACACACACACACACACACACACACACACAAAAAAGCGATCGGTGACAATATGCTTCGACTCCCTCGCTTTGAGGGCACCCAAGCGACTCGTAACCCCAACATTGCTGAGGAACAGAGACGTAAATGTATATGATATATATTATTTGATTATTATCTGTTTATTTCTTTCTTTGCTATTGATTTGTAATATTTAATAGGGAAGCAGTTCTCTTCACTGGACTCTCCTTGTCGTTTCCATGTTTCTACGTTTAGTAATCCGAATTGTGAGCAAAACCAATTATAATAGTGCACCTTTTATTTACAAATTTAAAACATATAGTTTCATACCCTCAGTTTTCTCTATCAGTACTTCTACAAACTACAACTGTATTCTTAACTAAACGTCCTATGCTCATTTAACTATGTCAATATGGTATAGTCGTGTGGACAGTCATTCTATACCTGAGAAGTTTAAGTAACCCAGGTATCAAAATGTTAAACAATTATTTTACTTCTTCTTAACTAATAGATGTTATGGTTACTTAATAATGGTATACTCAAGTTTGTAAACATTAATTTTCGCCTTGCTTATGAAGACAGCTGAAAGCTGTACTTGTAACTTTCTGTGACTTGTATGAGTGTATCGGGGTATGATGCTTCTAGTGTTTACTATACTTGACATTTTCTCTGCCACATACTTTTTAGATATTGAATAATTGCATTCCACCCAAATATCGTTATTAAATTTCACTGCAATTACACGTTTAAAAAGTTCCTGCATCCTGAACTTTAAAAAAATGTATTTTTATAAAAAGGCCTGTCTGTGTATGGCTGTGGACCTTGTAAGTTAAAAAACAAAGAGTCGGTTAAATACCAAACTTGGTACTCAAGTTTCCAATCTTTCGAGGATTTTCAAAACATCCCTGAACATGCACATTTTCAAAAATTGCCTCCCTCTTCAAACTACCCTTTACATGGAATTTTTTTCAATATTTTTTTATTTTCTCAAAAACAGCTCTAACGATTTTTATTAAAAATGTCGTACTTATATTTGACATATTTTCATAGTAAATGAAATGTAAATCTTTAATTTTCTGTTAATAATCTCTGAAGTCCTCTTCAATCCGAGTTATTTGCATAACTGATAAACCATAAAAAATACTGGCAATCTTCCTAAAGAAACACACATAAACATATATACAGAGTGTTTCAAAAATTCGACCAAACAACTTAAAGGAATTATAGAAGAGATATACACCTTCCAGAGAAATACTAGGTGGTCTAACAAGTTTCCGACCTAATAAAGATACAAAACATTCTTTTCAGAATTTTATTTTTCAACATAGTCACCTTGTAACTCTACACACTTCTCCCGGCGATGCTCACATCTCTGTAACCCGTCCAAATAGTACTCGGCGTTTTTTTCTGCAAAATAATTGTTTACGAAGGTGATTCCGTCTACTTTTGACGAAAATCTCTGTCCTCCGAGCGCAATTTTCAGATGAGGGAACAAAAAGTCGCTTGGGGCTAGATCTGGTGAGTAAGGCGGATGAACTCTACACACTTCTCCCGGCGATGCTCACATCTCTGTAACCCGTCCAAATAGTACTCGGCGTTTTTTTCTGCAAAATAATTGTTTACGAAGGTGATTCCGTCTACTTTTGACGAAAATCTCTGTCCTCCGAGCGCAATTTTCAGATGAGGGAACAAAAAGTCGCTTGGGGCTAGATCTGGTGAGTAAGGCGGATGGCCAAGCAATTGAAACCGTAATCGTGGATGTTCGCCATTGCAACCACTGAGGTGTGAGACGATTGGTTAAACAGGATTTTCTTTTTCTGCAAATGTGGCCGTTTTTCCGCAAGTTCTGCCTTCAGCTTGTCAAGTAATGATGCGTAGTATGCTCCTGTAATGGTTTTTCCTATTTGAAGATAATCGATTAAAGTAACTCCACGGCTATCCCAAAAAATAGTCGCCATCACTTCCCAGCAAAAAAAAAAAAAAAAAAAAAAAAAAGTGGTTTTTTTGTGCCGGTTCCCCCTCTGCAGTCCACTGTTTGGACTGTATTTTTGTTTCGGGTGTATAATAGTGTATCCAAGTTTCATCTAGAGTAATTAATCGACGCCAAAACTCGAATTTATTGCGCCTAAACTGCGTCAACAGAGCGTTGGAATGTTCTTTCGAACACGTTTTTGGTCTAATGTGAGCAAACGCCGCAGTCTACGCGCGGACAGCTTTCTCATGTCTAAATGTTGATTTAATATGTGACAAACACGTTTTGACATGTTTATAGCCTCTACTATCTCTCTCACTTTAATTCGGCGGTCGTCTAGCACCATTTGGTAAACTTTGGCGATGTTTTCGTTGGCAGTTGCAGTTTTTGGACGTCCCGAACGTTCGTCTCCCAAGCTCTTGCAGCCACGTATAAGTTCAGCTGCCCAAAATTTCACTGTGGTAAATGATGGTGCAGAATCTCCATAAAGAGAATCCAACTTATCTTTGATTTGCGTTGTCGTATTGCCTTTCAAGACAAATATTTGGTGAGAGCTTGATACTCGATTTTGTCCATTTTCACGAAAACACTCACATCAACTCACTCAAACGACTGTTACATAACAACTGAGCGTCCAAAATGGCTGAAACTTTGGAGACTAAAACGAAATTCACTAGCTTTTATTTACAAGTGCTGTCATCTTCATGTTGAGGTCGGAAACCTTTCAGACCATCCTCGTTCACTTAGAGCAAATGTATAGTGATATTTCCTGATTCATTGCCGTTTCTCAAAAGGAAAATATTTAAGAAAATCCATGGGGATTGTCCACTGTTTCCGTATACCTGAAGAAGAGACGCCTTTTTTACGGTACCTGGAAGTATATAAATGAGCAGGAATGTTACTTATTTGCCTTGCACACTTGTTATTTCTTTTCCACATTCAGTTTGTAAACACAGTACTGTATAAGTCCCAGGTCATGGTAATGCCATTTTTAGGTGACCCACAAAGGATTTTGATTACATATCATGTTTAGGTTTAAAACATTACTTTAGCTTAAGTTGTACATTCTTGTTCAAAATTAATTTGATTTGCTTGATCACATTTAACAGCAGCGGTGATAACAATTTGAGAGTACAGTATTCCATATCCTTCACAAATATGAAGAAGGAAAATAAATTTTAAAAAGAAAGGAGAGAAATATTCGAACAAGGCTTGAATTTGGAGCCTATGGTCGTTGGCTAAATATATCTAGGTTGCCACTGTGCCACACGTACGTTTACTTGCAATGTAGCTTTTTGTTGGTGTGATTTACGTCAAATCATATCGGACGAAATGTAGCACATGTGTACATATAACATTGAGGGCTATGAGTGGACCGTACTGGCCCAAATTAACTTTAGCTTATTGCACAAAATCATGCCCTCTGAGATCGTGTCATCTCTCGAATTGTTCTCCCAGCATTCCTTATACCCTTTTAAAGTTGTTCGGTCGAATTTGAAACACCTTGTATATATATTCCTTGCTGTGGTGTAAATGTTCCAGTACTTGTGCTTTTTTCAAATAGGAAAATAATATTCCTTTATTCTCCTGATTATGCAGAGAGAATTGAATATCAAAGACCTCGCATAGTACCAGCTCCTTAAAGATTTGATTGTCAGTTAAATCTACTTTATCCTTCTATTCCCATTGTATATACAAGGAAACACAGTTTGTGCAAAAGGGAATGGAATACGCAATATGAGTGCAGTATATCAGATTTTTTCTAAATATTTGATCCAGCCAAAAGAAAATTTAAATAAATAATTTGATTAGTAATATGTTATTTTCTTTTGGCATGGATATTTCGTGTTCACTATTAAAATTACGTAATTAAACGAAGATAACTTGAAATCTACTAGAGATATTGCAATGAAATTTTGCGTGCCGAATGTTAGATGTATTACTTGCAGTATAAATTTCAGCATCATATGTTCTTAAATGTAGAATTTAGAAATGTCAGCTGTATGCTACCTTGGTTAAGATAAATATCCCACACTATGGGGAAGGATTTAATGTGCCTTAGAATTATCGCGTTTTCGTCAAGGGATTGCAGACATGTGGAAGAACGCCATCTGCCAAGTTTAAGGAACATGCCATATTCTAAATATAGTAGGTAATGTTTCATGCAGTACAAATGAGTTCGTGACTGCGATATTGGAAATAAGATCGGCCCCCGTTGTTCCTTTCCTCGTCGGAACGTATCTGGTTTCTCATTTTCGTGATTCGTGCGCCCTCTTTCTCATTTCGCTTTGGCATTAGTGTACGCGGTCTATTGACATGCTTTCAGTTGAGTACCCCTTAACTGCAAAATAGAGGCCGTACCCTCTTGATACCAGAATTAAACTGGGATAAGTTAATAGTTTTACAAATAAATAATATGGAGATAAATAAATAATTAGGGTAAATAATTTCCTTATATTAAAATACATGCATAATGCAAGAAGCACAGGTTACGTTCTGCCCAAGAATAAGAATTTATTAGTTAGGAAAGTTATATGTTGAAACGAGGCAAAAGTCAGTGTAGGTACGGCAATTAGGCGTTCCGCTGAACACAGCCAACAAGAAATACATTAGCTCAAGCTTCGATAATAAGAAATCAAAGAATTGCCTGCAAATAAGCACCAATGCCATTTCTGAAAGTGAATTAAATTCTCTAATTTAGGAAGTCACAGAGTAAACCACATGCCGTTTTGAAGCTTAAGATTTGGCAAAGTATGAATGATGAACTTCGTTGAACATCAACATAGCTCTAGTGAAGGATGTAGAGGGGACTAATAGGCATTGGCTACTTCAAACTCAACGCTCGCCATAACAGAAACAACATATCTGTGCAGAAAGCATGCTGAACAAGCTGTTGGGTCGAGAAGTAACGCTAATTCAGATATAGAAACTGCCTGGAAGAGTGTCTTCTTCTTGAACTTACCTAGTTTACCACTATCGTGGTGTTAGGGGATTCTTGGTACTCTGTCTTTTTTTTTTTTTTTTTTTTTTTTTTTTTTTTTTTTGTAATTTTACATCCTCCAACGTTAAGTCATATCGGACGATGAACGACATGGCTGAAATGATGTTCAAATGAGTCCAGGGTCCATGGAGCTTAGAGCTACCCGACATTCGTCTTTAAGGATAAGGGAAAACCCCGGAAAAACCTTATCCAGGTAGCTCACCCTGACCGAGATGCGAACTCGGGACCTCTTGAACGTGAGGTAGACACGCTACCATCTACGCTACCGAGGTGGGCCCTCTGCCGCTTATGCCATTAAGTGCCGAGCTGAGGAACTGCAAACAAATTCAGGATGGGTGATCCGCCCGATGCCTAGAATGAGAGTGAGGGCAAAGTGGATGAAAGGAAAGATGATTATGAAGTAATAGGTGGAATTACCCGACGCGGTAGCGTAGATGGTAGCGTGTGTGCCTCAAGTTCAAGAGGTCCCAAGTTCAAATATTAGCCCGCCTCGGTAGCGTGGTGGTAGCATGTCTGTCTCACGTTCAAGAGGTCCCGAGTTCGAATCTCGGTCAGGTTGAGTTACTTGGATAAGATTTTTTCCGGGTTTCCCTTATCCTGAAAGACGAATGTCGGGTAACTCTAAGCTCTATGGACTCTGGGCTCATTTGAGCATCATTTCATCCAATCCATTCATCGTCCGATATGACAACTTTGGAGGACATAAATTACACAAAAAAGTTCAAATATTGGTTAGGGTGAGTTACTTGGATACGGTTTCTCCGGGATTTTTCTTTATCGTGATAGACGAATGTCAGGTAACTCTAAGCTCCATGGACCCTGGGCTCATTTGAGCATAATTTCACCCGTTCCATTCATCGTCCGATATGACTTAACGTTGGAGGACGTAAATGACAAAAATGGTGGAATGATGGCGGGGGAAACCGTTGATCCCGGAGAAAAGCCCACACAGCGCCGTGGGCGCTGGGATCGAATCGAATCCGGGCGCCTTTGTGAGAGTCAAGCGGTCTACACCCTCGGCCACGGCGCGGCCCGAAGAATATCTGAGAGAAGAACATTTTAATGGGAAAGCCTTGTAAGTGGATCAGACAAGATCTAGGCCTACTTAGATGGAATGCTGCGAGGGGAAAGGAACAATGTGTTTATCGTAGCTTGGGTGCCAGGTCATTTCTGGGATTGAACAGAAACGCCTCCTATAAGCCCCAAACCTGTACTAGAGTTATTAGATGAAGGGTTAAAATGTCACTGAAAAAATGGAAACGGCATGCCAAATACTCGAGGAATACTCCAACACAAACGCTTGTTAAACTGATGAAGGAACCATGTAACACCGAATTTTCCTAGAACTAAACAAGAATCAGGCAAGTCTCGTGGCAGGACTAATCACCAGGCAAGGGAACTTCGTCAAACGTCTGCACAAAATAGGTATTTATAAAAACCTAACTATAGAATCTGGTATGACGGGGAAGAAAGAGCCTCTCATTTAATTTTCTTTTTTTTAATTAATGTATTAGATCGGTCAGCAATAATACATGCTTTGCAGATCTGGGAGAACAGATACAAGATAATTATATAGTAATAACACTGTAGAGGTACGACAGTGTGCCTCCTGTAAACTATTACAAATGTGATACTGAACTAATAGAATGGTATACATACTTCAGTAGTGAGAATTTATACAGCAGAAAAGAATAGAAAAGCAAATGTGGAACAATAGATCATTCAGAAGTAGACGTGTCATCACTGTAAAGCAGGTCCTCTGGTAGTCGTCGCTTCAGTCGCGTTGGCCGGCGACTTCGGACGTCACAGCTCCTGGAACGTGGTGTATATTGTGGAAGCGTCGAGCAATCTTGCAGATGAAATGGTGGGGAGGAAGACGTCTCAGCTCGTGATGCAGCTGCTGGTTCCGGACAAACCACGGAGCATTGGTGGCCATTCGCAGGAATCGACTTTGGATGACCTGTAGACGCCTCAGGTGACAAGTACTGGCAGCCCCCCAGTCCTGGCAGGCATAAGTATGAGGCGTGTCCATAAAATAAGGTCTCCAAGACCCTGGAGCCGTGAGGAACGCTATTACGCGAGATCCGGCAACACTGACGTGTAGCTTGGTGTCACCCCTTTAAATCCCCACAACAACGAACCCGTTGCAACCATTAGTCTAGGCTGGGCAGCTAATTGCGATGGAGCTTCCTATCACTTTCGCCGCCAAGTGCAAGTTGCGTGCAGTGATCCGTTTTTGGAGTGCCAAGGGCACTACCCCCACTGAAATGCATGGTCAGTTATGAGAAGTCTATGGGCCACAATTTATGGACGTCAAAAACGTGCGAAAGTGGGTCAGAGAATTCAAAGACGGACGTTCATGAGAACAGCGTTCTGGTCGACCATCGGTTTCAGCCGAAACAATTGCAAAAGTGTAGTAAGAAATCCTTGAAGACTGGCGTGTGACAGCTCGCGAGCTGTGCGAACTTACCCCTGAAGTCAGTAAGACTACAATTGACAAGATTTTGACCGAACATTTGCAGTATCGCGTACTGCAATGCAACGGCTGATCTCCTGGCCCAGTTCGGATGGGACATCCTCACCCGTCCCCCCTACAGTCCAGACTTAGCACCTAGTGATTATCATCTGTTTCCTGAGTTGAAGTCACACCTGGGTGGAACACATTTCCAGGCCGATGATGATTTGAAAAACGAGGTTGAGCGCTACCTGCGCAACTTGGCGGGAGAGTGCTATTACAAGGGTATACAAAAACTGCCACAGCGCATGCAAAAGTGCATCGATCACAATGGTGGTTACGTTGAAAAATAGGTGTAAGTTCCGCCTTTCCATCAATGTAACATTCATTTACAATAAACATGTTTTCTATATTAAATAAAATTGGAGACATTTTACGGACACGCCTCGTAACCAGAGATTTGTACAGGAGCTATGAAGATTCTAAACCAAGTAAAGTATTTTATCTAATCTTCGAATGCAAAACATTGGTCAAAAATGGATACATAACCTTTGGAACTATAAACCAAAGGGAAGACTCAGGTGTCAAAAAATGTAATACAAGGCTTAATTGACATTTTTAAGTTCATACACCGACTTATTAGTAATAATCCAGGGAACATTCACCGACTAGCATAATCAATCAATCAATCAATCAATCAGTCCTGTGACCGGCTTTCTAACCATGGGTTTTTGTTGTGTTTTGTTATTCGTAACGCGAATGTTGTATGGTTTCTTTTCTATTACAAACATCCCTTATATAATTTCACTCCCCCTTTCATATTTCAGGTTGACTTAGGGACTGTACAATGTAGGATGGATGGCGCAGATACCTGCTCGTTATAAAATTCTTCTCGGCTGATACCGAAATTAAAGGATTGCCATAAGTAAAGAATCATGATGGATTTCAAAGGAATGTTGGTTCTTTGTTACAACGCCTGCAGGTGCAGTTGAGTCGAATAGCAGTTGGGGTGAATAGTTGTTTTAACAAAAGAAACGTAAGAAACAGTGTCCTTAGCAGAGTTCTAAAGGGTAGTACTTGACTTCGTTTAAATAGGTATTCTTCGGACCCTTTATAATGGCATGACGAAATAGTCACCAAGGGAATCTTTGGGTTGAATAAAGGGCTTCGTGAAAGTGAAAGTCACATACACCCACGCGCAGCTGTGGACACTCAGTCTTCGGCGTGAGGCCGATTAGGGCAGTCCTCTTATTCTGTCTTGGTCGAGGGCAGACCAGAAGCGATGAGAGAAGGTATTTGTCGGTTCATATATACGTGAAAAACGAATTAAGTTTTATCGAGTAATAAGCATTTCACATATAGTAACTTTAAACAGAACCGACGTAGGAAAATTTTCTTTTGTTAATAGAACCATTGAAGAATGGAATGAATTGCCTATAGCAGTCTTTCAGGGCTGTCCCCTGTCGATGAAGAAATTTAGAAAAAAATTCTAGATAGTTTATAGTTTAACTTTTAAATTATAATGGTATATAATATGTAAATAGAGAATTAAATAGGTATGTCTTAAGTGACTAAAGTAAAATAATATCATGTTTGTATTGTTTATTGTGTTATTGTTGTAAATCTAGTATTTGTAATTTGATCTGTATTCTTAACTCTGCCACCGGGTAGTACCCAATTGCAGTGAATAAATACATACATATACATACATACATACATACATACATACATACATACATACATACATACATACATACATACATACATACATACATACATACATACATACATACATACATACATACATACATACATACATACATACATACATACATACATACATACATACATACATACATACATACATACATACATACATACATACATACATACATACATACATACATACATACATACATACATACATACATACATACATACATACATACATACATACATACATACATACATACATACATACATACATACATACATACATACATACATACATACATACATACATACATACATACATACATACATACATACATACATATTGGTAACCCTTGGTCGGCAACTTCAAGTTTGGTGTTATGATAAAAAGGAAGCAGTCATTAAACCAGTGTCATTAAAACCATCATTCTCATACATACTCACGCATACCCTGAGAGAAACCTCATTGCTTTACCCTGAGCTAAACACTATTTGCTTCAAACTGTAGCATCAACGTGGAACTGTGCGCCACCCATTAAAATTGTATCAAACTGTCGCCCCAATGTGGAACTCTTTGTTCGCAATTAAAATTGCTACACGGCTCTGCCAGAGGGAAGCCTTCTCTGAGAAGCCCGCCAGTGTGACCGATTCATTCAAGCTAGGAATCCTTAGGGACCTATTTCGGCAGGCCTCTATCCTCTTGTGATTGCTCGAACAAATTTGTTTCCCCTGGGATTGATAAACACGAAAACTCCGCCTTGGACCGAGATGTGCCATCGTTCTCTTGGTCATAGACCACAGGTCAGTGCTAACGGAATAATATAAAATGTATTGTAAAGTGTATTTTACACCTGAATGTGGTCTACTGGGAGTGTTACACTTCCACCCTCGAAGGTAGATACTCCATATCTCTTGCCAATACTAAAATGAATTGATATCCAGTTAAAAACAGAAACCCTTCCTTCCTGTTGATTGTGTGTGAATTAAACAATGTGACAGGTTTTGAAAAATGCTGCATATTTTTTGCTTCTTTAACAATCATCCGATTCCGCACGGAATTGCTCGTGTGCAATCAAAACGAATTTATTGACTCTGTCATTAAGGCCGGAATTTACGTCATATTTCCACATGGGAGTAATAAAATAAGCGATTAATATTGCCATGAGCCTGTCTATAAATTCCTGTGACTGTTTCTGTATTTGGAAAGCGTTTCTGCCGTTCAAGCATCAACTGTGGTGTTTTTGTTACGGGAATATTGCAGAGATGAGCCTAGTACAGTGCTGCACTGGTTCTCTTTGTCGGAAAGGATTTCATTTTTTTCTACCATCTGCCTATATATATTAGGTTGAAAAAGTATTACAAGAGTAAGATTTAACGCAGTGCTGCACTGGTTCTGTTTTCTCCGAGATTTCATTTTTGCGCTACCTGCCTATAATAGTTAAAGTGTAGAAAGAGAAACTTTAGGGCAGTTCTGCACTAGTTCTGTTCTCTTGGAGTACATTTCATCTCTGTTCCACCTACCGAAGTAGAGAAAGCCTAGGGAGACGCTTTAGGGCAGTGCTGCACTGGTTCTATTCTCTCAGAGAGGATTTCATCTCTGTACCACCTACCGAAGTAGAGAAAGCCTAGGGAGACGCTTTAGGGCAGTGCTGCACTGGTTCTATTCTCTCAGAGAGGATTTCATCTCTGTACCACCTACCGAAGTAGAGAAAGCCTAGGGAGACGCTTTAGGGCAGTGCTGCACTGGTTCTATTCTCTCAGAGAGGATTTCATCTCTGTTCCACCTACCTAAGTAGAGAAAGTCTAGGGAGACGCTTAAGGGCAGTGCTGCACTGGTTCTATTCTCTCGGAGAGGATTTCATCTCTGTACCACCAACCTAATTAGAGAAAGTCTATGGAGACGCTTTAGGGCAGTGCTGCACTGCTTCTGTTATCTTGGAGAGGATTTCATCTCTGTACCACCTACCTAAGTAGAGAAAGTCTATGGAGACGCTTTAGGGCAGTGCTGCACTGGTTCTATTCTCTCGGACAGGATTTCATCTCTTTGCCACCTACCTAAGTAGAGAAAGTCTAGGGAGACGCTTTAGAGCAGTGCCGCACTGGTTCTATTTTCTCGGAGAGGATTGCATTTACAAAGATTATTTCAGCGCCGCAGGTTTGCCGTAATTTCGTCCTGTAGGAGTTCTTCTGCATTCCAGTAAACGTACCTACTATGTATGTTCAAAAAGTATCGTGAATTTTGAATTTTTGCGGGCTACGTATATTCGATTGTGTTATGGCGTTATGTTAGTAGTCATGTCCCTCACTTATTCTGACAAGCTCGGCCATTTTGAGTGTTCAGTTAATTGTTGGTAGTTATTTTGCTTGGACGTGTTTTGGCTCTTCAATGTTTGCCTATTCCAAAAAATAGAACAAAGAACCCATGTCAAATTTTGTGTGAAAAAACAAAATTCAGTGCGCGAATGCATTCTGAATGTTGTCTATAGTATATGGTGAAGCTACCTTGGACCAAAGCAACGTTTATCGGTGGTACAAAAGGCTCTGAGAGGGTCGAGAAGATGTGAACGACAAAGAGCGTCCCGAATCCCCGAGCTCGTCAACAACAGATTAAAACATGGTTGGTTACCAACATTCCCTACATGGCGTGCCTTTGGGGTAACCTCGCCCCACCACGCGATCTCCCAACACCATTTCTCAGGTGGACGCACCCAGATGTTGGTGTGCATTTCCTCCAATAATAGGGTGATAGTGAAGATGACGGTGAGACGAGAGGACCTTCAGCTTATACCGTGGACTCCGAACCATGTTGGGTGTAGGGGACATTTCACATGTGCTAGACAGAGGTGAAGGCGTGGATAGGGCTGATGACGGTGAGGCGAGGGGACCTACAGCCTATACCGTGGACTCCGAACCACGTTGGGTATAGGGGACACTTCACATGTGCTAGACAGAGGTGAAGGCGTGGATAGAGCTGATGACGGTGAGGCGAGAGGACCTACAGCTTATACCGTGGACTCCGAACCACGTTGGGTATAGTGGACACTTCACATGTGCTAGACAGAGGTGAAGGCGTGGATAGGGCTGATGACGGTGAGGCGAGGGGACCTACAGCCTATACCGTGGACTCCGAACCACGTTGGGTATAGGGGACACTTCATATGTGCTAGACAGAGGTGAAGGCGTGGATAGGGCTGATGACGGTGAGGCGAGAGGACCTACAGCTTATACCGTGGACTCCGAACCACGTTGGGTATAGGGGACATTTCACATGTGCTAGACAGAGGTGAAGGCGTGGATAGGGCTGATGACGGTGAGACGAGACGACCTACAGCTTAAACCGTGGACTCCGAACCACGTTGGATATAGTGGACACTTCACATGTGCTAGACAGAGGTGATAGGTCAGACTTAAAATCGCTAACCCCAGAGCTGCGAATGGAACTCGGGACCCTTAGCACGGGAGCCGCGAACGAAACCACTGAGCTACCCCGGTGCCCACAAACGGAAACATTGAAGTGAAGAAAATAGTATTGGTCAATCGTCGAATAGAAGGTGCTGAGGACCTAAACATATCGATTGGTTCGTGCCATTCCATTTTGACCAATAATTTGGGCATGAGACGGGTTGCCGCAAAATTCGTACCAAAGTTGCTCAATTTAGGCCAAAAACACCACCGCACTAACGTTGCTAAGGAGCTGTTGAACTCTGTCCGCAACGACCCAAATTTGCTCCAGAGGGTATTAACTGGTGAGAATCATGGGTTAACGGTTATGACGTGGAAACCAAAGTCAATCATCCCAATGGATGTTGCCACACGAGCCAAGACCAAAAAAAGCACGCTAAGTTGGGTCAAATGTGACTGTTTTGCTTACAGTTATCTTTGATTTTAGGGGCGTGGTGTATCGTAAGTTCTTGCCACAGCATAGAATGGTCAGTAAGGAATATTACTTCCGAGTTATGCGCAATTTGCCCGAAGCAATCCGCCAGAAACACCCGAATTCGTAGAGGAACAAAAATTGGCTTTTGCACCATGATAACGCCCCTGCTCACACATCGTTGTGCGCGAATTTTGGGCCAAAAGCAGCACACGATGCCGCAGCCCCCGTATTTCCCAGAAATGGGCTCCTGTAACTTTTTTGTTTCCAAAACAAGAGGCCCATGAAATGACGACGCTACGCCATGATTGATGAGATAAAGATGGCTTCGAAGGAGAAGCTGAACAAACACACAAAAAGGATTTTTAAAGTGTTTCGAGGATTGGAAAAAACGTTAGCACAAAGGTACACTTGGTGGGGATTACTTTGAAGGGCACAAAATAGATATTCGTGAATAAATAAATACTTTTTGAAAAAAAAATCGCGATATGTTTTGAACAGACCTCGTACACCGGGCACACTTACAAACCATCGATCTGGGCTGGGTTTGAACTAGCGATCTTGGGATCAGTAGGCTAGCGCCCAATTGAGCTGCCCAGCCAGCACACATATCTTGATTAACAGGCAGTAGGTTCATACCTAGTCTTGCCATGCTGTTACAAATTTTTGACACATACTGTAAATCCGGTTTGGCGCGTAAACAACTGCGTGTGTGTACACCTTAACTTTGAAACATTGTTAGCTTGTCTTTGAAAGAGCTGGTATTTAGCTCTAAGTTTCACCATGGAATGTGGTGATCATCAAAATCGTGTAGCCGTCGTTGCGCTGCATAAAGTTGGAAAATCTGCAAGTGACATTTTCAAGACGTTATAAAAGTTGAAAATTAGCTGTATGTTTGTGTGCCGCACCACTGAGGAATTCACTGCAACTGCCACTGTAAGGGATCGGCCAAGGGAGGGTCGACCACGCAGTGTCAGGTCTCCAGTAGCACAAAAAGCAGTGGCTGCTTGTGTTCGGAGAAATCCTGTGCGGAAGCAGGTTATCTTGTCCCATGAAATGAACATTTGAAAAAGGACAATGTCCAGGCTTATACCTGAGGACTTTGGACTAACGGCTTATCGCCAACGTAAAGAACATTATCTTGACACACTCCTAAAGAAGCTGAGAGTGCTTAAACGTTGACGTCTCCTACAGCGTTACATTCAAACTGGTCATCGGAACTTCCACTTCACCGATGAGAAAGTTTTCACTATTGAGGAGTCTTTCATTGTACAAAACGACAGGGTTTATGCAACATCTCGGGAAGCCAGTAATGAGGTTTCTAAAGTTAAGGGGGCCCATCAGCGCTTCTCAGTGATGGTATGGTGGGGGCCGAGTTATCCCGGTACCATCCGGCTCCATTTTTGCGAAAAGGGTATTAAAACCAGCGCCAGAGTGTATGAAAGCACTGTTTTGGAGCCTATTGCCAAGAACTTGAGTGGCACATTGTTTCAAAACCACCATGGACTTTCCAGCAGAATTTTGCCCCTGCCCACAAGGCCAGGCCAACGCAAGCATGGCTTCAGCGTCATGTCCCAGATTTCATTTCGCCTGAAGATTGGCCCAGTAGCAGTGCGGACCTGAATCCATTGGACTACCGACTGTGGTCACTACTTGAGGGCATCGCCTGCAAGAGGCGACACTCCACCATTGGAAGTTTAAAGCGTTGCTTGTTGTCAGCAGTGGCGGATTTCCTCTTGGATGTCGTCCGTTCCGCCATAGACGAGGCTACGAAAACTCCGAGCCTGTATCCATGCAAAAGTTGGCCATTTTGAAAAGTGATTGGTGCTGTCTGTAATGAATGCCTGTATGTACAACATGCTAAAAGCCACATAAATACTGAGGCTTTCACGGCCGGCGTCGTTAACTCCACTAACTATGATGTCCGGGCTTGTAGGCCGTGGTCCATTTTTACTACCTTCCAACGTTTCGCCGAAGACTGCGTTCGGCATCATCAGGGTTCTAAGTATATAGACCCGGAGTCCAACACAAGACTGGAGCACCGAGTCCTGAAGCATGGAATTTATAGCTGCGCGTGGCTAGGGGGCGTGGCCTGGTGGTGGGCGGAGCGTGATTGCCTATTGGCTCTGTCGGTCCGTGGGTTGTCTCTGTTTTTAGGCATAAATTGGAGCGCTTCGTCTTGCTGCGGTTTCACTCTTGTATTCTCCAGAGCCGGGATCCATGCCCTGCTCATCTGCTGTCGCTCTTCTTTCCGATTGTAGCAATTCTTATGCTTGTAAATTTCTATAGCTTCCCTTGTCAGTCGGGCATGGTAATGTGTAGTTCTTGACAGAACCGCAGTGTTCTTATAGCTTACGTCATGTCCAAACAATAAAGAATGCTCTGCCACTGCTGATTTTTCTGTCTGACCCAATCTGCTGTGTCTTTCGTGTTCTTTTAAACGTGTACTGATGCTGCGCATGGTGGTTCCAATGTATACCTGGCCGCAACTGCATGGGACTCTGTATACACCAGCTGCGCTGTGAGGATGACGCTTGTCCTTTGCCGAATTCAGTAAATCCTTTATCTTCTTAGTTGGTCTGAAGATGGTACTGATGTTTTGTGACCGTAGCAGTCTGCCTATTCGGTCCGTAACTCTCTTAATGTATGGTAAGCAGATGGTGGCTAATGGCGGTTCCTTCCTGTCTGTCCGTACCGACGGGTACCTCGGATGCCGGGCTCTAGCGATTTCTTTGTATGTGTAGCCATTCCTCTTGAGGGCTCCATTTAAATACAGGATTTCCTTGTGCAGCTTTCTTGGTTCGCAGATTTTCTTAGCTCGTTCAGTAAGAGTCTTGATTATGCCTGATTTTTGCTGGGGGTGATGGTTTGAAGTCTTGTGCAGATACCAGTCCGTGTGAGTAGGTTTACGGTATACTGTGTGACCCAGGCGTGATCCATTTTCTCTTGTTACCAAGACATCAAGGAAAGGAAGACTGTTGTCTGTTTCCTTTTTCCATGGTGAACTGTATGCCTTGGTTTCGGCTGTTTAAATGTTGAAGGAATATTTCCAGTTTCTCAGCTCCATGATTCCAGATGGCAAAGGTGTCGTCCACGTATCTAAACCATACTTTCGGTTTATATTCAGCTGTCTTCAGAGCTTGGTCCTCAAACCTCTCCATGAAGAAATTGGCAATCACTGGACTTAGTGGACTGCCCATGGCCACACCATCTGTCTGTTCGTAGAAGGTGTAGTATCTCAAGGGTTAGAGCGGCTGGACTGCAACCAGAAGATCCGTGGTTCAAATCCCGGCTATGGCATTGAATATTTCATAAGCACAGAAGTGTTTGCTAGTTCTCTGTCTGCCGTGCTAGGGGTCCCGGGTTCGATTCCCGGCGGTGGGAGTGGGGATTTTTCTCCGACCAAGATAATTCGTCATGTTTCCCAGAGTCTGGAAGTATGAATGAGAGTGTGAATGTGCGTGATCTAGTGATTAAAACCCAAAGAATACGAGTTAACACCTTTGATATTTCGCAAAGAAGAACGTCCGCCGATATGGCCATTGGAGTTAAAAGATTGGGTAAAAATGGAACAACAAAAAAGTGTTAGTTTATGTAGATTTGCACTGTTGCCTATACAGCTGTTATTCGCCTACCTATCCAATACAGTATAATAGAGCCGAATGCTGCCATTCCATCACTGAGATCTAAATTCCAACTGCTAATGCCATTTTTCAACCGTAAGGAAATAGCGACTGTCTTTTCTCACGGTCTGTTTGCGTCATGTAGGAAATGCGTGCTTCGCGAGAAAATTACAGATTAAAAGTGTTAACGCTTTTCAGACGCACCAACATTAGCAAAACTAATGTGTACGTAACTGCAATTTCACGGCAGAGTCAGTTTAACAGCAGCAAAATTAATTTCTGGGTGCCGCAGTGCAAACTAGAAGTGTTATTGAGTCAAATGTCTGTTCTTTTATAATTGAAATTCTAGATTATAATATGTAAAGAACCATAATAACTTTAAATTATAGAATTAGCTGAGTTAGAAAAGTTAACGTACACGTTAAAGAAACGTGACAAAATTGCAACGAATAAAACGAGAAAGTATATTACACAAGAGGTAAAATATTTCCATACTTGCCAACTTTTACGATTTTCCAGTGAAATGTACGGAGGCGGAGGACTTTTTACGGCAAAAGATTTTTGCAGCTTAGTGGGCAGATTCAAAGCGTTTCCACCGAGAGCATAACAAAGTATTAAACTATATTGCATTATATTGTAACTTATGATTATATACTAAATAGTGTAAAATGCTATGATACGGCAAAGCTTATCTGTTTATCCTCTATCACGACCATCGTATCCCCTCACTGGGTTGTAACATTGCACCACTAGTGGGCTCTAGTGAGTGCTATGATAGGCCAAAGCTCTGTATGTTTATCCTTTATCATAATCATGAATCCTCTCCCCCTCCAATGGGCTGCAACAAAACGTATATCACTAGTGACTTCTAGTAAATGGTGTACGGTGCTATGATAGACCAGAGATTATCCGCGTGTTTATCCCTCATTACGACTAGGTGTCCATTCACTGAGCTGGAACAAAATGTGTAGCATGCACTACTGGTGACCTCTAGTAAATGGTATTAGAGTCCTATGATAGGTCAGAACCTATCTGTGTGTCTATCCTTCATGATGATCATGGGCCTCCTTCACTGAGCTGCAACAAGATGTGTAGCATGCACTACTAGTGACCTCTAGTAAATGGTATTAGAGTCCTATGATAGGTCAGAGTGTATCTGTGTATGCATCCTTCAAGATGGTTATGGTTCTCCTTCACTGGGCTGCAACAAAATGTTTAGTATCACTAGTAACCTCTAGTAAATGGTATACAGTGCCACGATAGATCAGAGCTCATCTGTGTGTCTATCCTTCATCACGATCATGGTTCCCCTTCACTGGGCTGAAACAAAATGCGTAGCATCCTTTAGTAAATGGTACACAGTGCTATGATAGATCAAAGATTATCTTTGTGTCTATCCTTCATCACGATCATGGTCCTCCTTCACTGGGCTGAAACAAAATGTACAGCATCACAAGTAACCTCTAGTAAATGGTGCACAGTGCTATGATAGATCAAAGATTATCTGTGTGTCTATCCTTCATCACGATCATGGTCCCCCTTCACTGGGCTGCAACAAAATGTATAGCAACCTTAGCGACCTTAGTAAATGGTATGCGGTACTATGATAGATCAGGGCTAGTCTATGTGTTTATATGGCAGCCCTTCAAGCAAAACCGTTGCTCTCCAGTAAAGGGTGCTGTAACAGACTAGACCATATCTTCCTGTCTGAACTTCCATTAAGATCCCTCACTGAGCTCCAAGAAATAGAGGTACATTACTAGTGACCTTTAATAACCAAGACGAGAACATTCACAGATGCATTAGAATTTGATGAACTGTAGAGACAACACCATCTGCTCCCTATGGCTGCAGGTTATAACTTATCCATTTTGTGACAGCTTGCGTTTATAGCTGAAGTTATGAAGCTTAAAATATGGCCTGGAAGTAAGTTTATAGTGTAGAAAGTGATTTTTCCTTCAGACGTGTTTATTGTGGTAACTGGAACAATTTAAGCAAGAATCTATACCAACAGGACTTCAAGGATACATTAAAATAGAATTTCATTTTATTTTACATAGAATGCGTGTATGCATTTACTGCAGTGGATATTTCTAAATTTGATATCTGACAGAATTATTACTATTGCTGTTCGATGGAATATTCTACGAGTTTCAATTCCAGAAGTTGGCAAGCAGTGTAATTCAGTAGGTGCTAAAAATGTCATTATTTGCCGTAATAGTCAGCAGGTTTCATAAAATCGTTAATAACCGTTAGCAATCTGTCTTGATCACAGATATTGGTTGCGAAATTATGAGATAAGGAGCTTTCGCAATTTATGTGATGTGTTGGATTGTGACATTGGTAAGGAAAGAGAACAGCACTAATGTAATGTCGCGTGTTTGTCCGCTCCCCCTTCTCTACCACCCAGCTGAGATATGTAGAAGAAGTATTGTATTTCATCCAAGACGTCGAAGTCGAGATTTAATCAATAATACGTGTTGCGAATGCCTAAGGTGCATTTTTAGTATACTCCCATTGCGTCTCTTTGTTTGTCAATAGAGAACACGGAAACGAAAAGACGGTTAATAGCAAAGTTAGTATTCAAATGTATTGCCATCCAAAGATACAATACAAAAGTTTTCCAGTAAATTTCTCCACCACAAGTTATCCCTTAAATTGCAAAAAGATTATATGTATACGAAACCAAAGTCTCACCAAGGCTAAAACAACAGTAAACATTAAAAGTAGATGATGGTAGCACATGCACTGCCATCTATGCACAGATGATGAAAACAGTAGGTGGACGGTACCCTAATGTAATCTGTACGGCATTGACAACTAATGCTTGCATTAACAACTGTGTTGAAGCTGCCTTCTGCTCGCCACAAGGCACAGTTCCCTAGCACTAAGGCCTTTGTGGACGTGATGGAGCAAGATTATATGTTACAGCGATGAGACCTAGAGGTTAGTTGTTCCCAACCGAAAGGGGGGGGGGTATTTTCAAACAGATCTGTCACGATCTGACAACATAGTTAAAAGCGACGCAAAATGATTGGAGAGCAACAAAAATCTCTCTGTATCTAGTATGTAGTTGAGAAATTAAGGTGTTCATTATGTTATTCCCTATATGCATATATATTTGGAACATAATTTACAGTGGGCTAACTAAATATTAGATAAAACATTAATGTTGTTTCTGTTTGCAGGTACGATTACGAAGTGCTGCTTCAGAACTCCACCTTCTGTCTGGTTCCCCGAGGACGACGTCTTGGCTCCTTCAGGTTCCTAGAAGCTCTCCAAGCAGGCTGTGTGCCCGTACTTCTGTCCAATGGGTGGGCTCTGCCCTTCGCTCAAGTTATCGACTGGAACAAGGCCGTTATCTGGGCGGATGAGCGTCTCCTTCTGCAAGTAAGTGTGCAACAAATGTACTTCATAGCAAGTTTCTTTTTTTTTTAACCTATATAGTTATTATACCCAAGTGTTAAAAGTAAGCTTAATTCTAACATACGAGGAGGTATAGTATTTTTTTTTTATTATCACGTAGTAGTTTTTATGGTTTTTTCAGCGTCATCATTGATCCCTCGAGCATGATCTTAAAAGTTTCATTCAATTGTGTTCTTTTATTTTGTAACAGTGAGTGCAAGAAGGGACTAAGCTGTAAATGCAGAAAATTGAAGCCCGTAGTATAATAAAGTTCCTGCATTTGAAGGGCAAAATTCCCAGGAAATCCATGATGAGATGGCAGGTGTTTAAGTTGGCAATAATTGTCATATACTATTGTTAGGTGAAAAAGGAATTTTCAAACTTGTCAAATGTACAGGACAGACGAGCCAAAAACTGGTAGACCTTCCTTGACACATGATACCGTCAGTGAAGAAAGTGGAGTGTTTAATCCTGGAAGACAGACAAGCAACCATCCAAATGATCGTGAATGAGACACATTCTAGTTATGGTAGTGTCTAGAAAATTATTCATGACGAACTGCACCTGTCTATGATGTCTGCACGGTGGGTTCCAAGTTCCCTACACCTTTCCAAAAGCACACACGGCGTGACCTTCAAGGTAGATATTGATGCTGTTGGGATAGGATGAAGATCTTTTTGATCATCTGATAACTATAGTTGAATAGTGGATTTATCGGCATGATCCATAGACATGGAATGGAAGATGCCGATCCCAACCCTTCCAAAATGCGAAGGTGCAAAATTTAGCTAAGAAGGTCATGCTTTCAGTTTTCTGGGACTGTCGTGGAGTCATCCTTATAGATTATCTTGACACGGGTCAAACCACCACTGTCAGATACTACAGTAATCTCCCGGGGACATTACGGGCGGCTCTGATTAAGAAACGAAGTGGTATGCTCTCCAAAGGCATACGTCATTGCCTGACAATGCTGCGGTTCATTCATCTTAAGTTGCAGTTGACAAAACAAGAGAATATGGCTTTAAGATCTTGCAAAATCCGCCTTATTCGCCCGATCTCGCACCAAGGTTTTTTTTTTTTTTTTTTTTTTTTTTGTTCCCAAAATGAATCCGTTGCGTGGACGCCGATTTAACAACACAAATGACGTTCTTAATGAGTGGTTTAAGTCCAAAAATACCAACTTCTGCAATCAAGGTAGTTGGAAGGTCAAGAAACGCTGGGAAGAATTTGTAAATCTGGATGTTGACTATATAGAGTAGAATATAGAGGCACATATCAACACAAACTACATATCTTTTAAGGGATGATAGTTAAAACTTTAGATATCCCCTCGTACACTCTTTTTAGAGTTTATAGAATAATAAAGCAACACTACAGGAGGAAAATTTAGGATGAGTAAAAATTAAGATAAGCGTGTTCTACATTTGTACAAACAGGGCTAGAGCAGGAGTACGTATGTGTTTCAAATACTGTGACTGTTGAAGAACTGAGGTCATACATTAAATTCATGGTGTCTTTGAGTGAAGTATATGCTGGTGAGTCCACAGTGAAACCTAGTTCAGTTACTCGAGGTGATCGTGCAAGCTTAGGCAATGACTCAAGACCAGGAAGGCTGGGAACATCTATACATATGTATGGCAAATGCTCTTGAAAAAACATCGTCCTGCAATATGTCAAGAGCTTTCTAGAGCGTTTGAGTTTCAACAATGTCAGTATTCCGTATTTTGATCAACGATGAGTTTCTCAGTTTTGACTGATGAACAGAAGCAGAAACGCTTGGACATTGCAACCTTGCTGAAACAAAGATTCGAGACTGCAGATAAATTCTTGCTTCGAATTGTTGCTATAGATGGAACGGGGTTTAGGGACTTTGAACCGGAGTCGTAATAAAAAGGGAGGAAGAAAATTTGATGGTCTTAGCCAAAGAACAAGTAAATGGTGTTTGCGTAAGATCACCAAGGAGTCGTCATGACAGACAGAATCCCATGAGGAAGAACCGTTACTAGAGCGTATAATTGGAGTTTCACTCATGAAAATGGACAAATGACCTCAGTTGCTCGTAGCTGAGCCACACATTCTCCGTGAGAATGCTTGTCAAACTTCGTGGTGGACATTGTCGCTATTTTTTGGTAGAAAAAGCTACCTTGTGCATTTCCTGGTCCAGACATGAGCCCAATAGACTTAGACCTGTTACCAAAGTTAAAAGAACCTGTGCGTGGATGTTGTTTTTCTCATCTGAAGAGCTTTCTACGACGTTACCTAAGCTATTCGAAATGGAAGTTGTATCTTCAGTAGAATAATTATTATTCCCAAACATTAGGACCATCGTTGGGAAACATCGAGACTATGTCTAAGGATTGTGAATAGATTATTTCAAAGAAATAGAGTTAAAGATAAAAAGAAAAAAGTTGTGTACATTACTTACGAAATTATTGATAGTAAGTCTATGTGCAAATAAGAAAAATTCAGCCTACGGTAAGATCCACAGATGTTTACAGTAAAAATGTATATTATTTATTTGTTTATTTATTTACGAGGGCTATCCAGAAAGTAGATTACGTTTTGGAATAAAAAGTAAACAAAGTATAGGAAACAAATTTTATTATATACAGATGAAAGCCACACTCAAATACTACTGTTCGACATAGTGACCATTCAAATTAAGGCATTTATCGTAGCGATGTACGAGCTTGGAAATTCCTTCGTCGAAAAATTCGGCCGCCTGCGCCTTCAACCACTTCGTTACCTCTTCTTGCAGCTGTGCGTCGTCATCAAAACGCTGCATAGCCAGCCACTTCTTCATTGCTGGGAATAGGTGGAAGTCGCTCGGTGCCAGGTCGGGACTGTACGGTGGATGAGGAAACAACTCCCACTTAAAAGATTCAAGAACTTCACGAGTGACATTTGCCGTGTGGGGCCGGGCGTTGTCGTGAATCAACAAGATCTTAGAGCTCAACATTCCTCTGCGCTTGTTTTGAATGGCTCTTCCGAGTTTTTGGAGAGTTTGGCAATACCTTTGAGATTTTATTGTAGTGCCTCTTTCCAGGAAGTCCACCAAAATCACACCTTTTCTGTCCCAAAAAACAGTCGCCATCATCTTCCTTGCCGACATTGTTTGCATGCATTTCTTGGGTTTTTGGGGAGAACTTGTGTGCCCCCACTACATTGATTGCAATTTCGTTTCACAGTTCACGTGTTTCACCCATGTTTCGTCACCAGTAACGATGCGATCGAGTAAAGAGTCACCATCCTTATGGTAAACGTCCAAAAAGTTCAACGCTGCAGCCATTCGCTGATTTTTGTGGTCCTCTGTCAAGATTTTTGGAATCCATCTTGCACAAAACTTGTGGTAACCAAGCTTTTCGCTGATGATTTCGTGCAACAAACTTCGCGGAATTTGTGGAAAACTCAAAGAAAGTTCCGTTATTGTGAACCTTTGATTTTCACGGACTTTAGCATCGACTTTTTCGACAAGTTCGGCAGTCACTATGCTGGGTCTCCCACTTCGATCTTCGTCGTGAACATTGGTTCGGCCATTTTTAAATATGATGACCCACTGACGCACTCCACCTTCAGTGATAATGTTGTCCCTATACACTTCACAAAGCTGCCGATAGATTTCTATCGGTTTACAGTTTTTTGCAGTCAGAAACCTTATTACTGCACGCACCTCGCAGCTCGCGGGATTTTCAATTAACGCAGACATTTCAAACCGTCACAGTATCTGAACGGAGCACAGCACGAACCTCTCACTAGCACGGCTAGATGCCGACTGAGCTGCGCAACGCTCTGACCCCAAGATGGCCGCGCTAGCCCCGCCCCTAGCGGAAACAGACGAAAACGTAATCTACTTTCTGGATAGCCCTCGTATTATTTGTTTGTGATCAATGTACTTGAACATTGAGCTATCGGATTTATTGCTGACTAAAGTCATTATTGAACCTCTAATTGCTTCAGCTATAATGACTTACAGTGATTGCTTATTTAAACAGAAACTTCTGTTGCTAATTTGTTCTTCCTTCCTGACAAAATTGTGACCCATGCGTCTTACATTGTGCATTGATTTTAAAATACAGCAATTGTTTATCTATCTCCCTGTTGCTTCTTTATAAAGTTAGGGCGTAAATAGTTAATGCATCTTGTGCGATAAAGTACAGGTTTAAATTGGCGTATCTTGTGTTAAAAGTTTTAGTCGCATTTGTCTAACAAAATCATTTACTTTCGCTGTATTATTTATAAAGTTGTTATACATTATCCTCTCCTTTACCCTTTAGAAATGTAATTTCCTAAAGCCCAGCAAAAGGTTCTAATAACGGATAAAACGTCCCTTGATATTCAGAGGGGAAGTTTTCCTGCTGTCCTCTTACATTCGCCTAACAAGCTTTCAAGTTCTGGAGATGTATAGCCTATAGGTGTGTATTGATGCTGAAACGATAATTAGAATTCTTCCTATTCTTATGGGTCCCGGGCTCGAAGCCTGGCTATGAAGAGGGAGTGTTTCTTTAATTAGAATCTTTTACACCTCCTGCTAGTCTGAGGATAAGCATATGAATATGTTTCCCTATAAGGATGATTAAAAGTCGATGCTAAATAAGCTACAGTAAATGAGATGCTTTTCAAGTGAAAACCTCAGATACAAACAAAAACAGAACAAAAATACTTTTTTTTTTTTTTCAATTGCTAGATAATTGTCTGTTTAACCATTGTAAATGAAGATATAATATTTAAAATATAATTTAATCTCTGTTAGAAGTGTTCATATAATTCACAGCCCTGTATTATATACAGCGATCCATATAAATCTGAACCATTTCAATAAGCCATAACTTTTGAACCAATAATAGAATACACGTGCAACTTTGGGAGAATATAATACACAACTGGGAGATTACTTTACACTATTTACATCTCAGAGAAAATGTTGGAAGTGTCCTCCACCAGCATCTATACATGTTTGTACTCGTCTCACTATATTCTCTGAAGTTTTACGGAGAGTATCTTCGCCAATGTCATTTATTTCGGTTCCAATGAATTCCTTGAGAACATAAATTGTCCGTGGACTACTCTTGTACACTCTGGCCCCCAAGATTCTTCGATTATTAATGAAACTGGTTACAAGTTCCATGGTGTCGTTAGATGTATGGCACGTTGCTCCATCTTGCTGGAAATAAACTTCTGCCAATTCGATATCATCCAACTGCTCCACAAATAAATTAAAGATATCCATATAAACTTCAGTGTCTACAGTCATATGAAAGAAAATAGCACGTCTAAGACGTCAACAATTGTCAGTGTTGTCAATTCTCCCAGAGCCACTGAGATCACTAAAACAAAATTCTACATTCTATGAGCTTTCAAAGTAAAATTATGGCCTATGAAATGGTTTATATAGGTCGCACTTTACAACGAAATAGAATTGAAGCTGGTAAATAGGAAGATACACCACTCCCAGTCTACCAAGTTAGCTGCCTTGGAAAAGACTCAAATAATCCTCTCAAAATATCGATTCACTGATTTCAAAGTTTAGTAACTTCTTCTCTTTATACAGTTACTTGGTATGCCCTACTAACGAACGGATTCTACATGAACATAAAGGAAATAAGTAAGTTCCCAACGACCCGGGCCTCCTTCTACCAGGACGTTACCGAGCTGTCCCAAAAGGGCGCCTGGCGCCTCCGTGGGGCTTTCCATAGGGCAAGACCTAGAGACTAACAAGACCCCCCCCCCCATCTGGTCCTGTGGACTCAAGACGGGATGGAAGTGGATACGCCACTTACGCGCGCCAACTACAAAATGGAAAGGTTACCGATATGACCTCGGTGGGGCCGCCTGGTGATCTAGCACACCTTCTACTAGCTATGCTGGCTAGTACGCGGGAATATTAATGGCTTCCCTCAACCCCGTCCGGAGACGTACCCGATCTCCCACGGGTATCGGGAACCACTGCCCCCTCGAGTCCAACCCAATCCGAACAACTCCCTATCAAGGAGGGGCTCGAATGTTCAGTTCGAGGTTCCTCTAGTAACGTCAGAGGTACTACGAGTGCTAAGGGTCCGCAGCGCCCGCTCCACGGCAGCTGAAGGGGACGGATCCCCTCCCCTACGGAATAGAATAGAATAAGTGCGAGGATCTACTCCCATCAGTCCTGGACCCGTAGGACCAGAACCTGGGCCTCTTGGTTTTTCTACCGTAGGACAGTACCTATTTTATAAACTCTCCCCCCCCCCAGCGCTGCACATGGCAGACAGGACTTACGCGCCGGTCCTTAAGGAACCGGCTTTCAAATAACCTTGGTAGGGCCACCGGTGATCTATCACACGAGCCTGGCCGGAGGTACCCAATTTCCCGTGGGTGTCGGAAACACACTGCCACCTCGAGTCCAACCCAATCCGAACAACTCCCCTACAGAAGGGGCTCGAATGTTCGGCCCGAAGTTCCTCTAGTAACGTCAGAGGTACCACGAGTGCTAAGGTCCGCAGTGCCCGCACCACGGCAGCTGAAGGGGACGGATCCCCTCCCCTACGGGATAGTATAGAATAAAAGTTATTCAGATGTTTTGACACATACCTGCAGTATTTGTTAAATGACAATAATATAACATACGAGTTGTGCCGTTGTAAACCGAATCGATGATTCACTTTTCAAATTCTTGTCTTCTTGTTTAAAATTAATGCTTGAAATAAAATATAAGCCAGTTATCTTTTTATACTGTGTGAAGTACACTTTTATTTCTACACGCATTCAGCGAGTAATTTTATTTTGGGTCGATACCTAAGTAGTTGTTCGCGGAGTAAATCTTTTTCCCCTCCCCCCCTCTAATTGAATTGAAACTTGCTGTCTTTTAACTCCTTTCTGCTAGAAAATCGTTTGAGTGGCTGCAGATTACCACACCTAATATTATTTTGCCTCTCTATAATATTTTATGGATAAATTCCAAGCTTACGATAAAAGACAGGCTCCTCCGCAAAGAAGCTGTGGCTCTCTCCTCCTCTTCCTCCCTCTCTCCTTTCGTCTACTCAAACAAAACTAAGAGGTTGTTCAAATCAACATTTACGTGTTTCGGCGGCGGTTCATGTGAACATGAAAGGGGAATGGATCTCACAGCACCTTGGGCAAGAAACGAGTGCTTTACACAATACGATTTCTTTGGTATCCCTCCCCTTCTGCTGTCTGCCCTCGAGGCCACCAAGTGTATAAGAGCCTTTCCAGAGTTTCGTCTAGTGCTACGAGAGGATTACACCCTCTAGCATTGTATACACAGATTTAAACTATTCCACATTTTCTACGATTTAATTTGTTATTACAGCCTTTTGCCACAATCTGTGAAATTCTAGAAAATTATAAAAAAGACTTATTTTTTCTTCTAAAGTAATATGAACTCTCAATTTCAGAAAATCTACTGCAACTTCTTCCAATTATTAATATGTCATTTCACTCGTGTTGACTGTCATGTTAACCTTTCCCTGAGACTTCACTAATGTGAACTATTTGCACTATTCTTCATCATTTACTTATTTTCGCAACTTAGAGGTGTAACAAATCCGTACTCCCGACGTAGCCTTTTCTTCCGAATGGTTTACTCGCTGTGTAGTACAGAAGGTATCTCTATTACAGACGTGTGCAAATTATTAGCAATTTTGATATTCACAGGTACAGTTCAAATTTGGCATGTCCTATAAGCCACAAATGACTTTATATAATTATCTTTCAAATGTCCTAATGTTCCAATGGCTAATACTCTATTTGTTATAATTTGGCATGCTACTTTGCAGATATTTCTGCTCTGAATTACAAAGTTTTTCTTTCAAGAGTTGATACATTGAGAGTATCTATTTTTTATGCATTGCACAACCAAAGGTAAATTCCTTTCTTATGTTCACAAACTGACTACGACTGTTCCTACGTTGTTTTGTTATGCCTAATGGCACTCCAGGTAGTTCATCCCTTAGCAGGTATAGCTCTAATTTGGTATTTAGTGGGTGCGGTAGGGGTGGGGGTGAGAACAGGTAAAGTTGCTCTCACATTTGTTGAAGTCTTGGTGCTAGGAAGATGGGATTTGTTTTTATTTTATTTGTTATTTATTCAATACATCACACCGTGAAATACAGGTTTTATTACGAACTGCAGACAAAATGAAGAAGGAAATAAGTAGAATAGTTGGCGTAAGCACAAGTTATATGACAAGGTTTGTACAAAAGTTAAGTAAAAATTAAACAACTTCGCCACAAAGAGTGAGCAAATGTGGTAGAAAACGGTGATTAACTTCGAGTTTGAAAAGAATATTGATCAGGGAACAACTGAAAAATCGAAATATGACTTCTACAGAAATTCAGGCTGTTGCGCTAGAACATGGGTGTTCAGTTTCAGCAAGAACTGTGCGACGAAGACTTTTTGAGGCAGGTGTAAAAGCAAGAAGGCCTCACAAAAAGCAGAAACTAACACCCACCATGATGAAAAAAACGTCTTGCCTGGGCTAAAACATTCAAGGACTGGACATCTGAAGACTGGGCTAAGGTATGCAAAGTATTTAAATACATAAAATAGCTAATAAATTATGTTTATTTTTATGAACTGTTTTCTATTTATTGCAAGGTGTATATATATCAAAGCTTTTTTTTTTCTAGGTAGTATTCAGTGATGAAACAATGGTTTCAGTAGTTGAAGAAAGTCCTCAATATGTCAGAAGGTGGCCAGGAGAAGCATTTAAAAAAGAATGCGTGATGCAGAATGTGAAGCATCCCTCTAAAATTAATGATTTGGAGTGGAACTTCTGTCTATGGAGCAGGGAAAATTCACATTGTAGAGGGAATTATTAATGCTAAGCAGTATTCAGAAGTAGTAAGGGATCACATTAAACCCATGATGAACAAGTGGTATCTATCAGGAAATGGGGTGTTCATGCAAGATGGTGCTCCTTGCCACAAAGCGAAATGTGTTATGAACATTTTTAATGAATATGGCATATATCTCTTAGACTGGCATGGTAACAGCCCAGGTTGAGTCTGTGTGGAGTGTGGTGAAGAAAAAAGTTTAGTTTTCACCCAACAGCAAAAGAAACAATGGTGAATACAATTTTGTCAGTGTGGCAAAATGAGGAAGAAATTCACCAGATCTGTAAAGATACAATTCAGAGCAAGCCTAAAAGAATTTCTGCCCTCATAAGAGGTAAGGGTGGGCCATGCTAAACACTAGAATGATAAATTGCATTGTAAGTGTCATGAAAGTGAATTAAATTTTTATTACCTGTATTAAATGCAAATGAAGTAAAAATATTTGCTTAAAATTGAAAATTGCTAATAATTTACACACATCTGTACATTCACTTATAGCAGGCACTGCACTTTGGTTTAAAAAGATTAAGTACTGGAAAATTAAAACTAATATGAAGTAATAACAAATGGTTAACTTGCAAAAAAAAAATTATTTCACATAAATTGTGCACTTTAATAAGATCTATTTTTATGTAGTTAGTTCTTGTCTATGTTTGCGGTAATCAATTATGCAAACGTCATTCAGAATGAAGACTTCAGAGGCTGTTCCAAAAATGCCCGACTCGGTAGCGTAGATGGTAGCCTGTCTGCCTCACGTTCAAGAGTTCCTGAGTTCGAATCTCGGTCAGGGTGAAATGTGTAGTGTTTAACGCCCGCGTTTACTACATACGGCACCGCAGGCGGTGACACTGATGATGCATGAGATGAAGATGGAGCACCGGTGGAATGAGATGTCGGGGGAAACCGAAGGTCCTGGAGAAAACCCGCCCCAACGCCGTGTTGTCCACCACGAATCTCACTTTGCGGTCGCCTGGGATCGAACCCGGGCCGCCTTGGTGAGAGCCAAGCGGTCTAACCACTGAGCCACGGCGTGGCCATTCGGTCAGGGGTAGTTACCTGGATGGGGTTTTCCTTTATCCTGAAAGATGAATGTCGGATAAGTCTAAACTCTATGGACCCTGGGCATTTCACCCATTCCATTCATCGTCCGATATGACTTAACGTTGGAGGACGTAAATTAATGTACAGATTTCATTTGTCTTCAATAAGTGGTATTTTATCACAAGAAAAAGTTGTATCTTCAGAGATTATAAAGATTTTGAAGAAAAATCTCTTACTCAAATTAACTTTTATAACGATTTTTATAAAATACCGTAAGCTTAAACATGTTTCTTAAGGTTTCTGGAATAGTCAGTGAAGTTCTCTTCATTCTGAATGACTTAGATGTTAAATCTTATTTGTATAAAAATTGTTAAACCTGATAATTTCTATGAATTACATTTTTGTGGTGCTTATTATTTCGGAGATATTCCTTTTTATCTTTTCTTTCATGTCCATATAGAGTATAAAGGTTATGCAGTTTCAGAGCCGTCACATAGCAACTCAGTATTGAAATATTTACCCCCTTAAGCCTGTTGCATTGCCCAATAAAATAGTTTGAACAAGAGTTAGTGGAGAAAGGCATGTGAGTACAACATAAATTTTCAAATAGTGGTTTATATTCGGTGAAATAAAGTAATATTTTCTCTGCCTTAGGTAAACTGTTGAGAAAGCAATAGCAACACTTTATAAAATGGAAGTGATTGCTTTCTTGGCCACGACTCTAAAATCAGCGAAGTTAGCAAGGTAAATATAATCTCATTATCGGTGTTAGATGGTTCTTCAGGTCCTGGCCTTGTGCCAGTGGGTGGCCATATATTCCTGTGCCCACATTAGGTTAATTACATTCCGATATTACAGACCACAGCGTTAAATGTCCTGGTCCAAATTCCAATAAGTGTCCGCACAACCCCATCCTTGAATCTTCCTCTTTGTTTTTCGACCCGCGATCTATACGAAATTGTCTTCACATTATTTGTATTAATAAAAGTATATTTAAAACCAAGAATGGAATATTGGATAAAATACTACATTTATGTTACCTACTCAATAACGAGAGTCGTGTGTTGTTAGGGTCCCGGCTTCGGCCACCGACACTGATCTTGCATATTTTCGTGGTAATCTCTGGTCAGTGGGCGAATGCAGGTGAAATGAAATTTAAGTGCCATGGCTCTCAACATCCCATTCTATATGGGGTGTGAAAGATCGCTTAATTTTGCTTGGAGGCCCCTTTACCGGGCTGTAGGTTACTTTACTTGCCGTAAATCTACGACACGGGACAACTGGTTTCACTGTTTTTAAGTAGGAAAACGTGCTATTATTACGTACGAAAAAATCCGTTGGACACCGCCGGCTTCGAACTCGCGAACTAGAGGCTACCACGTCAGCTCTAGACCACGGATGACGAGTGGTTTTTCACCTACCAATTTTCTTTCCATGATTTTCTTTTTATTCCATTTCCTTCCAATCTTTTAATCATGCTTTAGGTTTCGTAGTCTATGGCGGTGCCGGAAAGATGGTGTAGATGCTTGCTCAAAGGAAAGTTTACTCCCCGTAGACATTAGAGGAGTGCTTTATCGACATGTCATTGATTTCCATGTCGCTAGGAATTGTTAGGGACTTTGCGCGTGTCTGCGCCCTGTCCATCCTCCTTGTGGTCGCTCCACTTCATAACTTCCTTTAACAGACCCTAGAGTGAGAGTAATGTTTTAGGGCCCGTCGGCAGCGAGGTCATTTGGGCCTGCAGGCCCTAGATATATCAACTAAGAAAGGAGGCACAAATCTTTTCCCGGAAGGAAGACTCAGTATACGTATAACTATCCGCAGTTTGGTAAGTCATTGAAACAAATAAGCCAATCAGAAGGCGCGAATTCCATCGCCCCTCTCGTCAAACATTTCTAGCCTGTTGCGTAATACTTACACCCCGACCAAATACACTTTTACGTGAATATATTTGGTTATTGGTTTCTAAAAACAATTTTAAAGACTTAAACTAAAACGATATTCTGTTTGGGTTA
Source organism: Mantis religiosa (assembly GCA_030765055.1). NCBI lineage: Eukaryota > Metazoa > Arthropoda > Insecta > Mantodea > Mantidae > Mantis > Mantis religiosa. Next base: position 56,345,361 of record CM060947.1, on the reverse strand, counting down.
TTGAAATAAAACTTGCACTCTTAGAACTCTCAGTATGTGTGTGCGTGCGTGCGTGCGTGCGTGTGTGTGTGTGTGTGTGCGTGCGTGCGTGCGTGTGTGTGTGTTATTATTCAACAATGTATATAAGCGAGAAATTAACCCAAAGATTCACAACAAAGAACGCTTACGTGTTAAATTCATGTGAGCTTCCTACTCACTCGTTTACAAAATATTTTTACTAATTAAGATTTTTCTTCTGTCTACTTTTGTTAAAAGATAAACTTTCGTTGTATATTTAAACATTTCGTTGTAGGTAAAAGAACACAGTAGACCAACGCAATAGAGTTTTAAAGGGATGTTTGCTTTTTTTTTTCTAGATTTACGTTTTCTAGCGTCATATCGGACATGAATGAAATGGGTGACGTGATGCTCAAATGAGCCCAGGGTGCATAGAGCTTAGAGTTATAACATTTATCTTTCAGAATAAGGGAAAGCCCCGTAAAAACGTTATGCAGATGTCACTCTGACCTAGATTCGAACTCGGGACCTCTTGAACGTGTGGCAGACGCGCTACCATCTACGCGACAGTGACGGGCAGGAGGGCTGCAATGTGATGCCCTTTGCGTGACCATAAATACAAACACGAACAGCGATTACCACTTGAAAAAATCGCATGTGTTACCTGCAGATGACTTCCTGAACTTTGTATTTATTAAAGTGGTTAGAAGTATTACATTCCATCCAGAAATTCGATATCAGATTTACACCAGAAATACCTGTTTTGGAACTCCTCAAAATAAAAAATAAATTGTTTTAGAAAAAGGATTTTTCGTACGCCTATTGTCTGCCAGCAGTTTAACTCAACAGTTAGCTTCCTTAAAAAGATAAATCTGTATAAACACATACCACCTTCAGTCAGTTGTAATGTTAAAAGAATTACGTTTCTCCTTGTGTTTTATTGTTGTTGTGGTGTTTAATAACGATGTATTATTTATTCAGCAGTTGTTGTTTTTTTTTTTTAATGTTTTAAATGGCGCGATATGACTTTCAGAGTTAAATTTATTAACAAGTTCAAATTAAAAAAAAAAAAAAAAAAAAAAAACTCTAAAGTGTCCTAAATGGCGAAATTTCTTTGTTTATACTGTCAAAAATTATTCTAACGGGTCTGATGCATCAGAAATAAGATTTATATATATATATATATTGAATTTTCGGAGAATAGCGAATGTACTCTTCGTTCTGTATAACTAATAAACCGCAAGAGATAAAATTGTACACACACACACACACACACACTAAAAGACATTCCTTGCTAAATGGCGTAATTTAGTCATACTTTTATGGCAGTAATTATTCCCGAGTTATTAGTTTCAGTTGTCAATTCACTTCAAGGGAGAAATCGCTATTTGATTTCTTCTCTCGATCATTCAAAAGGAATGTAATTTCAGAGCCATCACATAGCGATGCATATATATATTTTTTTTTTTTTTTTTTTTTTTTTTTTTTTTTACAAATATGGCAAACGTTTTAGTCTACTGTATTTTACATCGCCCTATTTTCACGGTCAATTCATTTGTCCTGGCGATGTTTTATATATATAATTTTTTATTGATCGATCAGCAGTACAATGCTTTACAGATCAGAGTGAAAAGAAGGTAACAGTACAACAAGAACAATAACACTCAGGGGTAGGCTAACAGGCCGCCCCCTAACTACATTAAGTTAGAACTCCAATAATACTCTCTGAGAAATTATGTCAATATTGAAGATGTAAGGCAGACATCAAGCACTAGAATCACTCGAATCTGATGTATCACTTAGAAGCAGGTCCTGTGGTAGTCTCCTCTTCAAGCGTGAGGGCTGGCGCGTGTGGACGCCAATGTTATAATGTACAGCTCCTGGAACTTCTTGCAATGTGGAAAAGAAACGATGAGCGATCCTGCGAATGTAGTCGTGAAGAGGTAACAGTCCCAGTTCGTGATGGAGCTGCTGATTACGGATGAACCATGGAGCGTTGGTAGTGATGCGCATGAAGCGATTCTGTATGGCCTGAAGACGCAGATGACATGTGTGTGCGGCCCCCCACACTTGGCAGGCATATGTAATAAGCGGACAAACGAGTGATTTGTAGAGTAACAATGAAGACTGTAAGGCCGAGGCTGGAACGGCGATGCAACAGAGGTGAGAGTTTTGAAAGTCGCCCGGAGGCCAATGATATAAGACGATCGATATGAGCACGCCAGGTCAGTCGAGAGTCCAAAAGCACTCCAAGGTATTTAACGGGAGTTGTAGTGGGGAGCCAAGGGACATTGTTCCTGTAGAGACACAACGGAGTAAGCGGAGTATATCGGCGAAGAGTGAAGATTTTAGCTTCGGTTTTCTGAGGGTTCAATGAGATCCGCCAAGTGCTGAACCAATGAGTTAGGCGATCTAAAGAGAGCTGTACTACTTGTGCGTGCTGGAGATTAACATGAGAATAATATAGTACTGTGTCTTCAGCGTAAAGGGCTGAAGAAGTCGGAGCTAAGTCAGGAATATCAGAAATGTATATATTAAATAGTGTCGGGGCCAAGATAGTACCCTGTGGGACACGTGCGGTAATATTACGTGGGCATGAAAGCTTTCCACCAATGCGTACTGAAAAGCTGCGGTCGTAGAGGAAACTGTGGATTAGATGTGTCCTGGCGATGTAATGAAATGCGCTGGAAGCAGTCTTCTTCCTTCAGTTGCACTCGTTGGGGCATCGAACACATTTCTAATATCTCGCAGTAGCAGCACTCATAGGTACGTCACAAACTCACTTAGAGAAACGCATCGGTAACTCACTCATTACCTCACTGCCGAGCACGCTTGCTTATCCCCCCGAGGTTCCAGAAAGTTCTAGAATGTTCGCAGGGAGCGTGGGGATAGAAGCTTCCAGAAAATGTCGGTTATCTCCTCTATTCTCGAAATATTTGAGAGCACTTTGACTTTACAGTATTCTTATATTTAGAAGGAGGTATAGAAAATCTAGTAGAGAAATTAATATGGCTGCAACACATCAAACATTTACACAGAAGGTAGATAACGTATTACACATCACCCAAACATTCCTCATAGAACTTTCAGCGGAAATACGTTGTTTACTGTGATACCGTGGAAAGAAGATACCAGCATATGTATTGCGTGCAGCTCTTAGACATTTGATTTATCTATATGAAAATAAATAAAAATAAGTAATAAAAACTTAGAGGGAAAAGGCTTAAAAGTATAAAAAATGATATATAGTGCGATCCATATAAACCTGAAGCCCGCCTCGGTAGTGTGGTGGTAGCATGTCTGCCTCACGCTCAAGAGCTCCCGAGTTTGAATCTCGGTCAGGGCGAGTTACCTGGATAAGGTTTTTTCGGGGTTTTCCTTTATCCTGAAAGACGAATGTCGGGTAACTCTAAACTCTATGAACCACGGGCTCATTTGAGCATCATTTCATCCATTCCATTCATCGTCCGATATGACTTAACCTTGGTGGACGTAAATTATATATATATATATATAAACCTGAAGGGGCCGCGCCGTGGCTCAGTGGTTAGACCGCTTGGCTCTCACCAAGGCGGCCTGGGTTCGATCCCAGGTGACCGCAAAGTGAGATTTGTGGTGGACAACACGGTGTTGGGGCGGGTTTTCTCCGGGACCTCCGGTTTCCCCCGCCATCTCATTCCACCGGTGCTCCATCTTCATCTCATGTATCATCAGTGTCAACGCCTGCGGTGCCGTATGTAGTAAAAGCGGGCGTTAAACAGTACACACCTTTTAGAGTTACAGACATGTTGAGACATGTGATGTGCTTCGTTGTGTGGCTGCGTGCAGCTTGTTGTTACAATGAAAGAACCGTTTTAGTTTATCTCAAATATTAAATGTATTGTTGTCTTCTTCATGATTATTCACATAAGAAATGTAGCGTGTGCAATAAATTTATCTAGTGATATGAATACAGCTCTATCGAGTACAGTCCACAAAATCAGTTTCCTTGGTTACTGCTAAAATCAAGGTGGTCCTCCGCATTAAATTAAGCACGACACGAACATTAAACCATTTCAATAGGTCATTACTTTTGCACTCGTCTCGCCATATTGTCTGAAGTTTTGCGGAAATTATATCGAATTGAGAGAAGGTTATTTCCAGCAAGATGGACCAACGTGCCATACATCTAATGACACCATAGAACTTGTAACCAGTTTGGAAATTAATTGTTCTTTCACACTAGCCGTGTGTAGGACGCATTATGAAAGTGCAGAGCCAGACTTAAAAATTCAATACCATAGCCGGGATGTGAATCACGGATTTTCTGGTCTCCGCCCAGCCGCTCTAAACCATTGAGCTACTATAGCCAAAGTGCCAACATGACATTAAATTCTCCAGCCAACTCGTCTTTTTCCCGGTAAACCACTAGGAGTTCTCATAAACACATGAGACAACTACCTTGATGGCGACTTACTATGGTATAAGTAATTTAAGGCCTGGGCTTTATAGTTCGGACCACTATTAGGTACAGTTAATGGAAATTAATTGTTCTTTCACACTAGGCGTGTATAGGACGCACTCTGAAAGGGTACAGCCAGACTGAAAAATTCAATGCCATAGCTGGGATCTAAACCACGCATTTTCTGGTCTCCGTCAGCCGCTCTAAACCATTGAGCTACTATGGCCAACGTGCCAACATGAGTGCCAACAACAGTTGGAGAATTTAATGTCATGTTGGCATGAGTGCCAACAATAGTTGGAGGATTTAATGTCATGTTGGCACGTTAGCCATAGTAGCTCAATGGTTTAGAGCGGCTGGACGGAGACTAGAAGATCCGTGGTTCAGATCCCGGCTATGGCATTGAATTTTTCAGTCTGGCTCTACCCTTTCATTTTAACCAGTTTCTTTGATAATCGAATAATCTCAAAAGGTCTGTGGCTCCCCAGATCCCCTGACCTAACCTCACTGGGATTTTTCTTGTGGGGGTATCTAAAAAATAGAGTGTACAAGAATAGGCCACGGACAATTGATGTTCTCAAGGAAACCATTCGAACCGAAATAAGTAACATTGGCGAGGATACTCTCCGTAAAACTTCAGAGAATATGGTGCGACGAGTACAAACATGTATAGATGCTGGTGGAGGACACTTGCAACATTTTAACTGAGATGTAAATAGTGTAATGTAATCGCCCAATGGTGTATTATATTCTCCCAAAGTTGTACGTTTGCCGTATTATTGGTTCAGTTTAATATGGATCGCACTGTATAAAATATAATAAAAATAATAATCCACAGAATAATAGCTGTATAATAACAAAATATAGAAATCATGTACTTGTGCAAATTGTCATGCCTGTATAATGAAAGAATGGAACTGGCTGATAAAGACGAAATATGCCCTGAAACAGCCTTGGTTCAGATAAATCCAGAATCCCTCTGGTAGTATAGTATCTTTGAGTATCACTATTCCCGTTATATCTATAACGGAATGGTAATTAACTATTTTTGCAAAGCTTTGTCTCAATTAAAGTGAAATAGATACCCCCAGTAAATGATATGGGGTAGAGAAAGTCATATAAATACTCACCAGCCCCAACGAATAAAACCGCTGGTGTACAGGTAAATACAACAAATGAAGTATTAATTAAGTTTTTACGATAAAGGCAGCCTTTCGTCAGTAAACTAGAGTGCCTTAAGCCATAAACGTTTCTTTCATGTTAACAGAAATGTAGTATGAGATGAGTTGCTTGGAGGGGATTTTAAAAACATTGTAAATCAAATTACTTCTGCTTCTTTAAAAAGGCGACCGTGATGTAAATCGAGCGATGAGTGTCAGCTACAGCAGCACAGCCTCAAGTGTACCAACCTAACATCTCAAATGCAATACATTTTACTCACATATTCAGTTATCTTCCTTGTGAACGCTCAAATTTTCAGAGTGTCTAGTTTAACATATTTCCTGTTTCACACAATAAATATAAGAAAGCTGATGAGTACGCTGATATGGCTTTTTCTTTTCACTCTTGTACATAATACAATGTTAGTCTCATTCAAATTTGTAGAAATCCTTTTGTTAGATATTTCCTTGTAGGTAAAATGAGAATAAGAGAATATAATGGCTTTAAGCGATAATGAAGCCTTTTGAGAGTAAGTTGATATGTGATAACTTTGAAAATACGTTCTCTTTGCATAAATAAAATCTGCGAGAATTTTAACCACAAAAGGTTAACGAGATTTATACTTTTTTCCACTAAGATTTTGCCTTTCATGCTTTATCGTTGTACAAAAAGTAATTCAGAAGGAAGGGGACTTCTAAGGCTATTCCCGAAAATGTAATAAATAAATTTTGTTTGTTATTAAAATATCTGAAACATATAATTGTTATTAAAATTGTTTATCATTATTCCAGAATAACAACTTTATAAACAAATCGTGCATGTAAAATGACTTTTTATTTTAAACTTTGTCATTCTTGAAATATAGTGAATTTAAATATAAAGTTTGGTAGTTATTCGTTTCTGATTCATCTCCTTTTTTCGCCACTTTTTTCCTTTTTTTTCATCATATTGTTTTCCTTTTTCCAGCTTTCTTCCTGTTCTTGTTATTTTGCAGATAATTTTTATGTATTTACACAAATACACTGCCCGAGTCGGTAGCGTAGTGGTAGCATGTCTGTCTCACGTTCAAGAGGCCCCGAGTTCGAATCTTGGTCAGGGTGAGTTACCTGGATAAGGTTTTTGTGGAGTTTTCCCTTATCCTGAAAGACGAATGTTGGGTAACTCTAAGCTGTATGGACCCTGGGCCCATTATTTCACCCATTCCATTCATCGTTCGGTATGACTTAAAAAGTTGAAGGACGTAAATTACAAAAGGAAAAAAAAAACACTCACGTTTATGAGAATACAAACACCTAAAAACACACACCCGCGATCTTCAGCGCCTCCAAAGTTAGGCACTTTACGGTGCTTGATCATGGAAATCGGCAATAATTTGTGCTATTGACGACTTATATGTACTCGCCTTGTCACACATTCACACACACACACACACACACACACACAGAGAGAGAGAGAGAGAGAGAGAGAGAGAGAGAGAGAGAGAGAGAGAGAGAGAGAGAGAGAGAGAGAGAGAGAGAGAGAGGACCGCACACAGTCCCGAGTTCGAATCTCGGTCAGGGTGAGCTCTCTAGATTAGATTTTTCCGGAGTTTTCCCTTATCTTGAAAGAAAAACATCTTGTAAGTTTTAAGTTCTGTGGACCCTGGACTCATTTGAGCATCATTTCATTCATCGTCCGATATGTCTTAAGGTTGGAGGACGTAAATGTAACACACACACACGCACGCACACACACACCCACACACCCCCACATCCACACCCACACACACACCCACACACACACACACACACACACACACACACACACACACACACACCTACACACACACACAGAAAGGAGGAGAGAGAGGAGAAAAGTTCCTTTGATTCAGGATGTCTCAAAACAGGATTTCCAGTAAAACCTTGTTTCGAATTTTTGGTTGGAATACAGAACTTATACTTATTGAAAAAGTAAAATTATATTGAAAATATTTGAAGCCACGGGAAGCTTACTTGACATCAGTTGAACGGCATTTACATTTTGTGTCATTACATTTTGTTTATGAAGTAAGATTCTGTTATCTCTCTTAATAATTACCAATTAAATCAAATTAAGAAAATGAAGATGATTGCATACCTTTTTTTTTTTCAGGAAATTCAAGATATGCTTTGCCTTGTAAATATTTGAAACATGAAGTCATTTACTCAGATTCTTTGAACTAGTTTTGATAAAAACAAAAATAATGAAAACATTTCCCTGGAAGAAGTAATTTAGGATGGGGAGTTTTCTAGAAAATCTTCTTGTCACATCCTTGGAAAATAATGAACGTAAATACCAAATTAGGTATTTAACCGCCTTTCCTTCTAATCTTCAAAAAATGTCCGAGGGCTGTTCAATAAAGAATGATCATAATTTTTTTACCGACATAATTGTTCACAGTAAAATTCAATCTTATTATATTCTGTTAGCTTAATGTGAAACAAACACGCCGTAGTAGTTTCATTATTGGTACTCCTGGTTCCCGCCTGTGAGAACCAGGAAAGTTCATACATGTGCGTATCGCCTACCGCTGCAATGGAGGTAACATGCAGTTAAAGTTGATGTTAAGAGGAATATCCGGAGTTTCTATAAAACGTAATCACTGCTGATGAAACTTGGCTACATCATTTTGATCCTGAGAGCAAACAGCAAAGCTCAGTGCTGAAATCTCCTTCATCACCAACCCCCAAAACAGCAAAAGTGGTTGCGTCTGCTGGGAAAGCTATGGTCATCTCATTCTTTGATATTCATGGAATGGTTTATCAGCATGTTGTACCTGCCACACATCAGTAACTGGACAATACTACAGGGATGTCCTGAAAACATCACAAGTCCATATCAGGCGCAAAAGATCGCATTTCCGTGAAGCAGGCTGGATGCTGCGCCACGATAATGCTCGGCCGCTTATTGCCAATGTTGTTGCTGAATATCTTGCAAAAATCAACGTGGAGTGCATCCCTCACCCTCCCTATAGTCCATATTTAGCTCTATGTGACCTTTTTCTATTACCTAACTTGAAGAAACGCCTTCATGCGAGGCATTGTCCATCATCAGAAGCAGTGGTGAAGGCTGCGAAGGCGATTTTGAAGGATCTCTCAAAAATGGTTACCAGCATGTCTTTGAAGACTGGCAGAAACGCTGGGACAAGTGCATCGCATTCAGGGGAGACTATTTTGAGAAGGACCATCAAAATTATGAGGATGAGTAAGGGTACGTTGTCAACAGAAAATTGTGATCGTTCTTTATTGAACGGCCCTCGTATTTCAAGTGAACTGTTGACTTCACTGGATTTTTTCGATTGAAATTTTAATAGATGCAATACGTTCAACATTTCCTCTAACTGCAAGTACATAGTTGAAAACGTAACAAACACAGGCTTTTCTTCATATAAGAGTATAAATTAATAAAACTACTAACAAAAATTATACTCTATTTGCAATCAAGTTCAAGTGAGAGTTCATGTATGCTTCAGTATAAGTACTTGTGCCCCAAAAAATTTAATGCCGTATTTTGTAGAAATGAAATTTATGGATGGTCTATATTCTGGAAGTGAGTACGTAATGTCTGGTAGTTATTTGTGTTGTTAAGAGCGCTAGTTTATTTCTGCGGTACAGAATGTGGCAGCGCAGTCGCCCTTAAAGAAAGGTTACAATAAATGTTCGATCCCGACGCCTCATTACCCATAATTCAGCGCTCTCCTTCCTCTTCCACATGCGGAATGCTGCAGTGGTACAATTTATCACGTCCTCTGTGTTACTTGTCGAAGGGGAGGGGTTGCCCTTTTACGCTAATTACCCATTTAACGTACTGTCTTCACCTACCTTACTTCATACGCGATAATAACAGATGATAAGGAAAAGATATCAAGCGATTCTCTCAAATGAAATTGCATTCATATAACCCCGTTGCTTTTTTACAACTTTTTGCTCGTTAAAGGCGCTTCAGCGTTGCACTCACATGAGCTTTTGTAGCCAGTTTGGTTCGAGGTAGATCGTTCGTGTTGAGGCCCTAAACGTGGTGCCCCCTGGGAGGGGTGTTACGAAATCCCTAAGAGCTTCAGCAGCTCCCTATGAGTAGAAAAGGCGATGATGAACGATCCGTCTTAGTAGCACTCTGTTGTTCAATGGAATTACTGTTTCCTTTAAGCAAAGAGCTACTCCATTTGTTGGGCACCGCAGCACACCACGAAACCTAGAAGCACACTTGAAATATGACGTAAAAACGGAATGAATGTAACAGGAGTTTTGAGTTATATATAGAAAAGGTATGAAAAGTTTATACATTTATAAAAAAAAATGATTATGTAAATCTATTTCGTAATTTAAACAAGTAAAAATATATGAAATTTTGTGATTGGCCTTAATAATAATTGTATGACGTAATATTTTGACGTGGCATTAAATCGGCCAATCACAAAATTAAGATAGCAACGATAGTTACCAAAAATGAATAATCTAGATAGAGATGTTTTGTAATCGTGAGTGTGATGAATAGTGGTGCAGGATCAAGAACTTTAATGTAATATTTGGAACTGTTTAAATATAACAAAGTAAGAATTTGTCGAAATGTTGGAAGTAGCCTGCAAGTGACTGGTAAAGGAAGTTCAAGTAAAGTGTAATCCGAATAATATAATTAAATAGTTACAAAATTTGATTTCTCCGAAACTTTATTCCGAACCACGCCTGAAACCAAGATTCTCATGACTCTTATTTAATCAAACACAATCATCAAGAAACAACTCAAAATACAACGAATTAATTCTGGTATATCTGGCTTCTCGACGTGGGTCTTCGAAAAGTCAACGTGCATCCCATCTCAAACATGGAAATCCCGCACCAAATTGCGCCCAAACGTGTGGCTGATTAAGATGGAGAGAAATTAACTGCGAATAAAGAATTTCTGTCCCAAAGGTAACTCATAATAGATAAGAAACCACCCCAGGAAGAAGCATGAGGAACCCAACGTTAGAGTAGGTAGTCACCGGGGTTTGAACAGAGGCCCCTGAAATGCCAGTATTAGACGTAACCGTGGATCATCTAGCTCAGTTACCCATAGTGATAGGACATAGTAGAATGTCACGTACGGCATACGGTACGTCGACCAGACTTGATCTTTCGTACCTATGCTCAAAGTGGGCATCCCTGGGGGGAGAGATGAGGTGAACTGCCGACACCAGGAGACACGATAATGCAGAGGGCAGGGTTCCTACCGTTGACAAGTTGGAAACTCCCTGGCAGACCAGTACAACGGCATCCCACACACCATGGTCCTGAAATGACCCACTAGGCCGGCCCGGAGACCAGAGACGTCCTACCGGAGGAGGAAGTATTACCAGGAGATCATCCTGCCATGCATCACCGAGACTCCCGCCGACTTCTACCCTGAAGGAGACCACCAGATGAGAAATGATGTGAAATGATAATGAAGGAAATTTGGAGGTTGTATAATTAAGCTACCCAGCATTCGCCTGGTGACCCGGAAAAAACCCGCTGTCAATGACCTTTGTGAAAAGACAGATTCTTACTATCTACACAAAAAATATACAGGGCGAGTAAAAAAAAAACGCTTGGTATGTTGTGCAGGACGGCAAACGGATCATTTTCCAAGCAGCAACCCACGTCCGGAAACGCACGGTTTGGTGGGCACAGTGAACCATCCAAGTGTCCCTGCCACATCATTTCAATACAATGAACAAAGTATGCAGCAGTTTAACATTACAAGCGGAACTCAAACTGGGTACCTCCTAAGTCAATGCAGAGCCTACATCGGCGGTGCTGAGTTTCATGCACATGCTCCAATTAGTGTGGTTGACCTGAAAGAATGGCAATCAATCCATGTACTCGTGTAATGAGGTCCTCCTCCGGCGTTACAGGAGCAGCGTACACTATGTTTTCATACTACCCCACAGAAAATAGCCCAATGCTGCCACATCCGGTGATCGTGCTGGCCGTGGGATTGGCCCTCCTCTACCAATCAATTGATTGGTGTATCTAATGCTGTGATTTCGCATATTTCTCTCAAAATGTGCTGGAGCTCCGTCGTATTGCAGCCACATTACCTGCCGAAAGTGTAGTATGACGTCCTACTATAAGGTAGGCAAAATATCTCTAAGAAATGCGAGGTAGAACGGTCCTGTTAGTCACTTTCGGAGTAGATATGGACCAGTGATATGGTCAGTAATTATTCCAGCCCATAGGTTGATAATAAACCTGTGCACGTGGATTTTCGTCCGCTCAAACATGCACTTTGTACAGTTATGCTGTTATGCTCAGAGGATCTACTCGAAAGTCAAAAGACCCCGGCCTCCCTCAACCCGGGAGCGTTGGAAACTCCGGGGCTCTTTCCATAGGGCAATACCTGGAGTCTAAAGAGCCGCCCCCCTAATCGACAACAACGTCAAGACGGAATGGAAGTGGATACGCCACTTACGCTCGTCAACCCCGCAGGGAAGACTACCGAAAACCTCGGTGGGGCCGCCTGGTGATCTAGCACACCTACTACCTCTGCAGGCTAGTAGCCGGGACTTCTTAGGCAACCCTCTACCTCCTCCGGGCGGCCGAGGCCTGGCCGGATGTATCCGTTCTCCCACGGTTGTTGGGAACACACTGCCCCCTCGAGACCAACCCAATCCGAACAACTCTGCTTCGGGAGGGGCCTGCCAGTTTTCTAACTTTGACGTTCTACATCATTGTCATAAAAAATGGTATTTAAGTGCCGCCTCACAGTGATGCTTCTTTTAAAGATTTAACGCTCGCTTTATCCTGCTGTGTTATTCTTACACCTACAAGTAAATGCATAATGGAAAAATTATCTCGTATAACAAGAAGTAGATACTACAATAAGCTTTTGTAAACATAATTTGTAGAATATTGAGTGGAAAAAGTAATGTGAATACAACATATAAATTGCTCCAGATTGAGATTCATAGTGTGGCACCCCTGGTGCATCTAGGTAAACGTGAAGTGTTTTGTAATAGACACAAAGGTAATTACTTTGCTGTGGTCTGTGCAGCTCCCTGCATGATCGACCGAGCCGATGTAGCACGACATCTGCCAATTAACGGTAATCTGCGTGCATGCCAGAGAAAAAAAAAAACAATAAAATTACGCCGGTGTTATTTACGACTGGAATTTATCGATCGCGTAAGATAAGTTGAGGGTTTCGTGACCAAGAAGCTTCCCTTCTTAAAGGTTTTATATTACCGTATCTGACACTGCCTAATATATAGACTGCTCCCTTCCGGCATTCCTTAACAGCTTCCAGCTGCAAGAAATATTAACTACGTACCACGAATATTCTTCTGCTTCAGCGTAATTCACGTGACTTTCTTTACTCGTTCTTCTATATAGAATGCCTCGAAATTGTCTCTAATTCTGGTTAAACCAGATAAAGTGGTAGAAACATTTTTACTTTCTCTACTATGTGCTTACAGAGAGTAGATAAAGTGTTGTATTTCACCCAGAAATAATACCAACATTTCACCAGAAATTCATGTTTTAAGATTTCCTGAATTTTTGCATTTTCATGAAAAGGTAGGAACGTGCGCGCGCATCCATCAGTCAGTCTGTCTGATTGTCTGTCTGTTTACTGACTACAAATAACACTGTCTAATTTTTTTTTTCAAAAATCTTTTTTTAACGTTCATATGTGATTCTTATAGTTTTTATGTCATTGGTTCCAGATTTTACCCTCATTCTTTTCTATCACCCACTGTTTCGTCACAATGTAACTCCATTAACAACCACAAAATTACCACAAAAAATGCTTAATAGACTATATTTATTTGTAACATACCTCACTTCTCTTTTAAAAGATAGCGAAGTTTGTTACAAATAATTATACGAGGGTTGTTCAATAAAGAATGATCACTATGTTTTTTGACAACGTACCTTTACTCATCCTCATAATTTTGATGGTCCTTCTCAAAATAGTCTCCCCTGAATGCGATGCACTTGTCCCAGCGTTTCTGGCAATCTTCAAAGACATGCTGGAAACCATTTTTGAGAGATCCTTCAAAATCACCTTCGCCATTGCTTCTGATGATGGATAATGCCTCCCACGAAGGCGTTTCTTCAAGTTTGGGAATAGAAAAAAGTCACATGGGGCTAAATACGGACTATAGGGGGTGTGAGGGATGCACTTCACGCTGATTTTTGCAAGATATTCAGCAACAACATTGGCCGCGCATTATCGCGGTGCAGCATCCAGCCAGCTTCATGGAAATGTGGTCCTTTTTCGCCTGATATGGACTTGCAACGTTTTCAGGACATCCCTGTAGTATTGTCCAGTTACTGATATGTGTGCAGGTACAACATGTTGATAAACCATTCCATGAATATCAAAGAATGAGATGACCATAACTTTCCCAGCAGAAGCTTTTTGCTTTTTGGGGGGTTGATGATGAAGGAGATTTCCATACTGAGCTTTGCTGTTTGCTCTCAGGATCAAAATGATGTAACCAAGTTTCATCAGCAGTGATTACGTTTGAAAGAAACTCCGGATCTTCCTCTAACATCAACTTTAACTGCATGTTACCTCCATTGCAGCGGTAGGAGATACTGAGCATTTCTGAACTTGCCTGGTTCTCACAGGCGGGAACCAGGGGTACCAACAATGAAACTGCTACGGCGTGTTTGTTTCACATTAAGCTAACAGAATATAATAGGATTGAATTTTAGTGCGAAAAATTATGGCCGTGAAAAAATATGATCATTCTTTATTGAACAGCCGTCGTATTTTATGTAGTATATGTTGCTTCACTGTTGCTAGCTTCTATTTTTTACATATTAATTAGCAAAACATGTTCTAGGAATGAAAATAAATTAGTGTCACAATATGTGCAAATCTTTATCTAAGTCTAAATAAGAAATTATCTCTAGTACATAGTCTTAAGTGTCTATTTTCTTATATTTTCTTTCTCTATTCCCCTTAAAGCATCTGCTATAGTCTTTTCTTGTATGAGTCACTTGCTGGGCATCTCGACGAAGTGACCAGCCAGCTGCCTTGATACTTTCTTTCCATCATCGCTCGCCTTTCTCCTCGATCATATCCACCAAATTATACGAGAAGGAATCAAGGTGATCGTTCAATAAGTGAATCTTCAGTCTTTTCAAATATACTAACCTTTTGAACGTATCCGCCATGTTGGTTACAGTAGAAATACATTGTGGATCCTTTTTGTTGCCCAAGAACTTGGTAAAAATCTGCCTGAATGATTCCCAAGGCGCCACCTCACTGTCTGTCCCTTTTTATTCGTCGTTGGAGTTGAACATTAGTTTTCGAATATCAGGTCTAGCGAACACCCTTTCAATTTTGCTGGTGATAAGTGGGGAAACTTCTAGCAGAGATACTTGTAACATTGTCCATTTTTGGGTAAGGCTTTCACGAAGTGTTCATTAGATCTAATTTGATGTGTAGAGGTGGTAGCAATTTTTTTCCCCGAATCCACCAGATTGTTGTGCAGAATGTCCTCCTCTGCAGGTTTTAACACTTATCGTGCGAGCCAACTTTTTCTGTACCAATGTTAATCTTCTGCTGAACATTAGCTCATTTTAACTTTGTCAATGGAGTTTAAAATACCCATACCTTCTAATTTACTAAAATTTTAACATTTTTAAATATTTAATTGTGAATTATAAAGAAATTGTGAATCATACAGCGTTTTTATTGACGTTTTTGGATTCAGCAATACATAATATTAAGGTACATTCATTAAAAAAGTTTTTCATCGTTGGTCTATGTAATAAATCACAATAAAGCACTTCGTTAAGGCTGTAATCTTATAAATACGTACTCAGCATAAGTTCCACGTCCTTCCTGACTACCAAATTTAGCAGCTAAGTAGGAAAAGTTTTATTAAATCGAATTAATAATTATGCACCCGCAGTGACTAATGAATACAAAATCTCCTTTTTAGAATTAGCCACCAACGTTCCTTACCTTACCTGCCAAATCTTAAATTTTTATTCAAATCTGAGGCATAATTTTTACTCTGTGTCTTGCTAAATTCTTAAGAATTCTTTTTCCTTTCTAATTTTAAAAACTTCTCTGCATATTTTTTATAGTTTTGTGAATATGGAACATTTTGAGTTCAAGTATCGGAAGCTTGAGCTAATTCATTTTTTGTTGGCTGAGTTCACTTAACATTAGCTATTCTGACTTATCACTAATTCCTTTTTCTAAACATACACCTTTCTATTACAAGGTATGTTTCTTTCATTATGCATTATTTTAACACATGGAAGGTGTTTATAGCAATTATTTATCTGTCTCCCTATAATTTTAATAAAATATTGTTACAAATCAGTAATTCAGTATTAGATTGCACAGGTGTAACATGTAACATGTTAAGCTAAGCTTTTAAACTACAGCATGAGAAGTTACCAAAACGTGATCGATTTTCGCTACATATAGATGGTGACATCACACCTAGCAGGAAGAAAAGATGTTAATAACTTCGCTCTTGGGTATAAATGGTGCGCTGTGATAATGAAAGCCCCGGAGCGAGTATTTCCAACTTCAAGAGGATATATGTGCCACATTTGAGCTGCAAAAGGAACCAAAGACTTACAACATAGAAGTTTTTAATGGATTCTTCGTGTTTTTTCTTTACCTCCCTCAACATTTCAGATCAATATCTCGATTCCAAGAGGCCATGCCTTAGTCTATCTATTTGTGCCTTTTTATACTCCGTGTATTGTAAAATATGTTTGCTGTGGGGTTTGTTTTGATAATATCCTACGGAAAGAAAAGGATTATCAATCCTACATAGGCTTGGTGACGTAACACAATTTATGTATGTTAAAAGCTGTATACCAAGTTTTTGTTACCATTTATTAGGGAAAAATTTCCAAAATTTTATTTTGATATAACTCAGAAAACTGATTGTAAGAAGCATTTTAAATACTAAAACTCTGTGTTGCACTTAACTAAGTTTCTCTTTGCCTTTTGTATAAACTAGTCTATAAACGCTTATTCTTAAATCTACTTCATATTAATCTTTTTAAAATTTTATTACATTATCCTTTTACGTTAAATGGGAATAGAAGTGATAATCAGAACTTTTTAAGAGTTGATTCCTATGTGAAGGCTTTGAGATTCCATTCTCTTTGTATGGACAGGAATAAAATATGAATGACTTCTTATTTAGGAAAAATACAGTGCGTAGTTTTATGCTAAGTCACGGACCGCGTATATTTGTAATTTTCTTGTACTTCAGCGAGCATAGCACGCTGCACGTGTTCCGTAGCCTTGCAATAAAATGACCGCAACGTATCAGAATTGGAAAATTCAAACCAATAACAAGAAGTATATCAGAAATGGTTAACTCCACAACAAATATAGTTGATATACATTATGCGTTTTAACAGGATCTATATTTATCAAGCAGTAAAATAAACTTCAATTTCGCATAAGTATACATTTTTTTATAAAATAGTGTACATAACGTAACCCATGGCGTAATAGCCCAAAGCGGCTCTGAGCCTGCCAAACCGACTACCGGCCTTACGCTCACATACGCAAGGCAAAGGTGAGCGACCATCCAATCGATACGGGGAGGAGATGTGGTCAGCATCTCGACACCCCCAGCCGGAAAGTTGGCTTTCTAGACAAGGGTTCGCTACCTAGCGTGGCTCCTCAATTTCCTCACGATGCTGAGTAGGTCCCTGGTCCTAAACGCCGGGCTTAAAATCCGCACCCCCAGGGGTGGAATCGATTCCGGGCGCATTCCAGACGCAGGGAACCAAAGCCCACTACGTCAATTTTTTTTTCTTTTTTCATTTTGTAATTTACGTCCTCCAACGTTAAGTCATATCGGACGATGAATGGAATGGGTGAAATGATGCTCAAACGAGCCCAGGGTCCTTAGAGCTTAGAGTTACCCGACATTCGTCTTTCAGGATAAGGGAAACCCCCGGAAAAAACCTTATCCAGGTAGCTCACCCTGACCGAGATTCGAACTCGGGACCTCTTCAACGTGAGGCAGACATGCTACCACCACGCTACCGAGGCGGGCCATACACCACGGTGCAGCACAAGATAGTGTACATATATGTTTACTTAAAATGAATAGCTTAAAAACTGATGAACAAATGTGCACCAAAATGTAGACTGGGTTACAAATTATAAAAACATAAAAAGGCCTCATATGCATACCATGCCCTCTTGACGATACTTAAGCTGTCACTTAAATCGCTCATTTTCTTTTGAGATGGAAAATCACATGATTTTTCTCTACTCTTGTACAAAATATTCTTAAAAACTGTAAACTATTCCTGTGTAAACATTGCAGAAATTACGTAATTATTAATTTTCGTGCAGAAGCAAGGGGAATCTAGGAATACAATAGATTTTAAGTGATAGTTATATCTTTAAAATGCTGGTCATTGTGTGATGACTTTAAAGTAATCCCGTTCTCTTTGTATGGCCAAAAGAGAGTAAAAAGGAATAACATTCCGATTTCAGAAAATTATGTTTAAAAAATCAAACAAATAGCAAGGTATAATCAGAAATGCCTCTCTATTCTATAAAAATGTATTTGACGAGCATTGTTTGCTCTAACGAGAGGTACATTGGGTAGTAGGTGAGATTTAGTTTATCTCTTAAACGATTTATCATTGTATATTTTATTCTTCTTACATATTAATTATAGTTCTTATTCTGTTTAAGCAATTAAAAGCCTATTTGTACAGTATATATGACGTCATTGCCCCAATTATATGGCGTCATCACTTCAGATGGCCGATCAATGCAATATGTATTTTATGTTTACTTATAAGCGACATCCTCTCATTCTGTTGTAATATTTAAACATTATTTTGTATAAAGAATAACAGAAGTTAAATATGTGAAAGTAATTTGCTCGTTTTGGGTATTGTTATATCCTGGAAAATTAAAAACCTCTTGCTCTGCTCTCTCCTGTATATTTTTGTCCTTAAAATTTCTTCAGCATAAGGTATCCTAATCAAAATCACTAAGAGCCGTTTCTAAACAAATCAAATTTTCGAAAAATTTTCCGTGTAAAGGGTAGTTAGGAATAATGTAGGTAGTCTTTTGAAAATCTTTTGTCGCATCCTTAGAAGAAGTTGAACTTAAATGTCAAGTTTGGTATTTATCCGACCTTTTTATTTGTAATTCACAGGCGCATGCACACTGAACCTTCTCTCCCCCCCCCCCCCACCCTAAAAATACTTTTTATATATTTAGTGGGCTCAAAACTTTTACAATGGCTGTTCAAGAAATAATGATCGTAATTCTTTTACGGTCATAATTTTTCGCATAAAATTCAATCTTATTATATTCTCTTAGCTTAATGTGAAATAAACACGCCGTAGTAGTTTCATTGTCGGTACTCCTGGTCCCCCCCCCCTGTGAGGACCAGGAAAGTTCAGACATGTTCAGTATCGCCTACCACTGCAATGGAGGTAACATGCAGCTAAAGTTGATGTTAGAGGAAGATCCGGAGTTTCTTTCAAACGTAATCACTGCTGATGAAACTTGGCTACATCATTTTGATCTTCAGAGCAAACAGCAAAGCTCAGTGTGGAAGTTTCCTTCATCACCAACCCACAGAAAAGCAAAAGTGGTTGCTTCTACTGGGAAAGTTATGGTCATCTCATTCTTTGATATTCATGGAATGGTTTATCAGCATGTTGTACCTGCACACACATCAGTAACTGAACAATACTGCATGGATGTCCTGAAAACATCTCAAGTCCAAATCAGGCGGAAAGGAACACATTTCCGTGAAGCAGGCTGGATGCTGCACCACGATAATGCGCGGCTGCATACTGCCAATGTTGTTGCTGAATATCTTGCAAAAGTCAACGTGAACTGCAACCCTCACCCACCTTATAGTTCGCATTTAGCCCCATGTGATTTTTTCTATTCCCTAACTTGAAGAAACGCCTTCGTGGGAGGCATTATCCATCATCAGACGCAGTGGTGAAGGCTGCGGAGGCGATTTTGAAGGATCTCTCAAAAATGGTTTCCAGCATGTCTTTGAAGACTGGCAGAAGCGGTGGGACAAGTGCATCGCATTCATAGCAATGGCTTCTTTTCATACACCTATTCATGAATAGCAGACTGTTCTGTCAATCACTAGATATTTCTGGAAAACAAAGCATCTAATGACGTAATCCGAATATTCTATCACATTCTAGAAGAGTAACTTAATCTATGCCGGCAAGTCCTTTACCTCAGTTATCCTTTGCTTGCCGGCGCTTGTTTACAATAGCCGCACTATCATTAACTGCTTAGCAAGGCTCATTATTACCATGAAACTTTATCCGTCGACTGTTTTCTTATTTGTCCCGGAACTTTTATGCCTGTTGCCATGACAGTATGTATTATTTTGTTAAAATGCAATTTCTACCTCCTCTACCTGCACATGATAGAGTAAAACTACTTATACAAAATTGTTTCTAGAAAATCGGACTTAATAAGTTAACGGATTATATGTTCTTTTAATTTTATATATATAGCATTGGAACTAAAACTAAAACTTTTAAGCACAAGAAACGAATTGAAATGTAAACTTTATTGCACCAGTACCATAAAATGCTCTACTGCCATAAACTATGGTTTCAAGTCCAACCACATAGCAGTTAGTGAGTGCCCGCCTCGGTAGCGTGGTGGTAGCATGTCTGCCTCACGTTCAAGAGGTCCCGAGTTCGAATTTCGGTTAGGGTGAGTTACCTGGATAATTTTTTTCCGGGTTTTCCCCTTATCCTGATTGACGAATGTCGGGTAACTCTAAGCTCCATGGACCCCGGACTCATTTGAGCATCATTTCACCAATGCCACCCATCGTCCGATATGACTTAACGTTGGAGGACGTAAATTACAAAAGAAAAAAATAGCAGTTATATGTGCATATGTTATATAAATTGACTCGGTTTGAGCAGCTTTTACATTTTATTATATCATTTTATGTGATTAATTTCTCATGATAGTGGCATCAGTTCCAATCATCATACTTCAATTTATCATAATGTGCGATGCAGCTAACCTCTTACATGTGTTGGCAGCCTTGTACTTTCCTTCATCCAAATCGTTATTCTTTTGTCTATGGCCTGAGTAATCGATAAAATGGCGGCAGGTGCAAATATGGAAGAAATTGAATTGCAAAAACAGGAACGAAGTTCTGGAAGCTACCGAAAGGGTAATAATATAAAATAGTATATAATCGCTTTATTGGCTCTGTAAGGTAAGCACTGTTAGCATATCGACAAAACATTTATACATTCACGTCTGTTGATCTTATTTCTCGTAGTTGCATATAGGCGTGGAATCAGCAAAGGTTTAGAACTCTCTAAGATTAGATATGACATAAATGATAAAAGCGATGTAATTTTTCTCCTAAGATTACTGCACTCACAAAATAAACCTTACTTTTAAGACTTGTATTAAAAATAAAGCTGGGATTTATAAACCCATTTTGTAAGTTTTGTATATGGAATTTTAATAAAGAAAATTGGTTTAAAAATACAGTTCAGCAGCCTGTGTCAGACAATATTCCATGTGTGTGTGGTAACACATTGCTTCCTTCTGTTGTAGCTTTGCAAATGAAACAATTGGAATTTTGTTGCTACTGCGCCAGCAAAAGCCACGCCTCGCAGTCTCAGCGGTTATTCATTACGTCACTTAACTTGCAGTATTCGGAAAATTCAGCAAGGAAACTGCGATAAATGTTAGTTACGCAAGGAGAGTGGAGTAGCAATTAAAGAAAATGGAGGGCTATTAGC
Organism: Mantis religiosa; assembly: GCA_030765055.1. Lineage (NCBI taxonomy): Eukaryota > Metazoa > Arthropoda > Insecta > Mantodea > Mantidae > Mantis > Mantis religiosa. The sequence continues at coordinate 56,323,998 of CM060947.1, read as the reverse complement.
AAGTATTATTTGCCCAAATTACGTGAGGAAGGGTTGGATGAGCCATCATGACTTAACTACCGCGCCCCCAGAAATAACACCAAATCGATATGCTTTTGTTCCCCATATCTACTGACATTTACTGACATTTTAGCTGCAGACAATAGCCATTAGCGTCGCCTTTACCAGAATTTGTTTGAAAAGTAATTCAACTTCACGTAACTCTGATACGATACGCATATTAATGTTAAACCTTTGATGTTTTCACAGTTGTAGAAATAGAGTTCAACCACTTGTTTACCTTAAACTGTTTCATTTTTCAATGAAAGCAAAGGATAAAAAGAGAACTGGATTGTTGTGAATGAAACAGGTTTTATAAAAACAAAACAAAACCGTCGCAGCATTTCAAAAGCTCGTACAACATGTTTGCACCGTTTATGGACTTTTATTGATCTTTTTCTTGTCGTAAATTACAATTCCAAAGGCAATACCAGGAAAGACAATTTGTATACACTTTCTAAATTCCTCGGTTCCGTATGGTAAATCGAGAGGTATTGCATTCCACCCAGAAGTTTAGTAAGGATATTTAATTGAAAATGTGCCACAGATCAATTTTAGAAAAACCTCATGAGAAAGAAAGCGGGAATGCAAAATGAGTCAAAGATTGTGGAAGGAGAAATTCCTTCTGCTTACATTTTTTTCTAAAAATTAATGTTACTTTAATAGGAACATAGTAGCAGAGGAAATATTGCATTTGTGTTAATAAGTCGAAATTGGCATATCACGAATACAATTTTTGAGGCACCTGGTTCCAAAAAGCAGGTCTGAGGGTGTGTCCGTGAACAGCACAACTGAAAATCAAAAGTGGGATAAATTCCAAATTTAATAGATAAGAGTCAACATGAAAAATTCAATGCCATGGCCAGAATTTGAACCATGGATCTCCTGGTTTCCGTCCATTCGCTCTTAACCTTTGAGCTACCATGGCCAAGGTGCCGTCCTGACATTAAATTCTCCAGTTGACTCGTATATTTTCCCGGTAGACCACTAGGGGCTCTCGCATCTGAGATACACCGTTTGTGGCAACTTACTATCGTAAGTGTGTAGTGTTTAACGCCCGCTTTTACTACATACGGCACCGCAGGCGATGAAACTGATGATACATGAGATGAAGATGGAGCACCGGTGGAATGAGATGGCGGGGGAAACCGGAGGTCCCGGAGAAAACCCGCCCCAACGCCGTGTTGTCCACCACAAATCTCACTTTGCGGTCGCCTGGGATCGAACCCGGGCCGCCTTGGTGAGAGCCAAGCGGTCTAACCACTGAGCCACGGCGTGGCCGCACTATCGTAAGTACTTGAGTTCCAGGCTTCATCATTTAACTCTTATTATTTTAGTTAATTGATGAAAATTAATCATTTCTCCAGACTAGCTGTATATAGGCAAAGTTTTTTTTTTTTTTTATAGATAGAGTCAACATGACAAATTCAATGCCATGGCCGGGATTTGAACGGATCTCCTGGTTTCCGTCCAGTCGCTCTTAACCTTTGAGCTACCATGGCCAACGTGCCATTAAATTCTCCAGTTAAATCGTATATTTTCCCGGTAAACCACTAGGGGTTCTCGCATCCGAGATACACCGTTTGTGGCGACTTACTATCGTAAGTACTTAAGTCCCAGGCTTCATCATTTAACTCATATTATTTTAGTTAATTTCCACCAGTTAACTAGAATCCAAATTTAATATTTAAGTTCAGTATCTTATAAATATGGGGGCGGGGGCGGTAGCCTAGTGGTTACGGCACTAGACTGCAAGTCAGGAGGTCGGTGGTTCGATTCCCAATGGTACCAATGGAATTTATTTCCTGGTATAATCCTCCTGGTCGCACTATGGCCCTGGGGTTCACTCAGCCTCTAACAGAAATGAGTAAAGTCTGCTTTTTTAACGTGTGTGCAGTTCCCACTCAAAGGGACCTCAAATGACCTGACCTTTCCGCCCACTAATGACCGTCATAAATCTATCTCCACACTTCAGAAATGGAACACTGACGTTGGGGACCAATAGCAACCCCGATTTTCTGAAAATGACAGTTGCATGTCTACTGCGCGTGGAGTCTCAGTTGCCAAAGTTCCAACTTCCTGTTGTTCTGTTTCATTAGGTGCAAGACGGTGATGTTAAAATGTTGCAACATTGTAGAAAGGACCGTCAGGAGGAGGGTCCATGTTGTAAAACGATTATGAGGGTTCCTCAAAGAAAGCGGCCACGTGCACTTGCGTTGAGTAGACAGACTTTACCAGGGTATTTGATGTGGGTGAAGGCGACTGTCTCGTGGATTGACCACCTCACAGGCCTTGTATGCCGAGGTCTATATGGAGAGGTGCTGTAACCACCCGTAGAACCTCTAATGAGGGTACCTTTACCTTGCCGTTTACCTTACCTAAATATGTGATAGGAGACCTTTTAAGCCATATGTTTCATAAAACATCCATACACACATCCACACACGTGACAAAGTGGTCTTCTGTACCATGAATTTTCTGAGAATATTCATTTTTTTTTTTTTCAGTTTACCTTCTCTAACGTTGTCATATCTGACGATGAATGAATTGTGTGAAATGATGCTCACATGAGTACGGGGTCCATGGAGATTAGAGTTACCCAACATTCGTCTGTCAGGGTAAGGGAAAACCCCGGAAAAAGCCTTATCCAGGTAACTCACCCTGATCGAGATTCGAACTCGGGACCTCTTGAGAGAATATTCTTGAATACTTCTTTTGTAAGGAGTTTGATATAATTTCGTATAACGGTTAAACCAGAAAGGATACACAAAAGCTTGCTTAACATAAATTATTTTTAATCAAGGCTTCGCGGGTGATCAGCCATGTCAAATTAATAAACGTCGAGCTTTCGGCCATTGCAAACTCCATGGCCTTCTTCAGGAGGATCCTGAAAGCTCGACGTTCATTAATTTGACTTGGCTGATCACCCGCGAAGCCTTGATTAGTAATGCTCGCCGTGAAAGCTTCAAGCCTTAAATTATTTTTATCTCTTGAAAACATTTATTGGTTTTGGTCTTTCAACACTTTTGTTACTTAACTGTCTTTTTTTCGTAATTTAAGTCTTCCAGCCTTAAGTCATCACGGACGATGAATGAAATGGTTGAGATGATGCTCAAATGAGCCCAGGATCCATACAGTTCAACTACTCGACATTCATTTTTTCAGGATAAGTGAAAACCCGGCAAATTCCTTATCCAAATAACTCGCCCTGACGGAGATTCGAGTTCCGGACCTCTTAAACGTGAGGCAGACACACTACCACCTACGCTACAGAGGCGGGAATCATTTCACTAAGAGAAATATTAAATTCGATGGAAAATGCGAGTGTTTTGAAGCCTCCTGGTTCCAAAACGCAGTTTTAAAGAAAGATCCCTGTGCAAGAACCGTATAATTTAGAAATGGATAGTGAAATCAACACAAAATGTGGTATTTTAGTTCAGTATCTACTAATTATGTGATAGGAACATTTTCAAGAAAACCGTCCCTTCCCAACTATCCATTATATGGAGGGAAAAAAAGAACTTTCGATTTTTTTCGTCAAAAGCTGCTCTTATGATTTGAATTTGAGTAATTTCCTATATCAGTGAAACCACAAGAGGCAGGCAAAAACGTTCTTTACAAAAACGCACTTCTGTACAAATAAACTTTTTGTTGACATGCACTTTTCCGAGATATTCATTATTATTGATTTGACATTTTATAAATTATCATCTGTTGGCGCAATGTTTCGTCGCTCCATATATATTTACTCTATGCTTTCTTCTAGCACCGTCAATTCCCTAACGTTCAACAGTGTAGATTTTAAATATTATTCGCAACAGTGAACGTTGTCTAGCGTTGACAAGCCGGTGACATTGTTGTGTGGTGTAAAACAGTTGACGAAGGTATCAGTGACGTTATCTAATGTGGAAACATTAGCCAGTGTTGACATATCTCTCATGTTTTTCTGCAGTGCGAAGCGCACTAATGAAATTACAGGCAGGGAGTGGCATGCATTATGTTAATGGACAACATTCGATGTTAATAATATAGTAGATTTTACTTTGGGTATGAATAATTTCTGATTAACCTCTCGTCTAATTGACCTCTCTCTACCTTTGATTTCTGCTTAAGATCAATTTCCTAATAGAAAAATCTAGAATTTTGACGGATATCGTGTGGGATTGTGTTGGATGCTGCACCAAAGAAGATCTTAGGTGTGTCTCTCCCTCTCTCTTCATTCCTCTATAAACTTAGCGGAAACTGCTTACACATTTCATTATACGCACAAGAGGGATACATTAGAATGAAGTGAGTAAAATTTTAAAAAATGGATCCTAGGACATCGCAGGCACTCCCAAAAAGTTCAAGATACACATTTTGTTTGCGCTATTCGGAAATTACTCATTTAATATTACGTAATCTATAAATTATTATTTTTATAAGCTGCACAATAAACAGTAATGTGCACCATTTCCAACTCCTCATTAGCTAATCCATCTTCAAAGACGCCCGCCTTGGTAGCGTAGATGGTAGCAGTCTGCCTCACGTTCAAGAGGTCCCGAGTTCGAATCTCGGTCAGGGTGAGTTACCTGGATAAGGTTTTCTCCAGGGTTTTCCCTTATCCTTCAAGACGAATGTCGGGTAACTCTAAGCTCCATGGCCCCTGGACTCATTTGGCCGCGCTGTGGCTCAGTGGTTACACCGCTTGGCTCTCACCAAGGCGGCCCGGGTTCGATCCCAGGCGACCGCAAAGTGAGATTTGTGGTGGACAACACGGCGCTGGGGCGGGTTTTCTCCGGGATCTCCGGTTTCCCCCGCCATCTCATTCCACCGGTGTTCCATCTTCATTTCATGTATCATCAGTGTCATCGTCTGCGGTGCCGTATGTAGTAAAAGCGGGCGTTAAACACTACACATTTCATTTCCTGGACTCATTTGAGCATCCTTTCACCCAATTCATTCACCGTCCAACATGACTTAACGTTGGAGGACATAAATTAAAAAAAAAAATTAAAAATCTTCAAAGACGTTCCTTTATCCCATTCTTCTTCATAACCACTTACTTCCGTCCCCTCTTATGCATGTTTTACTCATTTTGCTAAGTTTGAGCAAGCAATTATATTTAATTAAGCATTTTAGCATTAACTTTATAGAAATTATTGTATTCTTAGGGTTTCAGAGGTCAATTATTTAGGGTTTTTAGAGTCAATTTTAACGAAAGCCCTACTGTGTTGCATTACATAACTTTGTCCACCCTTATTTAACAAATGTTCTTACAAAAGCTTGTTCTACTCTTCTTACATTAACTTATCTTAAATTAACTTATTAATGTAGATAAAACTTCTTAGAAACGCTATTATTGCATATGTCCTCGTAGAAAGCATGGAAATAGTGGAATATAGTATCCTTATGGATAATCAGATCTTTTTAAAACCTACCATTTTCTGTGCATGCCCATGGTAAAGTGGAAGAAGATGTAAAAGGACTTCCAATTATGTGAAACACATTCATATTTTAAAAGTGAAACCATTAAGGCAATGTTTCATAGATATTTAACTACATAGAATAAATTGATGTAAAGTGTGTGCTTTAGTAAGAACTACTTTTTAAACAAGATGTTGTCTCTCTCTCTCTCTCTCTCTCTCTCTCTCTCTCTCTCTCTCTCTCTCTCTCTCTCTCTCTCTCTCTCTCTCTCTCTCTCTCTCTCTCTCTCTCTCTCTCTCTCTCTCTCTCTCTGTCTCTCTCTCTCTCTCTCTCTCTCTCTCTCTCTCTCTCTCTCTCTTACCATTTACCAATTATATAAAAGTCATTTAGAATAAGAAGTATTTCAGCAGCCAATATAGGAAATTTCAGGACATACCTTTAATTTTTCCATGAAAAATTCTTTAAGTGTGTACTTTCATAAAAATAATTAGCCATTTTTTTAGAAAATCAAAATGTTCTTATTTTTACGTAGTTCTAGGAAGAGGGACCTTTTTCTGAAAATCTTTGCGTATAGTCCTTTTTTCCTAGCACTATTAGTTTAGGATTATACAAGATCTTAGAAAATCCTTTAAATGAGAACTTGGTAGACTGTCCCTACCCCTTAAATAAACACGAAATTTGCATTTTGTCTGTCATGCAAACATTTAAATATATTTTCATGAAAATTATTTATACTTATGGAATCAAAATAACAACAAATTTCCTTGTAAAGAGTAATTTGGAATGGGAAATATTTCAACATCATGAAAGATGTAAAATTTAATTACCAAATTTTGTATTCGTCCGTCCTCTTCTTTTTGAAGTATGCTGTTCACAAACATAATGATATCCTCACGTAAAAAAATGAAGCTAGCTACGGTGAAGCAATAAATATTGCATAAATATAACTATTTGTAACAAAAACTTCACTTAACTTAAGAAAATGATGTCATTTTTTCTTATTAATTGAGATCGATTTCACGAACATTTGCCCGCATCTTCAGTCTGTTTGCACCTCTTGTAGCTTAAATAAAATTAACGGTAGATAACTTAAACCTTCGGAACACCCAATATTCACAACTAATCATTTTGATGATTTTTCAGGTGCCAGATATGGTTCGATCTGTGTCCGCTACGCGGGTGCTGGCGCTGCGGCAGCAGACACAGATACTTTGGGAGCGTTATTTCTCATCCATTGAGAAAATTGTCTTCACCACCTTCGAGGTAAGTTGTTATATAAAATTAAAACACTCTTTATCAAAACCTGTCTTGAGTATGAAATCTTGCAGCTTTCAGTTAACTATTTAAGTACGCAGGCTCGAATGGACTTTTTTTTACTGTAGCTTCACTAGTGTTAAGCCAGCGGATGGTATTACTTAGCTACTCGAGCGAGAATGCGATATACTAGCAATGGTGCACTGTCAAGGAAGCTTGTTTTCTCCAGGTGGAATACTACGCTACGCAATGAAGTATAAAAGTCACATGGTATTGGAGCATCAAAGGTTTACTTGACTTTGTTTTCATTTCCAAGTAATAATTCCAACTTAATTTATTGCTCGTCTAGTCATTTTTTTTTTTTTTTTTGAGGATTCTGGAGCTATCTGACAGTATTTTGGGACAATTCGAGATCACCTCTTCCTTCTTAAAAATAAAGCTTATGCCAGCCGGCGCCAAAACCTCTCCCTGTCCAAAGCAATTCAATTGGCCAGATGCACCGCTAGAATATTAATTTTACTTTTGTGCTTGGTATTCTTCTCGCCTTCTGTAATACCTATCAGGAAACGGAAGATGACAAATCAAACCTGTAGCTATTGTTTTATGCTTAAGGCCACTTACATGTATAATATATTTTTAGGGTTGGAACAAGTACCAATCAGAATTAAATAGCTTATCTAAGTGCACGGAAATACATCTTCAAAAGTCATTTGTTAATTTGGCATTATATTAAGTCGCACAGAGTCTTACGTAGTTCTCGTACGCAAAACAAAACTCGTTCAGATATCAAAAAAGTAATGGAAGATTGTTTTAACATTTGATTGGGTTGGATTCACATGACTTTCTCTACCTACTCTTCTAGAAACTGCTTTTAGAGAAACTTGTTCTATCTTCTGCTTGATAATACAGATATTTTCAACACATTTCGTTGTACATATAAATAGAAAATAATTACGAATTAGCTTATTCTTCTGCCTGTCCCATGTTAATCGAGATGTTTATAGAAACGGTTTTACTGCATATTTGCTTGAAATGCAAGATGAATGGAGGAATTCGCTACTTTAAACATTAGTGAAATCACGAGGTAGTTGCTGTTTGGTAACTTTGAAACTACGTTCTGTTTGAATGAACAGGAGAAAGAAGCAAAGATCAAGAAAGAAAAGAATTCCTCTTTGAGGAATAGTATAAGTGTAGAAAAATTTAAACAAATAATAAAGAATAAGCTCGAAAATGTGTAATGCTATAGCAATAAAATTACAGAAATTGTATGCCTTGGTGATACTTATAATTTTTGTGCAATAAGAATCTATCTCTTACAGTTTATCAGTTATGCAACTTTCGAAATGATGTGAAATGTGTAGTGCTTAACGCCCGCTTTTACTACATACGGCACCGCAGGCGGTGGCACTGATGATACATGTGATGAATATGGAGCACTGGTGGAATGAGATGGTGGGGGAAACCGGAGGTCCCGTAGAAAACCCGTCCCAGCGCCGTGTTGTCCACCACCAATCTCACTTTGCGGTCGCCTGGGATCGAACCCGGGCCAAGCGGTCTAACCACTAAGCTACGGCGCGGCCTACAACATTCGAGCAGAAACAAAAGCACTTAAGAGGCTAGTCATAGAAATGTTAAGATACATGCTTAATTGTTGTGAAATCAAGCGTAAAAAGTTGGTATTTTAAGTAAAAATTTTGAGCCATTTTTGAGAACATCAAAATGTACGATAAATTGTAGTTTGTGTAAAGAGTAGTAAGCGGTGCAAATATTTTCTTGAAAATCTGCGTGTTTTATCCGTGAAAGATGCAGAACCTAAATATTAAATTCCATATTTAACCTATTCATTGATCCAAAATCGAAAATTACCAGATTTTCTGTTAGTCTTCTTATATACACGCATGAATTTATCCACTTAGATTGCCACTTGTGACGCTGACGTCTCACCAGTAAAGCACGCGCTATATACAGATTATAAATGAATTTTATATTAAACATTTAACTGTAAAAATAATCCCACAGTGAGGGAAAAGCTGATTTAGCCGATAATACGATTACCGAATCATATGATAATATCCAATACGGTCGGTCCCCTTCCGATAAACAAATGAATAACTGCAAATCAAGCGTGGTGTATATAAGATTGTCATACGTTCCCAAAAATCGAGTTAGTCCGGCATTTGTAGCGGTGTATGAGTGCCACCACAATTCTATTCAAATATTAAAATTCCTCATTTTATGTGAGGTATGGATAGTAGGAAAAATACGCACACTGCAAAAATAATTATATCGGATAATACGACAATTTTACCTCTAACCAGCTGTTGAAATTATCTTATTTGAGGATTAATACAATGTATCTCTTAAATGTGTTTGTATGTTTATTTTTTCTAACATGTAATGGTCATTACAGGAAATATTGTATTCCACCTAAAATTCGATACGAAAATTTCACTGGAAATAAAGTTTTCAGACTCGGTTAATAAATAATGGGAAAAAAGTATTGTGAACGCATAGTCGTTAAATACAAAAATTGGCATTTTAAGTTCGTCTTCCAAAAACGCTTCACGAATATTTTGAACAAAATTGCGTTAATTTTGTATTAAAAGATATGTTAAAATTATTTAAATGTTCAATTTACTGGGTAAATAGTCTTAGAAGTCTTCTTCATTCTGAATTACGTATGCATAAATGGCAATTCGAAAGAGGTAGACAAAATGTCACTGCACAGAAAATGTAGGTATTGGATAGGTAGAATGAATGAACTCCAGTATTTCCTGGTGCGGAACATAGTGCCCCTGAACCCCGTAACCTCGAGGCCCGTAGGCAACGGGTTGAGAAACAGAGGTTTCCTGATCAGAGAGAGTCCGGGATGAGTGAATCAGCCCATCGCCGGAAGTGAAAGTACGAGAGAGTGAGGTGATAGGAAAGTGGTGATTCGGCAATCGGTGGAATGCTGGCGGGAGAAACCGGAGGACCCGGAGTAAACCCGCCCCAGCGCCGTGTTGTCCACCACAAATCTCACTTTGCGGTCTCCTGGGATTGAACCTGTACCGCTTTGGTGAGAGCCAAGCGGTCTAACCACTCAGCCATGGTGCGGCCTATGGAGTAACTAGAGTCAGACTCAAAAATTCGATGTCATTGCCGGGATTTGAACCACGGATCTTCCGGTCTCCGTCCGGTCGCTCTTAATCATTGAGCTACCATGGTAAAATGCCAGCATGATACAAGGGGCGTCCAGAAAGTAAGTTCTGTTTCAATTTATATCCGCTGCAGCGCTGCGATCGCAGTTCCGCACATGCGCGGTAGACGCTCTGGTTCAAGGAGAAGAAACGTGCGCCATTGTGACATCGCTGTCAGCCACATACGCTTTGTTGTGCTTGTATACTCGGTGTTGATTGAAAATCTCGCCGCTTCTGAAATCAGATCTGTGATTCGTCTTCTGAATGCTAGGAAAGTGAAGTCAATTGAAATTTATCGGCTGCAAATGCGACGAAATACATCCTACAGGGATTTGGCTGGAACGTGTGTGACCACCCCCCGTACAGCCCTGACCTCGCTCCTAACGACTTTCATCTGTTTTTGCATCTCAAATCTTTCCTTGGCGGTCAACACTTCAACAATGACGAAGAGCTGAAAGAAAATGCTCCAGCTGGTTGAAGACACAGGCGGCAAGCTTCTATGAAGAAGGTATACAAAAACTTATGCCTTGCTATGACAAATGCCTGCAAAATTTCGGCAGTTATGTGGAAAAGTAGTTTAAGAGTTGTAGAATTTTGTGCAATAAATAATTTTTCTGTATCTGCACACAATTTAATTTTATTACCAAACAGAACTTACTTTCTGGACGTACCTCGTATTAAATTCTCCAACTAATTCGCATTTTTTTCCGGTAAATCACTAGGGGCTTCTCATATACAGTGAGATACACACCCTTTGTTGCGACTTACTATTTAAGTACTTAAGTCCCAGGCTGCATAGTTAAACCCAACCTTAGGCTACAGACGGCTAGACTGGAAGAACATTATGGCCACGCCGTGGCTCAGTGGTTAGACCGCTTGGCTCTCACCAAGGCGGCCCGGGTTCGATCCCAGGCGACTGCAAAGTGAGATTTGTGGTGGACAACACGGCGTTGGGGCGGGTTTTCTCCAGGACCTCCGGTTTCCCCCGCCATCTCATTCCACCGGTGCTCCATCTTCATATCATGCATCATCAGTGTCACCGCCTGCGGTGCCGTATGAAGTAAAAGCGGGCGTTAAACACTACACATTTTGGAAGAACATTAATTTCCGTGAATTAGCTAATGTAGGTATTGTTATAGAACACAATTTATATCAAGTGTAGTTATGTGAAACTAACCATTTCCGAGATATTTCTTGTTATTTAAATACCTTATATACTTTCTCAATTAATAAACGATGATTGGTTTCATATCTGCTGGTCATTCAGCTAGTTCTTAAAAGATTTGACTATCGCTTAAGTCTGTGATTCTATCATATCCCTTTAATCCGGGAGGACGATCCCGCCGGGATTTGAAACGCTGACCGCGCGTTTACGAGTCTGTGCCTTAATAGCCTCAGCTACTTGTTCCGGGAGAATGTTTACATAAGAAGGTTGTTAATATGTGGGCCGCAGTTTCTTGAATATCTTCGGGTCACAGCTTTTGATACCATGTTTGCTATTTAACCAATATACACCTACACATAAACGTTTTCTGAATGTTTTATTCAGGTGCTTCTAAACATGAATTTCCAGTAGAATCACGTCACTGATTTTTGGGTGGAGTGCAATACTGTAGCTCTATTTAATAATTCTATTTACAGCAGCTGAAAAATAAATATGCACAGTTAACGGAAGAACGACCGGAACCGAAGCAGAGAACTACTAGTACTAGCCCTTTGGCTTCTACCGTGAGAGGGACGGATAACTGAAGTAACCCAAAGGGCGACCGGATCAGAATAACGGCATGTGCAAGTATTACTGTGTTGTTCGAAAGGTTACCATGGATGTATCTTTGGTAATATATACCTCTCAGATAACACACTGATTACTCCACGTGGAGTGAATATCTATCTGTCATTTGTGATTCCTGCGAATTCCATTGGCTGAAGTGATGCGTTCATTGGTGCTTAGCACACTACCGAGGCGCGGCAGTTACCCTCTTACTCGTACAAGAATAATCAGTGCGTTATCTAAGAGGTTTCTCTTAACAAAGATAAAGCTAGGGTAACCGTTCGAGCAGCGCGATAACATGGAGGGATCTCTAACGCTTCCAGGGAGACCATAAGAGAACACTTATGCGGCTCCTAACTAAACAGTCACGACTGAGGCCAGGAAGAAACCTCCACCGCTCAGTCGTAACATGCCAACCACCGTCGCCTGGTTCTATTATCCTGAAACAGATGACAATGAAAGAAATTATGGGAACAGGTATGAGCGGCATGAAAGACGTAGCAGAAGAGAAGCTACCCAACTTTCGCCTACCAATCCAGGAAATGCAACCCATAGCACTCAGTATGGATTTCAGAGGAAATCGAACTCGAAACCCTCAGAATGTGACTCGCACTTTCACAGTGGAGCTATCTCGGTAGGTCTTATAGTAAGAAATAGAGGAACTACATTTAATCAAAGGGTTTTTTAGGGGGGGGGGGTCGTTATAATTCATCTCAAAACTTCGATTTCCGGTGAAATTTTGTTAAAGTTTTGAGGGTGACCAAATACTTCCTCTAGAGAAAGCAAAAAGCACCAGTAAAAATTTATTTGAAGTTTGGTATGATGGCTTAGTGTAGATAGGGTTGACTGCAACGCCGAACGGAAACAGCCAACATTTTCAACCGGAAATACGTGCAGCAATCATAGTAACTCCATTGTTGCTGTTTTGACATGCAGCGTTGCTTTGGATTTGACGCACGAACTTGGGGATATAATAACAGAAGTTACACGTGATCAACTCATAACTCTTTAAGGAAGAAGTGAAATCGATATTACCGAGAACTGGAACAGTTTTGAGCTTTGACCCGAATTGATTTCGAGTTTAATGAGTGTTCTGGGAAAGACGTAGATAATAGCAGCAATAACTCATTCAGAAGGGCGTTACTGTACTGCAAATTACGTTTCACTCTCTTACATTTCTGTACAAGAGTGGCGTTTGTCTTGGTTATCACAAGTTTGCCAACGTTTAAATATGAACCCAGAATTGACATATGCGACAAGTGAAATCATGATAATGGGAATAAATAATGTAAAAAGTGTCCCATGTGTGAACTCACGTGACATCTGTTAACAAATATAACTATTCTTACCTGTTAATAGAGATAAACATACAGAAAGAGTTTTATTACACATTCCCGTATAGTTACAAAGGGAATAGAGTGAAATAGGCTTAAGAGATCCTCAAATCTTTTAAAAGCTGGTCGCATTGTCATGGCTTTGACGTTCCATTTTCTTTGTTTGACCAGATCGTAACATACAGAATTAGGACTTCCTATTTGAAAATATAATTTTAAAAAGTATTTAATAGCTATTTATGGCACAAGTTTTAAGCAGGTGTGCTTTCGAAAGAAGATACAGGGCGAGTTGAGGAAACCTACGAACAAAATAAAATCCTTTTAACCTTGGCATCATACACTATTTTTGAGTGAGTGCTGAATAATGTTGTGACCTTTGGGTTCCTAAAATTAAAATTCTGGTTTGCAGAAATTCAAAATGCACTTTATTTCCGTAGGACACTTGTACAACTCTGATATCAGCAGAATGGCGTAACATAAACGTACGAAACCTTCAAGTCCATCTGCCATACATCCACACTGCACCATTAACAGCTCTCGACTAACTTCTCTTTTTTTATTAACCATAACAAAGGGAAGTCGGTGTGAAAAGTGGTGAGGGAGATTGGGTGGCTTTATCTGAGCCTTTGGGAGGTCCCGCTAAGTGCACCCTCGTTAAGGCGAATGTCATACTACCGTCTGTAACGGAGTCGTGCATGTTTACAGGTCCGCGCAACGAGCATGGCCGAAGGCCCTGGACGTGGCGTGGAGGAGTTGTGGTGAGTGGTAGAAGTCATTATGGGGTATTCTATTTAGTGATATTTTCGTGGAGGGCCAGGCCTCGGTGTGGAGGGCATTCCAATACCGGTGCGCTGGCGTTCGGCGTGGAGCATCCTTAGCTCCCCTAGATGTGATTGGAGTTCTGCGTAAATGTGGTCGTGTGATCCGTCAATTGACTTGTGGTATGCCTCTACGCGATACAGCTTGTGAGCTCCAGGTGCTGGACGAGGCGGTGCACGATATTGTTGGTTCCTATTGAAATGGATGTCACTTGGTCCTGTATGGTGCGGTGTGATTCAGCTGTCGTCATTTTCATTAAGTCGTCAAGTTCTGTGATGCTTGATACTATTGATGCAAGTTGGTCCTGGATGGTGCGGTGATTCTTGGCAGTCGTGGTCTTAATGGAGTCTTCTTCGTTGTGAGTCGTGGTGATATGTTAACTACTTCGGCGTGGAGGTCTTGTAGGCTGTCAGCAGGGGTGGATGCGGCGATCTTGACTTCAAGCGTGGCTAGGCGCACGCTGATACTCTGCACCTCATGTTGGAAGCTCTGAAGGGTAGCCCTCAGGTCCTCACTGAGGGCGGTGGCTGATGGTACGGCTCTGAGCTGCAGTGCTGTCTTAGGTGTCGTTACCGTGGAGATGCGTGGATAAAGAGGGCACTGCGCCTGGCTCGTGAAGTGGCCAAAGCCATCACAAGTGGCGCAGTACCGGCGTCGAAAGCGGAGGTCGTGTATGGTGCACTGCGTTGTGAGACACGATGTGCCGCAGTAGTGGCACCTAGGAGGTGCAGCGCAGGAGGTGGTGTCGTGGCCGTAGCCACAGCATCGCCGACATGGTGTGTGACGAGACGCTCTGCAAGCCTTGATTCGGAGACACCGCCCTAACAAGGGCAGGCCCGTCCTCAAGGCAGCTTCGTGTTCGGCGGCGTCGGGTAGCTGGAGACGGACCAGGTTGGAAGGTCCGTGGCGAGAGGAGATCCTGGAGGAATCGTCTCTCTCTTATTTATACACGAGCAGCTGTTTCTCGCAGGTTCACGAAGTTTCTCGACAGCTCACGAAGTTTCCACGGTCTAGCACGATCTTTCTGAAGTAGCGAGAACACCATGGAACTGTCTGTTTGTCTATCTCCCTCTGTTGCTCTCTCTCTCTGGGAGTAGCTTGGGCGCTATCTGTCTCTTTCACTCCCCGCTTCTCTCGGCGTTCGCTTACGAGCGGCAAAACAATGTCTCGTGACAATATATACGGGATGAGTAAACAGTATGGAACAATAGAGTCAACATGAAAAATCCAATGCCACGGCCGGGATCGAACCACGGATCTCATGGTTTCCGTCCAGTCGCTCTAACCATTGAGCTACCATGACCAACTAGCCGTCATGACATTAAATTCTCCATTTGTCTAATTATTTTTATGCAGTGATTTATTCTCGTTAACCCTTAACTGGCAGTGAATCTGACACAGTCGATTTAAAGTAAAATAAAATTGCAGAATTATCGATAAAGTATTGAGCGAATTTTCTGAAAAATCGTTCGATGTCGATGCCAGGCAATTGTCGTGAGTATCGAGATATCGCATATATTGGGGACCCATCCCTAATATATATACAGGTTGTTTCAAAACGACACCGAACGATTATAGCCGTTGCTATAATCCGAATTTCGATGTCGTGGCTTCGAAGTTCTGTTAGGTATAATTTTATGAAGCATTAAATATTACATGATTTTGTGATTAGGCAGCGCAGGAATCACTGGTGTGCGAACCTCAAAAGTTGTTATTGGGACGCAACAGCCACGAAAACCAAAACATTACTTCTTGCTCTTTATCAGTGACCCTAGCCTACCTTTCAGGTAATGCGGCAAATGGTAGTTATTTGTGTGAAAGTCGACTAATAATTCGGACAGTGCAAGGTTGCTCTTCAGTGTAAAACTACACATTCCGTCCTAATAGGGAGGATTTTGCGCGTACTTAGATAGCAAATCCAAGCAATATGGAGCACTATACGAACGCCGAAATGACGGATATGGTTTTGATGAATGGAAGAGCTGAAGGGAGTTCAAAGAACGCACGGTTAATTTAGTTTCATTAAACATAATTGTAAAAATAGTTACATCAATGATATGATATTTATTTGTTTAACTTCAGAGTATTTTGTTGTGATTTTAATTGTACAATACTTTCAACCAATTACTGTAAATATCAACAGCTTCTTTTTCAATTACAAATGCTTTATTTAGTATCATCAAACACGTGAAATAAAATGCTCGTCTCATTGTATAAGCCATTTAGTTTTGGTTAATTTATCTGCAATTCTTTGGTGTTGTTTTCTGTTCTGTTTATCATTTAATGCTTCCATCCTCAACCTCACTAACATCAACTTCTCTCTAAAAGGCAGAAGTTGCATATGACCACCAGCTATTTGTCATCATGGACTGCTATAACGGAATTTTAGAATACGTTAAACACACATAAGTAATCATTAAGTAATAGCTTCTTTATTGCGGTTTTATAAGCCAAATAAATTATTAATAGTAGCAATCTACCGCGGAGTATGTCGGTACGTTTACTAACAGTTACAACACGCAGCACGGCGTGTGACCTATAGCTGCGAACTCCGACAGCGTGAGGCACGCGTCGTTGTTTCTGTCACTGCCTAATCCACACTCATTCTGGAGCATTTTTATGCCGCTCTATTGACAGTAAAAACTACCTATATATGCCACATAGAAGCTGAGCAGCTACTTCTATGTTTGTTCGGTGTCGGTTTGAAACATCCTGTGTATATAATATATTATATATAACTGCATGGTATTGTTGTATCTTTCTCATGGTCATGATATTCATTGGCTTGCGATGTTCATTTGCCTTGCGTAACATCGGTGTTGACAAAATGATTTTTATAAAACGTTCTATATAAGGAAGGCAGTGGAAATAAAACGAATAAAATTACGTAACAAAAGTCTTAATTAACTAATTAATATATTACTACTTTTTCCAAACTTATTTATCTTTTGAGAAAACTGAAATGTTGATTGTACAATTATTACAATTTGAAATAGTTATTCCTTGGGGGTAGGAAGTGGTACTGAATTATTCGGTACGTGATTTACGATAGGTCCATTGTTTGCTTTTGAAATAGTTGACAATGCAGAGAGAATCTGTGCTGCAATCTTCTTTTTGTTCTCTATGCAATTTTCTATGTAGCTCTCGGCAACCGTCGATGATTTCCAACAATCATGACGTTTAATTGTACTGAAAACGGCTCGGGAATCTGCTAAATGGTGCCAGATGTTCCTCGGAAACAAATGCCCACTATAAAAAGTATAAAGGGCAATTCCGAGAATTTGGCAACCATAGTAGGTATTATTCCAAATATATTTATGCCGTCTGGTTCAGCGAAGCATTTTTATTGTCATATTTAATGAATAAACGCTATTATTGGATGTTTCCTGTAAAAAAAATCCATTTAGTAACAAATAACAGTCCAAAATTGTTGCCATGTAAACAGAGTTTGGGAGAGGAGATTCGTTATTATCTACATATCCCATTCTTGGAAGATACTCAACTTAGATTCAAAGTTTCTTATTTAACCAGGTTTTCGTTTTGATTTATCGAGTTTACACACAAAACGCGCGCGCGGGCTGATCTTTTTTCCAAAAATGGTCAGGGACGCTTAAAACATGAGATTTCTAAATCTCGATTTTTAGAAAAAATGGAATATAATTCCTTTTGTGCCTTTCGCAACCCATTCTTCCACTCACTACTCTTGAAATTGTTTATTCCTCTCTCCACTCTCTCCACTACAAATTGTTCTATTTCCCATCCCCCTTTAGGTAAAATTTGAATACGTGAATACAGTGGATTTAAGCGATGGGCAAATCTTTTAAGAACTGTTCGCAGTGTGATGGATTTGATATTCCGTTTTATGTCTTATTACGAGAGAACAAATAAAAACAAAGAAATAACGACTTAGCAATTGAAAGTGTTGGCAGTTCAAACCAAAAAGGTAAAGCTTATCCTTTGTACCTCGCAATCAAGAGGTTCGGAGTTCAAATCTCGGTTAGAGTACGTTACCCCAATAAAGTGTCTTTCCTTATCGTGGAAAAATGAAGTCGATCAACTTTCAGCTCTGGGGTCCCCGGCCTCACAGGAACATCATTTCATTCAACGTTCGAAATGACCCTACCCGGTAAAGAGATGTTAAATTGCAGAAGGAAAAAGCAAAGAACACATCTCAAATAAATATCACTGTGAAATCAACGAAACTACATTTTTTATGAGTAAGGTTTTGTTTATCCTTTACGGTTTTCCAGTTACTCAAAAGTCATACAGAATTTCCAGGACTTCAGAGACAATTCCCAGAAAATTATGTGTGTGTGCGCGTGTGTGTGCCTGTGTGTGTGTGTGTGTGTGTGTGTGTGTGTGTGTGTGTGTGTGTGTGTGTGTGTGTGTGTGTGTGTGTGTAATTTAATTTGTCATCAAATACCTTTATCATATATATTTTAACAAACGTCTATAGAAGCTTTTTTTTTTTTTCGAAAAGTAAACGATAAGGAATGCTCTTCCATTTTTATTCTTTATAATTACTATAATAAGGGAAGTATTGTACTCTAACCAAAAATTAAACTTGAAGATGCCACGGGAAATAAATGTTTTGTTTTAAGACCCAGTAAATCCAAAATTAGCCTCTTTTTTTTTTTTTTTTTTTTTTTTTTTTGGCAGATCATTTTCCGAGTAGCTATATTCCGTGCTAATCTACCATTAAAAAGGACCTTTTTAAAAACTTTTTGGTCTTTCAAAGATGTCTGTCAATTCTTTTGATTAAATTGCCATATGTTTAAGAAATTTTCATGACAATCAAATGTATATCTTGAATTATTTGACAATAGCTTCTGAAGTGCTTTTTGTTTCTTGATGTCTTTTATATTATGGTAAACTGCAAGAGATTGACACAATCTTATTTTACAGAAGATGTAAATGTTATGCAATACAAGTTATGTCAAATATTTTCAATGTAGGTAACTAACCATTATCCATTACCGAGATATTGCTTGTTAATTTTAATATTCCAACACTTAATACTTTTCTGAAATGGGATGCCATTACTGCCCCCTCCCACTCCTGGTTATAAAAAGAGAATATCATTTATTTTTATTTGTTCCATATATCCGCGGCCATATCCGCGGCCGTTCTCCTTTGGAAGATATCGAAGGTGTTAACTCGTATTCGTTTTTTTTATTATTTTTTTTAATCATTAGGTCACGCACACATTCGCACTCTCATTCATATTTCCAGAATCTGGGGAAGATAAGCAATTATCCCCCCCGCACGGCCGGGAATCGAACCCGGGACCTCTAGCACGGCAGGCAGTTGCTCTACCAACTGAGCTATGGGGCCAGCCAGAACGTTATTTTAAAGCCTCAGCGAGTAGTGCTTCAAACATCTGACAATCGTTCAAACTTGTTCGCTTAAATTCATTTTACCTACAAGGAATCTTGAAATAAAACGGATTGCTAAAAACTTTTAATTCGATAAAAGAATAAGCGTTAAAACATTTGTATTTATTATTGCTTGTTTGTTTAGCTGAAGTAAAAGCGCCACGTCATGCATATTTATCAACTTTACTTTGCATAGGTAGAAATTAAGCTCACTTAAACCATATGCAGGAAGAAACAAAGGCGCCCGCCACGGTACAAGAACGTGGAGCTCCGAAAATGTAAATAAGCAGTGGATATATTAGAGCGAGCCGTTGTTCGGATAGAGATCTATCACCCTTTGTGTGTATGGGTGTACTCGAGGGTACGTGAGAAAATCACCGTAATATGCCCTAATGACGTCACACAGCAGATATGTATCCCAGACACGCGAAGATGTGAGCCGTTGAGTACGTGGGCTGCAGTTGCCGCGGCCTGCTGGCTCGTAAATTAAAAACCTGTGTTACGTTCTTTCCCTACTCACCCTTCTAAAAAAAACATTGTTAGAAAAAATTCCATATGTGCACAGCAAAACTCAGAAACGGAAGTTCGATAAATACCAAATTGGGTATTTAAGTACAGAGACTTCCAAAAATGCCATACGAATATTAAGTTTAATATATTTTCATGAAAAGATAAAATGCATATTTCTAATTTTCTAAGAGTTGTCATAAAGGCTTCTTATTTCTGAATATTTAACCGTAACAGATTCACAAAATCGTCAACTTAAGCCCGCTTCGGTAGCGTAGATGGTAGCATGTCTGCCTCACGTTCAACAGGTCCCGAGTTCGAATCTCAGTAAGGGTGAGTTACCTGGATGTTTTTTCCGGGGTTTTCCCTTATCCTGAAAGACGCATGTCGGGTAACTCTAACCTCTATGGGCCCTGAGCTCATTTGAGCATCATTTCACCCATTCCATTCACCGTCCGATATGATAACGTAAATTACACAAAAAAAGGCTTAAGAAAATGTAGCGTTCTTTATTATTGAAGCCGATTATTTGGTGTTGTGCCATGGTGCTTCAAGTTGAACCATTAACATTTTCTTAGTTAGAAAACCCGTGGCACTAAAGGTCATATCGACGCAGGGCCTGCCAACCCGACTGCTGCCCTCACGCCCACACACCAAGATAGAGGTAGGCGGTCATCTAACCGATTCGGGGAGATGTGGTCAGTATCTCGACACCTCCAGCCGGAAAGTTGGCTTTCATGATCAGGGTTGCTGACCTATCGTAAGCTCCTCAGTTTCCTCACAATTCTGAGTGGACACCGGTGACTTAAAATCCGCACCCTTAGGGGTGGGATCGAACCCGGGTCGCAATCCGTGGCAGAGAACCAAGGCATAGAGCCTTAGCCCACTACGCCACATCGCATGGCATGTTTTCTTCGTTCTTCAGCAGAAATCTCTCTCAGGTTATGCGAGGGTATGTTTTATTTAAAGAAAGGATGACACTGGAATCTCTTCGAAACTTGTACAGTTTACACTTTAGCTGAGAAGTTGCCGAACAGTGAAAAGTTCTATAGGAATGTTCTGTGTTCAAATATTTGATTTTTCTGCCAGGCGATAACACGCGGCTCTACCCTTGAGGCAAGACTGACGCTTAATCGGTCTGTCAGCTAAGTCTTGTCCTACCAGCGATCAGACCAGAACTGTCTAATATTATACCCAGAACGTGTTACTAAGCTTCAAAATTATTCTAACAACCTCCCCTTTTGTGGTTCTAAGAGCCACACTCCTAGTTTCTAATCCAATATGGCAATCTCATCTCTCCTTTCTGATATTTTCTGTTTTACAACTGAGAGCCCGTCTATAAATTTCTAAAAATGTTGTCTAAGAAAAACTACCTCACATTCCAAGAATCCCGGGGTAACCTGTCATACCTAATCTGGCATCTTTGGATAGCGACCTTATCCTCTCACTATGCCTGTGAGTTTTACCATAGGTATACTCCATATGGACAGTACTGTTATTGCTTGTACATGTAAACAACTGCAGGCAGGTACAGCCTGAACATGACAACCGCCTCCCAGCGAGAGGAAACAAAACAGTCGCGCCTTACTAAACCTTGACCTTGCGTCCGCATACACTTGCAGGGTAATGCTTTGCAGAATACGACGCTATGTCATGTTCGACGTATGCTCATTTGATGGTTGTGCTGTACATCTGACGTCATTCATACTCTGTGTCCAGTTAACTTGTATCCATGCGAACGCATAACCCTCAGGTGTCCAGCGCTGCGATCATTCCTTAGCAGGTCTTGTCTGGCCAATTAGAAGAGTGAGATATTAGTAAGTTGACATACAGTAAGATACGAAACACAAATAGAGCGACTGGAAGTTGCGTATGTCTATATATGATATGTTTTCTCGCGCCTGCCGATATATGACACATTGCTGTCCAGAAGACATGATTACACCTGAAAAGACTATACATACACTGGACTCACCATGTATGTGCGATAAACTCAAACATCTCTGTGTTGCAAATGTTTTCCGATACTCCTCGCTTTGCCTTGTAGTAATTACCATACTTAATGCCATCTTACCCTGAACAAAAATTACTCATCTATTGCAAAAGCTACAACGCCTTAACTTCTAACCTAAATTCACAAAATATTCATATTTAATTTTATCATAAACTCTAATTTATTCGTAGATCCATAATTTCTGTATCATAGCACACAATTTAAGTGAAGTAGTATTTATTGTTGAGTTAATCATTTCCAAGAAATTGTTATTAATTTGACTTTTCAAATAGTTATAACTTTCTTTTAAGTTTGAAATCGCTATTTGTTTATTATGAGAGTCTTGCAAAGATAGCGTAGGTCGTCCTCCGTGGTCTGGTGATAAACATGTCCGGGTTTAAACCCGGCAGAGAGTGATGGAGTTTTTCGGAGTAAAAATTCTGGAGAAACTTTCTTTTGTGCGACACGAGAATATTTTCTAAATCCAAAGTTGCACGTGTACGCTTGCGCAAGCAGACGAACAACCGGTTCTGGCGTTGCAGCCAACATGAGAAAGATATATAAACATTGTAGCCAACCTCTGCGAAAATGTCCCAGCCATAGGTGACGCAGTGCGTGAGCAAAGGAACATGGTGAGCAGGCTAAGTTATCGCCCGGTCAAATTTTGTTACTCATGCACTGCTTTGCACATAAACAATCCTACGACACGACGATAATGCAGTGTTCCGTAGGAAATACATGTATGAGCTCACGGACTGTATCGGACTGGTTCGGCTACTGCCGCGAAGTGTACATGATGTCAAATGACACCAAGTATAGGGTAAGGTGGTACAATTTCGATCATTTTGGACAAATCGTATTTTTGCTGAAAATATATTGAGAAAAGAAATAATATCAACCATGGTATTTCTTCTTTGAAGTTTAATGAATATATAACTCAAATATTACAACATTACTAGTATTTATTCCAACACAGGAGATGTTTAAAGAAATGTTCTAACGTTGATCGTATAGTTACCTTATCATTTTTTGTAGATTTGCATTCCTGTTTATTGTTCTTGTTGCTCTTGTTTATTTATTTCTTCGTTCCATGTTGGAAAAGACATCTCTTGCTGCGGACCTTTTCCAGGTTTTCATCCGAAGAGAGTCGAAGTGATGTCTGTGTTTTACTTTTCCGAGAAGACACTTTTTCCTGTGGAGTTAGCAAAATGGACTTGACAACATCGTGCGGAGAAACATTATTGGGTGCTGGTGTTATGGATTTGCCGTGCTCTTCATTTACTTCTTTTGAAGATATGAACTCTGCACCCTGAATGCTGGTAGTAGCTTCATTGTGGGGAATTGATAGAACAGCAGCCTCGAAGGTGCAAATTTCTCCTCGGACACAATGTCTCAAATGTTTTAAATTATTTTTCTGGGCCAATTGACATGCAGCTCTTCTTAACTGGAGTGGCGACAGACCCAATCCTCGCTTCTCTAGAAATAAAGCTCTCTGGACCAAAGCCTCTTCCATTTCGGAATTGAGAACCGTTGGATAACCAACGGTTTTCTATAGTTGGAGGTAAACCAGCCCGCATTTTCTTAATTTGTACTTTACCATGCAAAATACTGAAAGAAATGCCATATAATTCTGATGCACCTCTAATGCATAAATGCCCATTCATTACACTCTTCAAGGCCCCATCTAAAGCAGTCTGACTCCATTTATTGTAAAGTTTCTTTTTTAGTCTTTTTCGGGGTATCTCAAAGTGAAAATTGAAGTTTGTTTGAAGGTAAGTATGATAAAAATGTGCAATTAACATTAACCTAAATAATCAGTAAATTTGGGCAAGTTTGCAGTGCTGTATAATATGCCTATGTTAACCATTTAGACCGAAAAAACTAAATAACCCCGGTGATCGAAATTGTACTACGGTATCGAAATTGTACCTTTTTTCTGATCGAAAATGTACTGTTTGGTAAGGGTCAAGTTATCAGCAAATATTTCTGAGCATTGCCAAGAGATGGCGCCACATGTCACGCAGTCTTTATCTATAGTTGCTTCAGAACATGTGGGAACGTAAAGCAAGTCACTAACCTCACTAACATAACATCTGCACGCATTTAAAACTAGGCAATTTTTATAAGAACGCATAAAACTAAGCAACTCCACTTCTAAACAAGAAAAGCTTTATATCTCCGTATCACAAACTGGTATAGTATTTCAAAACACAGGCGGAGCTGCAGAGTCCTGACACACTCCAACGCTACTCTAATGCAAGTGCTACCAATACTACGAAACTAAAAAATGGCGCTAAACCTTATGTTGATCGAAATAGTACCTATATCGAAATTGTACCACCTTACCCTACTGCAAGGGGAGAAATTGGCGGTCCCGGTCACGTCGTTCAAATCGACGAATGCAAAATAGGACGACAAAAGTTTCATCGTGGGCGTGTTGCAGAGGGCAACTGGATCTTGGGAATGATCGACGTGGAAACGAGTGAGATGCGGATGACGATATGCCCCAACAACAGGAGGGATGCAAATACGCTCTGCAGTCTAATTGCAGCGCCCACGATGAAACTTACGTCGTCCACTTTTGCATTCGTCGATTTGAATGACGTGACCGGGACCGCCAATTTTCCCCCTTGCAGTATACTTGGTGTCATTTGACATCATGTACACTTCGCGGCAGAAGCCGAACCAGTCCGATACAGTCCGCGAACTCATACATTTAGTCTGCTAGATAGTGTAATTTCGGGACAAGTAAGACTGTTGGCAGCATTACTTTCAGTGGAGAAAGAAGCATAGTTTGGCTGCACTGAATTCTTCAGTATGGCTAAGTTACGCAATAAGTAAATAAACAAACAATTAATAACGGTAAAAGAATGCCATCCAACACGAAATTACACTAAAAGTAAAGAAATTATATTAAAATCGTGGTTGTATATAAAAACATCCAAAAGTGTGAAGGCATTAGAAAATAATCGCCGCGTCGCATATTAGAAAGAAGAGCCAAAATTGTTAGCATGACTTTTCTTGGAAGGGAAGTAAAGCAGGTGGCCCGTGTCGTAGATTTACTGCACGTAAAAGAACCTCAAGCCTCTGAGGTAAACTAAGCGGCCCTAAATCTCAAAGGGAACAGAGTTTCAAAGCCATTGCAGAGAAACCATCTCTTAAGATATCTGTATATTGCTTTAGTTACACTGTTCTCCTTACACTATAAGGAAATGTTATGTAGATAAAACTAACCTTTCGTAAGAATAGCTAGACGATGTTTGATTAGAGAAAGTCATGTCAATGCAGCACAGCCTGTTGTTATTTTCGTGTTCCAAATCATTTTAATATAATTGAATTGCACATATACTTTATTATAATTTAAGTACAGTAGTAATATTATAGCTTGTTAACTGAGTTAGTAATTAAGTAATGAAGTACATAGAAGTTTTGTTTGCTCGCCGCTAGGGGGAACTAGAAGCCTGTGTTAATTTCTTCTTTATCTTACGAGCTAGGAACTCCAGTTTACCTGCAGAATCACAGCAGTTACCGCTGTTTAAAGCCGTGTTTTGTTTCCTTTATCGCTACTCATTTTTTTGCTTGGTGTTGGAAATTTTTCCACGCAGGTGCTATAAAGTTTATCCCGGCGCCTCTTCCTTTATTTGTTTTATCTTTATTCCTTCCTTCATGGCTGGTTTATGCTGCTTTTTAATACAGTTTAATTACCTACGGTAGCTTTTATGCATTTTGCTCTGTAGCATTTCTGCTTTTGATACACGTTCTTTTAGATGCATTTTTGCGCTAATTGGGTGTCTTTTAATTCTTCTGCTCGCTCTGCCCCCAGCTTTTTTATTTATTTAAGTTGCTTTGATATCTAAATAAGTCACATCGTAAAGTTACCTGTAGCTTCATCAATAAGTATGATTTATATTTACCGGACTAAATAACCTGTGTTGCCTAGCAGCCTTCCTGGGCCATCAAGTTTGTTGCTGTTGACCTTTTTAAAAGGGGATTTCTGATACATGTAATTGCTGTGTACGTACTAGAAATGTATTAATTTTATCTGAGATGAGTTCTGACGGTACTTGTGTTTTTCCAAACTCGTTTGGTTTTATCCGAGATAAATCCTTTTCTTCCTGGTGTGTTCTGACTGCGGCTACTGGATGGTAAGATTCCCCAACTCGCTTTGTTTTAGGACACGGATCTCTGTCTATTCGATTGAGTTCTTACAATATTTGCTAGTCGATCTTCTCCAGACTCGTTGGTTTTATCAGAGACCAGTCCTTTTCTTCCCGGTCAGTTTTGACAATACTCGTTTGGTTTTATCTCAGACTGAGATAAAACCTTCCTATCTGGCTGAGTTCTGACCATACTCCCTAGCTATAGCTTCGTGAAATTCCCTTGGTTGTATCTGAAACCGGCCGTTTTCTAACCGAGTAAGTTCTATGATAGGGCTAGCCCGAGCTTCTCCAAACTCGATTGGTTTTAGCTCGCTACTCTGAACTGATCCATGCTCGCTCGGTTTTACATGAGACGGTCACTTTACCCGGGGTAGTTGTAATCCCCTTGCTTCTCCTAGCCTGTCCAAACTGATTTATTCGATTTATATAATAAACTCGATTATTTAAGACCAGTCCGGGCGAGCTGAGAGAGTATACGTTGCTGTGATTTTGGCACATAGACGAAAGCTGGGTCTTTCTTACGTGGGCCACACACTCAGTACACTAAGTAATTTTATTTTGTAATATCTCCTAAGATAACTCCTGGTAAAAGTGAGATTTTATTTGTATCGTAAAAAGAGGGGAAAAGGTTTACCTTAAATCTGATTTATTTGTTACTAAATTCACAGCCCAATCAGACTTTCTTTTACACAAACACAACACTTCAAAGCGTCTCTGCAATGTTGCTTAAGGTTTCTGTAGCCTTTGTGCTGCTATAATATTTCTGACCTGCACACAGACCACCTCTAACTCGGAGCTACATACCAATTCTGAACACAACTCCGATATTCAACGTAAACTGCTTCTCTGCCTTTTGCACAAGTCAATGAACCCTCACCCGCAGCTGCACTTACAGACCCGTGAAGTGCTTCCTGCACCCTCCCACGGCATACAGATCGCGGAGTTTGGAACATACTCAGTTCGAAGCACCACATTGCTCTCACTATACTCCTTTACACACATATACACCTCTTGACCTCGCATGGCCTTCTGTACACCTGCTGGGCGCGGTAGATCTCTCTGGAAGTGGATCCTTCTTGATACACCGTGTAGAAAAGTCTTTTACGCAGTAAAAACACAGTTACGTCCCAGCTTTGTGACATCAACTCATGCCTGGCCTTCAAGGCGAGCCATTTCCCTTCAGTCAGTTAATAAACAACGATACAATCCCCTACTCCCGCTGCTTCGCGATGGCGGCTGTTGTCCGACTCGATTCTTCCCCTGCAAAACAGCTTCATCACTGTTTCAGTATAGTTATTTTGCGTCACTGTAAAGTGATTACTACATGACAGATCGTTGAGCCGTGTTGACCTTTGGTAACACAGCGCTGTATTTATAGATGCTGTCTCATAAGTAATGTTTTTTAATAAAAACAGTTATTTGAAATGCATTCTGACAAGCAATGAACCAATGTTCAGACCATAGACCATTAAATCCCATGGTCTTTGAGTCATCGTTCAACGAGTTTATTATCCCACGAGCTACCGATCTCTGGTTTTTGGTGCGAAAAATTCGGTGACGCCCACTTGCACTGCTTCAATATTGTCAAAATTTCTTCCACGTAGAAAATGGGCCATGGATCGAAAAATATGATTCTCTTATAGTGCGAGATCAGAGCTGTATGCTGGAGTTTCTGAAAAATTTTCCCCATGGCTATTCATGCCGTATGGGGTGTATTGTGTTGCAGTAGAACTGTATTTCGCTTAGCTAATGCTGGATATCTCCGTCTCAAAATTTCATGAACTCGTTCCAGTTGTTGAGAATACAGATCCGCATCAATCGCCCGCCCGTTTGAAAGTGAATCACACCTTCAGAATTCCACCAGACACACATCATTACTTTGGGATTTTTTTAACGATCACTTTGGCAGGTTGGTGGGAAACAAGCCACTGTTTCGAATCATCAGGGTTTCGATAATATACCTATTTTTCATCACAAGTGACAATTCTCCTGACAAATCTATCATCCATGGTATTACGGATAATCTGACAACGGATATCCACTCTACGTTCACTTATTGAAGTATCTGTTCAAGAGGTTCAGATCTACAGCTTCTGTATGATTTTCCAAGTGTCTTAATGTGGCGATGTATGGAATATTTTGATGCCAAGTTCTTCTGAAAGGTACGTGTACTTTTTCGCGAATTTTCTCGCAAAACTTGACGTGTATCTTCAATATTCCATACTTAAAGTCTTCCAGAGCGTGGTAGATCTTTAGTGTTTTCGTCTCCATTATTGAAACGTTGGAACTATGGTTGTGTCACACGCTCACTAACGACACATTATCCTTCGCTGCGACAGCGAATTTTTAATCTTGTTTCCAGTAGTGTTTTACGACTCTAGGTTCATACTTTTATTTTCATTTTGTGATTGTTTATTAACAACTGAAGACTGATATATGCTCGCAATGTTACGGAACACTTTTTTTTCTGTTCAGCAACAACAATAATCCAGGTCGCCATATGCTGTAGACTTGGCCAGTGTTAACTGTTTGTAAGTAAAATGTACGAAAATGGAGGACTCTGTACAACTTTGCGCATAAGACACTTCTTGTGGTTTCTTGGTTAGATTCAATATTTTTATCACCGATAATACAAAACATTACATTCTGTTGTATTATACTGTAACTTATAATTACATGCTGAATGTTGTATACTGATGTGATAGACGAGACTTTGTATGTTTATCCTTCATCACCGTCATGGTGACCCTTCACTGGACTGCAACAAAATGTATAGCATGACTATTATTTGTTTCAAATGGGAAGGTGTTTGTCCTTGAGCGCTACTAGGTGAGCAACCAATCGGAGTCCTGCGGTGCTGTCGTATTGCATTCCCGCTAAGTGGTGTGTGAGAAGTGCCAACCTAATCAATCTGTATGAAATACTATTCGCGCCAAGACAAAAGTTCAGATGTTGCCGATACTGATCCATGTGGAAGGTAGAGAGTAATGTATCTAACATAACAGTGAAAACCCCATATTTTTAGCTCAAATAGTTTTTCTAATAAAAATAAATAAACCACTATTACCTATATTATAACAATAGATCGCGACGTAAGCACTGTATGAATATTATTGGTTGGCATGTATGCGTGTACATATATTTGTAATTACTCAGAACTGAAACGTAAATGTTTGACATGACGTGACAAAAGAATTACTTTGAATCACCCAATTCGAGCGAGAAGAAACAATAAATTTCCTGCTGTCCTGGCAAAACGTCTCTGGTCACGTTATATCTTTGTTTATGAATGGTTCGTAATCTCTATTTACTCTAGAGATTTCAAAGTGGTTGGTGTGTATGTATGTAAATATACTTTTAATTACTCAGAACTGAAATTTAAACTACTGACATGACGGATAAAAGAATTACCGTGAATAAGTCAAGGTGTTAAATTCGAGAAAGAGCAAACACTTCATTTCCTGTTAGCCTTTGGAATGCTGTATCCTTATGTTTATGAACGAATGCTGGATAAGAAGTGTTTATTTACTCTGGAGAGTTCAGATCAATATCATTCAGTTCTTTACACAACAGTAGAGTAAGAGTTAAAAAGTGCAATGGCTTCTTGCGGTGAATTTAGTGGCGAGTCAAAAAAGCAGGTATTGCGAAGTCAGGCTCGAAGTATTATTTTTAAGGTGCACACGTTCTTAAAAAAAATCGGAAACAAACTAAAAATGAGTTATTGCAAAGAGTACTTCCGTTTAAAAGCACGGAAGAAGTGTATCAGCTGGATCAACATGCAATTGAAATGGGACACGATGTAATACGCCTCCCACCTTACCACTGCCAAGATAATTCAATTGAGTTGGTGTGGGCTCAAATAAAAAGGGGGATTGCAAACAGAAATAATACTTTTAAACTGACGGACGTTAAACAACTTGTTCACGAAGAAAATGACAAGGTAACACAACAGGACTGGAAAAACTGCGTGAGGTATGCAGAAAACCTTCAAGAAGACGATTTTAAGAAAAAAATAGCACGTGACAAGATTTTGGAACCTACAATCATAAATTTGCAAGACTCAGACAATGAAGACAGTGACAATGACGAATTGTCTCTTGACGGAAGTGACATTGACAGCGATATGAATGAGCCACTGGCAGTTCCCTTAGATTAGGAAAACAGGTAATTCATAAACTATAATTATAGTTATAGTATTTTAAAATACACATAATTTGCGAAAATGGTTTTTCCAATTTTGATTTTGGCAAATGCATCATTGCGAAAGTTTGTAAAGTATAATTTGCCTACCCTTACGTCTGCGGCAAGCAGACCTGCATATTGTATGAGTGTGTGTGTGTGTGTGTGTGAGAGAGAGAGAGAGAGAGAGAGAGAGAGAGAGAGAGAGAGAGAGAGAGAGAGAGAGAGAGAGAGAGAGAGAGAGAGGGATATAAAAGGAGTGGGGTAACATGCTTGCAACGCTGAGTGTGATACGGCATTTAATTAGCTGGACTCCAGAACGCTTCCCATTTGAAATTCATAATAGTAAGCTCTAGTAAATGGTATACTATGATACTTTGATACACTAAAGCATATCCATGTATCTATCCATCATGATTTTGGTCGCCCTTCACTGGGCTGCAACAAAATGTATACCATGACTAGTAACCTCTAGAAAATGGTATACCAGGAGGGCCGCACCGTGACTGAGAGGTTAGACGCACGTCTCACACCAAGGCGGCCCGGGTTCTATCCGAGGTGGCCGCAAAGTGAGATTTGTAGTGGACCAAACGGCGCTGGAGTGGGTTTTCTCCGGGATCTCCGGTTTCCCCGTCATCTCATTCCACCGGTGCTGCAGCTTTATCTCGGGTAGCATCAATGTCACCACCTGCGGTGCCGCATGCAGTAAAAGCGAGAGTTAAACACTTTACACACAGACAGTATATGTTCACGATCATGATCCACCCCTCTTCACAGGACTGTCACAAAATGTATAGCATCACTACTAAACTGTAGTAAATGATATACAGTGCTATGATACATCAAAGCATAACTATGCATCTATCCTTCACCACGATCATGATCCACCCCTCTTCACTGGACTGTCACAAAATGTATAGCATCACTACTAACCTGTAGTAACTAATATACAGTGCTATGATACATCAAAGCATAACTATGTATGTATCCTTCACCACGATCATGATCCACCCCTCTTCACTGGACTGTCACAAAATGTATAGCATCACTACTAAACTGTAGTAACTAATATACAGTGCTATGATACATCAAAGCATAACTATGTATCTATCCTTCACCACGATCATGATCCACCCCTCTTCACTGGACTGTCACAAAATGTATAGCATCACTACTAACCTGTAGTAACTAATATACAGTGCTATGATACATCAAAGCATAACTATGTATGTATCCTTCACCACGATCATGATCCACCCCTCTTCACTGGACTGTCACAAAATGTATAGCATCACTACTAAACTGTAGTAACTAATATACAGTGCTATGATACATCAAAGCATAACTATGTATCTATCCTTCACCACGATCATGATCCACCTCTCTTCACTGGACTGTCACAAAATGTATAGCATCACTACTAACCTGTAGTAACTAATATACAGTGCTATGATACATCAAAGCATAACTATGTATCTATCCTTCACCACGATCATGATCCACCCCTCTTCACTGGACTGTCACAAAATGTATAGCATCACTACTAAACTGTAGTAACTAATATACAGTGCTATGATACATCAAAGCATAACTATGTATCTATCCTTCACCACGATCATGATCCACCCCTCTTCACTGGACTGTCACAAAATGTATAGCATCACTACTAAACTGTAGTAACTAATATACACTGCTATGATACATCAAAGCATAACTATGTATCTATCCTTCACCACGATCATGATCCACCCCTCTTCACAGGACTGTCACAAAATGTATAGCATCACTATTAAACTGTAGTAAATGATATACAGTGCTATGATACATCATAGCATAACTATGTATCTATCCTTCACCACGATCATGATCCACCCCTCTTCACAGGACTGTCACAAAATGTATAGCATCACTACTAAACTGTAGTAAATGATATACAGTGCTATGATACATCAAAGCATAACTATGTATCTATCCTTCACCACGATCATGATCCACCCCTCTTCACTGGACTGTCACAAAATGTATAGCATCACTACTAACCTGTAGTAACTAATATACAGTGCTATGATACATCAAAGCATAACTATGTATCTATCCTTCACCACGATCATGATCCACCCCTCTTCACTGGACTGTCACAAAATGTATAGCATCACTACTAAACTGTAGTAACTAATATACAGTGTTATGATACATCAAAGCATAACTATGTATCTATCCTTCACCACGATCATGATCCACCCCTCTTCACTGGACTGTCACAAAATGTATAGCATTACTACTAACCTGTAGTAACTAATATACAGTGCTATGATACATCAAAGCATAACTATGTATCTATCCTTCACCACGATCATGATCCACCCCTCTTCACTGGACTGTCACAAAATGTATAGCATCACTACTAAACTGTAGTAAATGATATACAGTGCTATGATACATCAAAGCATAACTATGTATCTATCCTTCACCACGATCATGATCCACCCCTCTTCACTGGACTGTCACAAAATGTATAGCATCACTACTAACCTGTAGTAACTAATATACAGTGCTATGATACATCAAAGCATAACTATGTATCTATCCTTCACCACGATCATGATCCACCCCTCTTCACTGGACTGTCACAAAATGTATAGCATCACTACTAACCTGTAGTAACTAATATACAGTGCTATGATACATCAAAGCATAACTATGTATCTATCCTTCACCACGATCATGATCCACCCCTCTTCACTGGACTGTCACAAAATGTATAGCATTACTACTAACCTGTAGTAACTAATATACAGTGCTATGATACATCAAAGCATAACTATGTATCTATCCTTCACCACGATCATGATCCACCCCTCTTCACTGGACTGTCACAAAATGTATAGCATCACTACTAACCTGTAGTAACTAATATACAGTGCTATGATACATCAAAGCATAACTATGTATCTATCCTTCACCACGATCATGATCCACCCCTCTTCACTGGACTGTCACAAAATGTATAGCATTACTACTAACCTGTAGTAACTAATATACAGTGCTATGATACATCAAAGCATAACTATGTATCTATCCTTCACCACGATCATGATCCACCCCTCTTCACTGGACTGTCACAAAATGTATAGCATCACTACTAAACTGTAGTAAATGAT
Organism: Mantis religiosa; assembly: GCA_030765055.1. Taxonomy (NCBI): domain Eukaryota; kingdom Metazoa; phylum Arthropoda; class Insecta; order Mantodea; family Mantidae; genus Mantis; species Mantis religiosa. Next base: position 56,290,821 of record CM060947.1, on the reverse strand, counting down.
ATACAGTGCTATGATACATCAAAGCATAACTATGTATCTATCCTTCACCACGATCATGATCCACCCCTCTTCACTGGACTGTCACAAAATGTATAGCATCACTACTAACCTGTAGTACCTAATATACAGTGCTATGATACATCAAAGCATAACTATGTATCTATCCTTCACCACGATCATGATCCACCCCTCTTCACTGGACTGTCACAAAATGTATAGCATTACTACCAACCTTTAGTAAATGGTATACAGTATTATGATAGACTGGAACTTATCTGTGTGTCTGTCCTTCATCTAGTTCATGGCGCTCCTTCTATACAGTGCAAAAAGATTTACGTTATAAGTAGTGCCTCCAGTAACGGGATGCGGGATATAAGTTTGCCATTTTTTTTCACGAAAAATTTGATACGTTTATGGCACCGGGCATTTACACAATCTTAATAGCATACAATCGCAAAACTATTACGCTTTGCTAGACGAGAAAAATATACGGACTTTATTTCAAGAAGTTGTAAAGTATGTTAAATGAATAAACAATGAAATACCTCTTCAGTTTAAATAACGTCATATTTCGGTATAATTTGAACATTCAAGTGAGTAAATGGAGAGCTAAAATGTAAACAACACTGGCTTTGAACTTTAATTATACCTATAACTTTTGAAATGAACGTCCAGTGTACCATATACGATAATCCTGTATTCACGCGAATATTGCCGGCCCGTGCTTTGTTTCTTCAAAGCCCCCTGAACTTGGTTTGAGCTGCAATGTTTTACAACTCAGAGCGTTGCCATGGTTACATCACACACTAACGTGGTACAAGCTTGGCGCCAGTATGTGGTCATTCGTGTTTGATACAGCTTTGTCGTGGTTTTCCCTTGTGAGGTCAAAGCACATTCCTGGACCAATAGCGTCTGGGACAGGAAGAGTCGCATTTTCATGCATTCTTGCTTTGTTTCCAAGATTTGTCAGCGGATGGGCACCTATGTGAAATTCTGCGGTTTCTGGACATTTACACAAACGATCATAGATTTATATCTGGTATTGTTGCTCTGGCTACAGGGACATATAAATAGGTATGCATAACGTGAAACATTCATATGATTTTGTCTATCCAATTCCTACGTCTTCTTTGACGCTTTATTTTTCAATTTACTACGTGCTAAAAAATTGTCAGAAATAATGTCATTACACATCCGTGGATACAAGAGGCATAGAGCTAACCTAAATGTTTAAAATAGGCATCCCTTTCAAATTCCGCTCGTCATGACAGGAGAAACAAACTCATCAAAAACTTTAAGTACTGCAACATTGAAACTAATATATTGAATATTTAAAATGAATTCTTTGTTTTAAATAAATCTATATTTTTTATATTTCTTATGGTATACCCATTACACAGAATCATATAAATTTCGCTCAGAAATGTAGAGGGCTTCAAAGGCTATTCACAGAAATTTCGAAGGATATACTATATTGATTAAAATTGTCAGCGCAAGTTTTGGGAAAATACAAAATAGCAAAAAAAGGATTTACAAGTATGAATAGTTTGGAACTTTCCTACTGAACTTATATACCAAGCTTACTGTTTATCTAATATTCCCTTTTGAGTTACGCATTCACAAACCACCAGGCGCACATAATGCTTCCTTTTTATTCAGTGGACTTCACATATTTTCAGGAGACAAGCACCACACAAGCAAAATGGAAGTGCTTGTTCTGCCGTATTTTTAAACAGTTTAACATCGCCAATCCAAGTAAATAAAGCAAGTGAATATAGTGCAGAGAAATATAACAATTTTATTAGCTTTTGAATACAGTGCTCTTTACTATAAATGAACTAGTTATATTCTAATTCTATTATTATTTCTTTATTTTTACTTTTATTTACCGGTAGACTATACTAAGTGCTAAAATTGATACTTTCCATCCAGAAAGTTGATGTCGAGTTTTCGCCGGAATTTTGGGGCCTCCAAAGATTCTGAAAAAAGAAAAAAGAAAACTTTTTCATTTACCTTCTCTGTACTTAAGCGTAAGTAAAACAAGTGTTGTAAAAATTCGAAGCAGAGATCACTGGAAATCTGAATCCAAAAGGCAGGGGAAAAACTGTTTCTGTTTAGATAGAGTCAACCTGAAAAATTGAATGCCATGGCCGGGATTTGAACTACGGATCTCCCGGTTTCCGTCCGGTCGCTCTTAACCTTTGAGCCAACGTGCCATCATGGCATTAAATTCCCAATTGACTCGAATGTCAATGACGGCACATTGGCCATGGTAGCTCAAAGGTTTAGTTACCGGACGGAAACCAGGAGATGCGTGGTTCAGATCCCGGCCATGGCATTGAATTTTTTCAGAATGATTCCATTTATCCCAAACCGTAGCCTATACACGGCTAGTATGGAGGAAAGATTCATTTCCATTAATTAACTTAATAAGTTTCTGTTCTTCTGTACCACAATGTATGACAATGCACCCAGGAACTCCCAACTGAGATCATTTTTTGGTTAACTACTGCGTACCTATAGATAGAGATAGTGTTGTATTCCACCCAAACATTCTATGGAAGTATGGTATGTTATGTTTTGAGGATCTCTTAATGCCTAAATATGTATTTTGGTTTTTCTACTACTTAGATTATTAAGTAGAGGAAATATTCTATTCCATTCAAAAAAAATATAGACCATTTTATAAAATATACCTACATGTTTTGAGGCTCCATGAACTCCAAAAAGCTACGTGTTTATAATACGTAGAGACAGTTGTATTGCACTAAAAAGTCCATGCTGAGATTTCAGGTAAATACATGTTTTGAATTCCTCTGATCCCCAAAAGAGCACTTCAGAAAAAGTTTTGTATGTGAGGTTGCTAACAGCATATCTCAAAAACAAATGAATCTCAAAACTGCCAAAATTAGGTTCAGTATCTACCAAAGATGATATACGAAGATTTTCTAACAAGTTCACTCTGCACACTGAACTACTCTGCATATAGTACAATGTTCGTTTTTTATTTTTTCAAAATGACCTTATCTGTTTTGATTAAAATACAATACCTGAGCTTATTTACATTTCAAATAAGATTTATATGTTGAATTTGCTGGGAATAGCCTTGTCGTGCTTGTATAGTTTAATATAACGCGTAAACCATAAGAGTTAGACGAAAATATACCAGTAAAATAATGGAGGTTTCTTAAAACAGTTTATTTCACATAACTTTTCTGTGGTATAATCTCATTCGAGATATCTTTAATAATGGTTTGAATGTTTCAGCAGTTAGTCATTTTAAAGCGCTGTCGCTGTTCAGTTGTTCTCGCAAATGCATAGAAGAGTGTAATTTTTAGACAAGCATGCAAGAGTTTATATATCTCACTATAGATTCGTCTCACTATACCACTTATGTACTTCTACCTACAACGAAATGTGCAGTGAAACTGCTTCTGCGGACGTTTGTCTGGATTGGCATGGAAAAGGAACCCAGGTAAGAGTACTGCATACGTAAAAGATATATGAAAATAAACCGTAGTGTGCAGAGATACTTATATGAATTTAACACATCAGATTGTTATGCTAATTCCAGACGTAACAACTATCCTCTATGCATTTAAGTGAAGCCCGTATATCTATATAAAATGACCTTTCTTCCCTTGTTTCACGAAGTATATAGCTGATTTTCGCAAGTTGGTGTCAACATGCACGAACCTAATTGCACTCCAGCACAGTTGAAATCAAAGGGTTGGGCCAGATAGGGGTTGCAGAATGGGGGATGTCTCCCTGTGTCGATGTTCTTCCCCCTTTCTGCCCTTGTTCTGACAATGACTCGCAAAATGTGAAAAGAAACGGATAACTTCTGACAGGATGCTAGGCCTGTCTAATTACCGACTGTCTTTTGTTTCAGGTCCCCCCTCATCGTTTCCATGGCAACAACGAGTCTGTTAGTAGCGTACTGGTTATGCAAACACGAAAACAACTGCAAGTTAACTTTATTTACACAGGTTTTGCATATTTTCATACCTAAGAGAAGAAACTCTGGTGCTTGATCGAATACATCTGACCTATTCATATAAAAAATAAATGTTAACACTCGTAATAAACTTGGCACTGAAAATGTATGAAATTAAGCAATATGGATTACGTTACTTGCACAATATGGGAAACAAAACGCAACTGTTCCTATATGTTAGGTAAGTTTTTGGTGTTAATGAAGGCATATGGGAAAAATCAGTAGAGACAAGATGTTTCGAATCCCTTGCAATAACAAGACTTATTGCACGTCACCTCAGTCATCGAAACGTCGCTCAGAGTACAACGCTCTTCGTTGCAACGGAAACTTAATCATCCAGTAACTCAACTTGTGAGGGCACATACTTTTTTGGTGTTGAATATTTGGATGGAGTTTCAGAACGTTCGAGATGGAGAAACTCCTAGAAGATTCTAGTAGCCGAGCTGTAAAGCTTCCAAAGTTTAGGCTGGATGAGCGCGCGATTTATTGTTTACCGTTATAATTACGCGGGGCTGATGTTCAGATAATCTTGGACAATAGCCTAATGTTACATTATCTTCTAAGGCTTCCTGAATAACACATATTTCTTTTTTTTAGTGTTCGCGTGCGCATGTTTATGTGTGTGCGCAGCACAAACAACTTAAAATCAAAATTTTGGATAAACAGCAATTTTTGTATTTGAATTCAGCGTTTTCCAAGATCGATATGAAGATATCTCACCCAACTCCGTATCTACTTACAAACAAGTAGTCCCAATTTCGAATCTCGGTAAGGTTGTTACTCAGATAAGGTTTTCTCCGGAATTTTCCCTTAACCTGAGAAGCTCCAAGTTGGGTAACTAGAAGCTTTAGAAAAATTTGAGCATAATTTCAATTATTTCATTCGTTCACCCTCCAACATGGCCAATCAGATTAAAACGTGTTAGTTAATTCTTAGAAAACTATCTTTTACATTTTCGTTGATATTCATTTTGTCAACAATGGCTGCTGCATTAAATTAAAATATGTTTTAAATTATTTTCATGACAAATGAAATGTGTATGTTGAATTTTCTGGGAATAAGCCTCTGAAGTCATCATTCCTTACGACATATGCATAGTTCGTAAATCATAAGAGATAAACCTATTTAACTGCCTGCCTACTTACCTGTAGAACTTACTGTTTCGATGAAGCACGTAATTGTGTTATGATATACATATTGACGTAACCATTTCCGAGATATTCCATGTTATTGGCTTCAATTTTCAAATACTTACACTAATCTCAAATAATAATGTGTCCTTTTTTTAATAGCCTGAAATGCAAAACAACGGAATTTCAAAGGCATGACGTAGCGACCCATTCTTAAAAACAGATTTGACAATCGCGGAACTACACTTTCAATTGCTACGATCGTATAAGCACCGCCGGTGTGCCGGAAATTCGTTTCTGCTGTAGTTATTTTACATGTCAGTATATCTTCTGACATGTGACTGTCGCTTTTAAGCACATATAAAAATCGTAGGTCTCGGCGATGATTGAATCTGTGACTTTCGGATCACTATTTAGACACCCATATCGACATTAAACCTATTGTATTCTATTTCCTTTGCACCTAAGAAGCGATATCTCGATTAAAATACAGTAGATATGAGAAGATTAAGAAGAATATGTAGATAACGCCATGTAAACGTAACACATTAAAATACTGTTTTAATTCTGAAGACTTGCATTTTAATACTTCTCATTATATAATTCTTATAAGTAACGTTTTAGAGGTGATTAATTCAATGATAAAGAAAGGAGTAAATTTATTTCACAGCAATAGCATTATTTTAAGTTCATTCTTTTTGTTTTATTTACATTAATAAATGCAAACGCTTGTTTCTACGTTATAATCTTGTGTTACATATAACATTCATTTACATACTGTCGTTGCTTAGAAAGTGCAACGTCACACAAATTAGTATCCACAATCAAGAGGTCCAGAGTTCGAATCTCGTTCAGGGTGAGTTATCTGGATAAGGCTTTTATCGAGGGTTTTCCCTTATCTCGAAAGACGAATGTCGGATCACTATGAGATCTATGGACCCTGGGCTTTTTTTTTAATTTGTATCCTCCAACGTTGTTATATCGGACGATGAATGAAATAGGTCAAATGATACTCAAATGATCCCAGAACCCGTAGAACTTAGAATTACTGACATATATCCTCCAGAATTAGGGAAAATCCCGGAAAAAGCCTGATGCAGATAATTCACCCTGACCAGATTTGAACTCGAGACCTCTTGAACGTGATGCTAACAACTAGACTACAGAGGCAGGCTGGGCGTTTGGGGATCTGTCACCCATTTCATTCATTGAAATTAAAAAGAAAACATTCTGGGTTGAAAAGGATATCAATAGTTTCGTGCATAGATAATTTAAATTTTGTAGATACATTTAAATTTGTGTAATATGTATATTGTCGCCGAGGCATTGTTGTGCGGCGGGCCTGGACCGACGCGTGGGCTCGGACCTGAACGCTTGCCGAGAGGGAAACAGAGATATAGAGAAAGGGACAGAGATAGTCTGGAATTTGTCGCTGTCATCCTGAGTGTTATCGAACGGTCCACTGAATTCTAGCACAATGGCTGGAGGTATAAAAGCCGGCAAAGTGTCAGTAGTCAGTTGCTAGTGAGCTGTTAATTGTATGTGCAGCTATTTGAAGTTTACCGCAAGTGATTTCTTTAGTTTGTTTACGTGTTGTGAAGCAACGAGAAACCTTGAAGACTGCGTTTGTGTGTGACGTCATTCTGCTGCTGGCAGGGTTGTACAAAGCGTGTTTTAGTTGTAGTAAAAATAATTTTAAATTTATGCAAATAAGACTTTTTTTAATTCTACGAACCCACAAAGTCACAATATTTTAACATCATAAAATAATGAGAATCATTATTTTATTCATCATAAAATAATGGGGAAACTCATTAGATGGTAAACGAATATTTCTTATACAAAATGTTATAATAAAGAGGATATAAGAAACATTTCTAACACCCATAGCACTATTGCAAAGTGCGTTTAAGAATATTGATGCATGTATATATTCTCGATCCTAAAATGTGTTGTATGCAATCGAGCCTCATGTTTAACAAATAATGAGTTTTATAATTATAAACACTAAACAAAGGTATAACGTTCATCATCCTAGTGTTATACGTGTTTCCGAAAGTTATTATGAAACCATCTAAATATTTAACGCCCTTTCTAATATTATTTTTAAAGGAAATTTTGATAATTTAAGTGCTTTTAAAATTGATGCTAGAGAGTACCTGTGCTCAAAATAATTTTATTCTGTACAAGAATTCTGAATGATAAGTTATTCATATAATGTTTATGTGGTTCTGTAAGTAGAATCTAACAGTTGCAATAATAAATCATTACCAATTTACTTTTGATATCTGTTCAAAAGCTATTTTAATATGTGTATATTGATGAACTGACAATAAATGCTATCCAATGAAAATCCAATATAAAATATTGAAACATACTGTCAAAGGCCAAGTGAAGTTTAAAACATGAAACTCCAAATTGTGTTTGTAGGTATATACACATTTGCTAGTCTTCTAACTGCAGGGAACTATTTTCCCTTGCTTGTTTTTTATTTTGCCTGTTTTTATGTTCAGTTTTTAAGTATATATGCTGCCAAACTTAACACTCCTTTAACACGTTCAATATCCACAATCCTTTGTAGCTACTAATGAACTCGCTGACCGCAAATCAGTCTAACTTAATCTAACATAACCTGCCATATACATCACAAAATAGGCTTTGGAAACTTGTATTACTTACATATTTTATCTTGAGCCTTGAAATTTTGTGCTACAAACTGTCCAAGTGAAGCAGGCGTGTACTTTGCCGAAGTAACAATTGAACATCGTTGTCCATACTCCAGCATTAATTACTATTTGTATATTTCAATTTATCGCATTGCCTTTGCTGCTGCTCTCGTGCGTTATCATGCCAATTTATTTTTATATTTTATTTCTTTGTTTATCCAACTCAAAGAGTAATTTGAAATACTCATTGCCTGGGGCAGATATAAAGTCGATACCACAAAGTGCGGTTGATGGTACAAAAAAGGAAGCCATGTGTTTAACCTTTTACATTAACATTTGCCTAACCTGGAAAAAACAATTACGAAAGCTACAACTCACGGCTTTTTCTTTCATCATTTAAAGTGTGACTGCATAAAATACATGTGAAGTCTAGTTGTAGTCTTCGACAACAACGCCATCTATTGCGCGTGTAGTATGTTACTTTCAGGACATTCGAAAAAGAAGAACCGATGCATACATTGTTGAAGAAGGACTTTTTTTTTAATTTACGTCCTCCAGCTTTTAGTCATATCGGACGATGAATGAAATGGTTGAAATGATGCTCAATGCGTCCAGGGTCCATGGAGCTTAGAGTTACCCGACATTCGTCTTTCAGGATAAGGGAAAACCCCGGAAAACCCCTGATCCAGGTAACTCACCCTAGCCGAGATTCGAACTCGGGACCTCTTGAACGTGAGGCAGACTGCCTCCATCTACGCTACCGAGGCGGGCTTGAAGAAGGAGAAAAACAAAAGAATTTTTTATACCTGCGACTTAATATAAAGATATATATGGGGTAGAAGTTTAAACTTATCTTCAAATGAAAACGCATATAAAGGATCTGTAGATGATAGAGGTTTATTTATTTTTTATTTTGGAACATACGAGGGCTGTTCAATAAAGAATGATCATAATTTTTTATGGTCATAATTTTTCGCACTAAAATTCATTCTTATTATATTCTATTAGCTTATGTGAAACAAACACGCCGTAGTAGTTTCATTGTTGGTACTCCTGGTTCCCGCCTGTGAAAACCAGGCAAGCCCGCCGTGGTAGCGTAGATGGTAGCTTGTCTACCTCACGTTCAAGAGGTCCCGAGTTCGAATCTCGGTCAGAGTGAGTTATCTGGATAAGGTTTTTTACCAGGGTTTTCCCTTATCCTTCAAGACGAATGTCGGATAACTGTAAGCTCTATGCATCCTGGACTCATTTGAGCATCTTTTCACCCAATTCATTCACCGACCGATATGACTTAACGTTGGAGGACGTAAATTACCACCAAAAAAACAGGCAAGTTTGGACATTATCAGTATCGCCCACCGCTGCAATGGAGGTAACATGCAGTTAAAGTTGATGTTAGAGGAAGATCCGGAGTTTCTTTCAAACGTAATGACTGCTGATGAAACTTGGCTACATCATTTTGATCTTGAGAGCAAACAGCAAAGCTCAGTGTGGAAATCTCCTTCATCACCAACCCCCAGAAAAGCAGAAGTGGTTGCTTCTGCTGGGAAAGTTGTGGTCATCTCATTCTTTGATATTCATGGAATGGTTTATCAGCATGTTGGAGCTGCACACACATCAGTATCTGGACAATACTACAGGGATGTCCCGAAAACATTGCAAGTCCATATCAGGTGTAAAAGACCACATTTCCATGAAGCAGGCTGGATGCTGTACCACGATAATGCGCGGCTTCGTATTGCCGATGTTATTGCTGAATATCTTGCAAAAAGCCACGTGAAGTGCATCCCTCACCCTCCCTATAGTCCGGATTTAGCCCCAAGTGACGTTTTTCTATACCCTAACTTGAAGAACCGTCTTCGTGGGAGGCATTATCCATCATCAGAAGCAGTGGTGAAGGCTGCGGAGGTGATTTTGAAGGATCTCTCAAAAATGGTTTCCAACATGTCTTTGAAGACTGGCAGGAACGCTGGGACAAGTGCATCGCATTCAGGGGAGACTATTTTGAGAAGGGCCATCAAAATTATGAGGATGAGTAAAGGTACGTTGTCAAAAAAAAAAAAAGATTGTGATCATTGTTTACTAAACAGCCCTCGTAATTAATTTCATTACGTGTGGAATTGGTTAAGTGACCGCATGACTTCGTTGGGTTGCGCGTATACGGTTGACACAATTTTCAATGACAGAAGAACGTAACTTAGGTCCAACTTGACGAATAACACGTGTGATGTTATTCATAATATAACTTAGTGTTTCTGGCTTGTTCGCATAAACTCGTGATTGAACATAACCCCATAAGAAGTAATCCAACGGCGTTAGATCACATGATTCCGGGGGCCAGATAACATCTCCACCTCTGACTCCTCCTACAAAACATCGATGGTTTCGAGAGCAATATGACATCTAGCACCATCTTGCTGGAACCAGATATTTCTGAGATTCATACCATCTAAATGAGACCAAAATAGGCCTTTATAAGATTAGGCACACCATAAGTTCACGCAATACACGGAAGATTTAGTGAACAGATGATCCATTTTAATAATAAATTTTCACAGTTTCTACAGGTTGCTGAATGCTGTAACGTTCCATGGCTATTTGTCAATAACAACTGTAACTATATGAAAAAAAAGACTGTTGTAACTCAATAACAACGGCAGCTATTACATGTTAAAAATAAGAAAATCGTGTTGAAAGATCCTTTATTGCAGTTTAAAAGTAGATATGATCAACTAGAAAGCCTGTAACACAGTCAGCCTCCCTCCTTTTTGACAATTTCTTTTATACAAATGAACCGCTAAATGTCAACAAAGCACTCATTTTGTCTCAATACGTATTCCTGGAGGAAAGTATCAACACAACGATATCCGCGAAAATAGCGATTTTGTTTATTTCGTCCAAACCACTCGTTATCGATTTAAATAATATCTGGCATTTAAAATCAAGTTTACTCTCCCAATCCTGGACCATTGGGATTTAGCACAACACACACATTCATTGTCGCTCCGCATTTGCATTCATATCTTTGTCACATATCTTTTTATTTTAAAAAAATTCTGGGCTACACTTTTCTATTTAGATTCCCCAATCGCTCCAATGTTCGCAGAAAGCACAATCTCTCTCGCTCTGTTTTCGTTCAGATGTTGGCAGCTCTTCATTATAAACAACACAGTCTCAAACGTAAGCTAAAGCTTAGTCTGCTTGATTTATAAATAGCTATTTTATTAGTTTAGTTCTACAATGATAATTTACCCTTTGCCTACTATTCGATTTAATTTAGAAATTCTTATTCTTTTACTAGTGGTAAGGCTGCTGTTATTCTGATCTGCGCCGTGGCGTAGTGGGCCAGAGCGTTGTGCTTTGGTTCCCTGCCACGGAACGGTCACCCCTGGGGGGTGCGATTTTAGGTGCTGGGTATAGGATCTGTGCCCGCTCAGCATCTTGAGGAAGTAGGTAGTGAACCTTTGTCTTGAATGCCAACTTAACTTAAGCCTTAATTTAAAACAGTAAATTAGGTGGAAAAAATACGCTTGTGTGTGTAACCCGCACTTAAAATATTTTACTATCGCTTAAATTCCCCAGGTATTATAGTCCTTTGTACTTTAGCAATGAGATAATGTTTATCTTGATTGATATAAAGTAGGGAATGGTTTGTATAAGACTAGAGAAAGTCAACACATTACATTTTTTTTTCTCATCATCTTGCAAAGAGATGACCTAGACTACTGTATTTCTCTGAATACCTACAACAAGGCGTGTAAATGTATGATGAAAGTTTGTCGGTATTGGGAGTAAATAGAAAAATAATCTTTTGTAAGAAAAGTGAACGAACGCACATCAAACTTTCTGTTTAATAAGTAGAGTGTAGTTGATGTGAACTGTTAGATATACAACACACATTTTGTGAAGGCGTAGTCAGATGAATTTAAAAACAGCACGCAAGAAAAGCAGCATTTCGTCTTAAACCCTATTTTCTTAAGCATTATTGTGGTATATTTTCTGGCTGACAGGATCATGACAATAAAAACCGCTCGCTGTACTTTTTAAAGAAGTTCCTAAATCGAAGGATTTCCTTTGAACCGTGAACGACCTAAGTTTTATGGTCTATAAGAACTTTGCCCACACGCTTCCTCGACAGGCCATTGTTTTACCAGAAACAACAGAGAGAGAAAGCGGTACAGAACAACTGCCGGTGCAATACGCTCAGCATAAACTGGTCCCATTATTATCTGCCTCAAGTGGGCCGGGTCAAGCAGTTCGATCCTCGGGGAAGACCATTCCGACACCGATGCTGTGAATCAGAAAGCAAAATCTTAACTGTCATAAATGCAGACAGGCAAACTATAAATTTCGTATTCTAGATCATTCTTGCTATCATTGTCCGAACAAGTATGTTTGTTTTGCAGTGTGTAGAAATCAATACCCACTTACATTAACGTTATGCCTGCTAAAATATCACTCTATTGCGGAGAAAATGTGTAAGTGTATATAGTGTGTGCGTGTGTGTGATAATATCAAAAACCAACCGATGTTGACATTTCTTTCAATATTGAAAAACCATTAGCTTCTATGCTATGAAAAACCAGAAATCTACAAATCCTTTGTTGAGAATCCTTCCGGCGACAATGCGGAAACAGAAGCCAGTTGCATTTTGTTCCAAGCAATACACGTCATCCTTGTTTCACATAAGCTTGCTCCGTATCCCTAAACGGTCACCTGACCTTATCACCTCTCATTGACTGCTAGTGCGGTAAAAATTAGTTCGTTATTTAACATGGTGATATCGTTATCTGTTGGAAGAGAATTGTCAAATTTATATTTTCCTAACTGTTTGAATTAAATATACTACGCGACAGAGTTGGTTTATCTGAAATGCATGTTAATTCTTAAACGAAGTAAAGAGGAGGTTCCTTTGCTCTCAGCCCGTCTTTCACATGGCACGATAGCACGTGCTTCAGCGGTAGTGATGACATATTTGTTTATATGACTTTTATCACTGGCCTTGTTTTGAACTGGATTAGTCATAATGTCGCCATTCAACGGTGTGTTGTGCCGAGTGCGAGAGCTAAATTATTTTATTGATCGTTTATTGCGCGTGTACTTATAAGTATAATAGCAGAGTCTACCGCCAGTTTTTCGCTGAAGCATCGCAAGGGAAAACCTTTACAAAGCGGCGAAAAAAGAATTGTGTTGCATGTGTTTAATGTACTCGCAGAGAAGAATCCGTCTTTGTCAGTGAGAGAAGTCGAACAGCTGTGCTCTGAACTTACAGCTGTGTTAGATGCGTAGGTACTCGCGACATGAAACTGAGACAACAGGAAAACTTACCACTCCAGGGGCGATATTGCTGTGTGGCGAAGACGTTATTTAAGGACAATCAGATTGTACCGGGATACAAATCGCAAAATTTACTAGCTTGACGAAACTTGGGTGAATGAAGGACACACAAGTATGGCGTGACACGACTTTTAAGACTGAAATACTTTTAAGATAAGCCTTTTTGCAAGGTATGTATGCTGGTTTAAAAAATCCCAGTGGAAAAGGCCGAAGGCCTTTCATTATAAACTTGTTTCAGTTTCATTGCTCTTTCATTCAGTTTCAACTTGCTCAGTTTCATTATAAACTTGTATTTTTGCATGCCTTCATATTCTTATTTGTATGATTTTATCTATCTTCCTGGCAATTATTATGACGTTTACTGCAGGTTTAAATGTGACGGGAAGGCACCGTCTATGGCTTATGGCGCGAAAGCATTAGCCAATTAGGCTGAGGGGGAGGTAGTTGCACGCGGAGTGAAACATGTCAGCGGAGCAAGGTTTAATGAAACAGAGATTATATGATCATTGTATAAAACAGAAGACAGAGTTTAAAAAGTGACGATCAATCCTGTTGATAATGCTACGAATATTTAATTGTCTTTTCTAGAATATTACAGATGTATGAACTGAAGTTTCTGCTTGCTTAAATTTTTGAATAACTCTCATATGTTCAATATTTATTGTAATTAAACTATACTAAGTTGCAGTAGACGAAGTAAGATAGCGTTTAAAATTCAAAACGTAGGATGATGAACTAATTAGTTACAGTTCTTGGAGTAGTCGCTATACCCACCGCTCAGTCAGTTAGTTACCTCGGCCTCTTATTGGAGTGTAAACTAACCTGGAATCACCAGATCACATATCTTCTCTCAAGACTTAAGACACCGAATCCAACAAATCAAAGATATCATACAGCCAAAATTGTCTCTTGCAATGTCATATAAACGCATTCTATACAACTCACTGATCAAACCTATTTGGTAATATGGTTGCTCTATATGGGGCTCTGCTTCAGCGGCACAAGTAAAAAGAATCCAAGTAATCCAGAACAGATACCTAATATTTACCAGGTGTCCCATGGTACGTTTAGCAACACCACACTTCACAGGGATCTGAACATACCAGAAGTGACGGATGTCATCAGGACAAGCTACACCAGACTACAACAAACTTTTGCTAAGCTTCCAAAGCCACTGCTACAAGACATTTTCCTACACCCTCCTCCACAACTGCAAAATAGAAGACAAAAGAAAACGGCACAGCGACTGCTCATTTAATGACATGTGTTTTGTATGTATCATAAAGTGGCTTTTTGTTTTGTGATTATAATACACTCCTGGAAATGGAAATAAGAACACCGTGAATTCATTGTCCCAGGAAGGGGAAACTTTACTGGCACATTCCTGGGGTCAGATACATCACATGATCACACTAACAGAACCATAGGCACACAGACACAGGCAACAGAGCATGCACAATGTCGGCACTAGTACCGTGTATATCCATCTTTCGCAGCAATGCAGGCTGCTATTCTCCCGTGGAGACTATCATAGAGATCCTGGATGTAGTCCTGTGGAACGGCTTGCCATGCCATTTCCAGCTGGCGCCTCAGTTGGACCAGCGTTCGTGCTGGACGTGCAGACCGCGTGAGACAACGTTTCATCCAGTCCCAAACATGCTCAATGAAGGGACAGTTCCGGAGATCTTGCTGGCCAGGGTAGTTGACTTACACCTTCTAGAGCAAGTTGGGTGGCACGGGATACATGCAGACGTATATTGTCCTGTTGGAACAGCAAGTTCCCTTGCCGGTCTAGGAATGGTAGAACGATGGGTTCGATGACGGTTTGGATGTACCGTGCACTATTCAGTGTCCCCTCGACGATCACCAGAGGTGTACGGCCAGTGCAGGAGATCGCTCCCCACACCATGATGCCAGGTGTTGGCCCTGTATGCCTCGGTCATATGCAGTCCTGATTGTGGCGCTCACCTGCACGGTGCCAAACACGCATACGACCATCATTGGCACCAAGGCAGAAGCGACTCTCATCGCTGAAGACTACACATCTCCATTCGTCCCTCCATTCAAGTCTTTCGCGACACCACTGGAGGCGGGCTGCACGATGTTGGGGCGTGAGCGGAAGACGGCCTAACGGTGCGCGGGATCGTAGCCCAGCTTCATGGAGACGGTTGCGAATGGTCCTCGCCGATACCCCAGGAGCAACAGTGTCCCTAATTTGCTGAGAAGTGGCGGTGCGGTACCCAAAGGCACGGCGTAGGATCCGACGGTCTTGGCGTGCATCCGTGCGTCGCTGCGGTCCGGTCCCAGGTCGACGGGCACGTGCACCTTCCGCCGACCACTGGCGACAACATCGATGTACTGTGGAGACCTTACGCCCCACGTGTTGAGCAATTCGGCGGTACGTCCACCCGGCCTCCCGCATGCCCACTATACGCCCTCGCTCAAAGTCCGTCAACTGCACATAGGGTTCACGTCCACGCTGACGCGGCATGCTACCAGTGTTAAAGACTGAGATGGAGCTCCGTATGCGACGGCAAACTGGCTGACACTGACGGCGGTGGTGCCCAAACGCTGCGCATCTAGCGCCATTCGACGGCGAACACCGCGGTTCCTGGTGTGTCCGCTGTGCCGTGCGTGTGATCATTTCTTGTACAGCCCTCTCGCAGTATCCGGAGCAAGTATGGTGGGTCTGACACACCGGCGTCAATATGTTCTTATTTCCATTTCCAGGAGTGTATATTGTGACTTTGTGGGTTCGTAGAATTAAAAGTCCACTTTGCCGAAATTCTAAATGTTCTTTATTTACGTAGAGATACACTGTTCAATTCTCACGTAACAACATTACATCACATAACAACACAATCTTCCAAGGTCGATGATAACAGCGTCCAGTTCAGCTCTCTTTACAACAACACTCTTGTTACACAACTAACTCACTGTGTTTACAACTAACTTTGCGAACCGTCACGTCCTTAAATACCTAATTCGTAATTCTAGATTGTTCTAAAATAAACCAGAACCCGAACAATCTCTATCGGTCCAGAAATTTCCGGAAGAATAAAGAAACCAAATATTCTATCACATTCCAGAAGCATAACTTAATCTTTGCCGGCAAGTCCTTTACCTCAGTTATCGCTGCCGGCCGGCGCTTGCTTACAATAGTCGCGCTATCATTAACTGCTTAGCAAGGCTCATTATTACCATGAAACTATATCCGCCGACTGTTTTCTTATTTGTACCGAAACTTTTATGCCTGTTGCCGTGACACTATGTTTGTTATTATTTAAATGTAACTGTTGTAGGACTGTTATTGAACAGCATCCTAACACACGCTTTCAAGTGATGTAACATTACTCTTTCTCACAACTATAAGTACCATAATGTATTTGGATACAATAAAGTTTATCGATAATATAAAAACGTATGTGTCTAAACACAATATCAATGTTTTTACACTATTATACGAACTGTTGAAACAGTTTTAATTCAGTAACTTGAATATATTGTTTAAAGATTTACACACTATATGTGAGCCACCTCTGGTATTGTGAGCGTAAATTTCATTTCTATTGGCATAACTGATCACATAAGTAAACACTCAAAAATTAACATAAAATTACTCTTTAAAACAACCATAGTAAGGTGTAGAATGAAAAAAGCAAAATATGCACTAACGATATAGATTTTATACCCAAGTCCATTTTGTGTGAATATGAAGAAGATTTGATTTGCAATTTTATTGTGTTGTGGAAAGATTTCCTTTTACTTCCTGTGTACTTGTAGTGTTAATAGACTTGCTATACCGCTCGCAAAAGTTAAAAGCATATTGTGACTTTGTGGGTTCGTGAAATTAAAAGTCCATTTGCACAAACTCAAAATGTTCTTGTTTCCACCGAATTACAATTGGAACACTTGCTGATTACACAGAATTACGTAGCGCACACAATTTCAATTCGCCAGTTCGTCTGTCACAGGTCCACTATACACTCACAATCACGTACAACTCATCTGATACACGTACAGTCTTCCAGTCCGTTCACTAGCACGGCGCTCCTCACGGATGCTCGCCAAGAGCTGAACTCTCTCCAGCCCGGCGCGTCGCTTATGTAAGACCTACTGACCTATCTAGGTGGTTCCGGGTTAGATGAAATATTCCTACTGTTCCAAACATCAGGGGGAGGGGAAAGAGGCGGCTAGTGATGCTTTTCCAACCATCCCGCTCAGTTAGCGCTACACAGATAAATGGGTAGGCGTGGCTGAATGATTCCCGTCTGGTACCTACCTGCCAGCTGCTGGTTCTCTCAGGAATTCCGATGTTCAGGTGACAATATGATCGTTGGCCGATGCTCAAGCGGAGCGCTGTTGCCAAGTGTAGTACGTGTACCACAGAGGTTCTGTACGTAAGAGCAGTTTTACCCGCCAGCAAAGGTTTTGGCTATTCTTCCCGTAACTAAACAACACATTAAATATTCCTAAACCATTAAAATCATACCTTGACACATGTCAAAGCAGAGGAACAGCAAGCGCTGTTTCCAGTCCAGTAACTCGCTTTCCAACTCCGTGGGTCTTTACCAGAGATTGAAATACAGGCACGCTCCCTTTTTCTAAGGATGAAGCTGCTTCACTACAAATTCGTGACACTGTGTGCACACTATATACCTTACACCGCAAGGTTACAGATTTTTAAAAATCTACTATATCCTGGATTGGTGAGCTTTTGTAAAAACTTGTTCATATTAAATATAATTTTTCTGCCCTTAGAAAGCCACAAACTCTGGAATAAAGATATGTGTATAATAATAATTTAATGTAATACTAACAACATTTACAGCTCGAATTCAACGCACGACTTACCGATGCCATTGACTTTAAGAAAATAACACGCCTCTAATGAGAAAATAACCGAAAATGAATTCTGTTTCAAATTGCGTGAGTTCTGTTTTCATAGTATGTGCATTATTTATTTATGCTTGAGATATTGTGAGGAAAGAGTGGTGTTGTTTTCCAGGTTTATCTGTGATGAATATATGGATGTTGGGTAACCATAACCATTTGAAGATAAAAGTGCATCGTTGGTGTTCTAAGTATCGTGGAGACAAGATATTTGTACGGTCATGATCAGAGAATAAAATTCTCTCTTATTATGAGTTTGGCATCTGTCATTTTTCGAACCTTTATCCGAGCGTCATTAGTGAATATAAATGTCTCAGTTCAGGTGCATGAGATGCGTGTACCACACTCGGCAACGCTGGTAGGAGGGGAAGCTTAGGATTCGCTGTAGTCTGCAGTATAGCCCACCTCCATATGTCTTTAACTTTAGCGAAGATTATAAATAATTATATAAATAGGAAATTTCAAATATTAGAAATCTATGAAACGGTATTTTATATTAACCGAGAATAATATACTTGTCAATGGTCCCAGACTGTATCTTTTACTTGATGGCCTGAGAATGCGGAGGGCCGCGCCGTGGCTCAGTGGTTAGACCGCTTGGCTCTCACCAAGACGGCCCGGGTTCGATCCCAGGTGACCGCAAAGTGAGCTTTGTGGTGGATAACACGGCGCTGGGGCGGTTTTCTCCGGGACCTCCGGTTTCCCCCGCCAACTCATTCCACCGGTGCTCCATCTTCATCTCATGTATCATCAGTCACCGCCTGCGGTGCCGTATGTAGTAAAAGCGGGCGTGAAACACTACACATTTCATTTTATCTCTTGGTATTCGTTAAGGCATTCTGTATTATGTGTTAACTTAAATAACCACGGAACCAAAGATAGGGTCCAAAAGTTTAAATGTTACTGTCAAAACATAACCCTATCATTCACACCGAGGATTAGTAACCCTAAAGGTTACTTTGTACGCAATGTATTAGCGAAGACTGTATCACGTATCACTGGAAGATTGTCACAGAGAGATTAAGGAAGTCATAAGTTCCACCATGTTTTGTATAAATATTATGGGATTTTTAACACGTTATTAGGAATTACGTTAAATAGGAGCATTCTCTCTTCTAAATTGTACAATAATGTCATAAAGAATATGGGGCGTAACGGGTTTCAAAATCTACTAGTGCTTATTTAACACGTAATTTCATTTCTAAAAGACGGAATATATTATTTTGTGGGTCACGTAATGGAGTGGTTTTGTTCACGTGTTTATATCTCGAAGGCTGCTCACGGAAGGTTTAAGGTGCTATTGACCTATATTCTATGGTGATACCAAAATGACGCCCATTCTTTAACACACGCTGTGGTATTCTGTAAACAGGCTGCAAGCACAAAGCGCAGAAAATGAGATAAAAAAAGAAGGCAACGATGCGACAAAAAGTGCCCCAAAACACGTCTCTTGTCCTTTTTATGGGCTCAAGTTGGTTACACCTCGTTTGCTTAGCGCTTTAATACCCTTCTTCCTTCCAGGAATGACTTTTCTGAGCTAGTAAGCGATAAAAAGACAACCAAGAACCTAGCAAGCTGTCAAAAAGTTTTGTTCTGTAAAGTCGTTATGTGGTCTAGTCCAGGATATTCGAGAAAAATACTTATTTGCATTATCTGCATACTCCAATGCTGCTGAATTAATTTAATTTATCCCAAATTGTTATTCCCTTGTGTAATGCTTTCATATTTTATAGTGAATCCTCCACTTTATCTAAATTGATATAAAGACCGATAATTTCTGTGTGTTTCTCTAAGTAGCGTAATCTTAAAACATTTAAACTTATTTTATAATTATTTTACAGTTGAAAAGCAGAATATTTTCTAATATATGGTTTTTGAATTAAGATATCTCATTTCAATTCATAAACTACTAGAATATTGTGACTATGGTCCAAGGTTAAAGAGCAATCGAGAACATTAAACTGTTCAGCAGTACGCTGCAACAGTGTAAACATCAGAAAAGCTATACAACTACATAGCAAGGATCTTCTGGAAGTTTCTCTATCTAGAACTTTCTAAAACTCTCGGAATATCCAACGGCTATATAACCAAGCGCTCTTGCGAGTTATAATATAAAGCTAAACACCAAACTAACGGATTTCACTTACCTTAAGTTGGCATTTTTATCCACGCATGCACAATAGCGTCAATATGATTTGTTCTCTTCGCGCCATGATTCTGCTATAAAATAAAAACGCCTAAACGTGTGAGTGGGTGGATCACAGTGTTTCGAAGAGGTAGGGTGTCCTCCCTACGCATTTCCTAAGATAATATTAACGAGGCGTTATATGCTGGCCTTGAGATTTCATGACATCGTGATAAACAAGAAAATCGGCTGGCCCCGTAGCTCAGTCGGTAGAACACCTACCTGCCGTGCTACGGTTCCCGGGTTCGATTCCCGCGGTGGGTGTGAGGACTTTTCTCCGATCAAGGTAATTCCCCATCTTCCTCAGGGTCTGGAAGTATGAATGAGAGTGCAAATGTGTGCGTGATCAAATGATTAAAACCTAACGAATACGAGTTAACTCCTTCGTTATGTTCCAAAGGAGAACGGCCGCCGATATGACCATTGCAGTTAAAGGCGGGGTATAAATGGAACAAAAAAAAAGCACAGCTTTCTTAAAAAGCGAAAAGGTATTAAACATCGCCCAGATGTTTACAGCAGGATCACAATAGGTTGAAACAGATTATAGACGGCCCTCCTTACGTGTTCCATGTGCAGGCCGTGGCCCGTCAGGGGTAAACAATCTCTCCCGTATAATGCTGTGTTATGTCCCTACGTATTCTGGACTCATTTTCGGGTACTTCCAGCTATACTCGGTACCCGATTTTTGTCACACAGGTCCCACATATAGCAGAGTTTTCATCAAACTCTCAAGCAAATACAGGTATGAGCATAGTGTTAGTTCGCTTGTAAGTAAAAGACCTCTGTAATATAAAAGGTAGTAGAACTGTAAGATACGAAAGACAAATTTTAGAGTTGCGCGCTCTTTTATCGATCTCGTGTCTATCCCACTAAATTTCCTTAACTATTCGTTGCCTAACCTTTCGGATATGAAATATAACATTTACTCTTTGATTTGGTAGCCTCTGAGAATTATTTTCCTTTTCAAATTTTCAGAACTGCCACACTTATTTTTATGACTGCTGAAGACTGTTCTGATTGCACGGACCTTTCACTGATGTTTTTCTTGTCGGCTGAGTTCACTGAAATCCGTAATTGCCTTAGCTAATCTTTGTTTAACTGTTGGTTTTCCTCAAAATTTAATTTGTCTCACTAATATCTTCTTATTCAGTGACAAAATTGCAATTAGTGCTTCTTGCATTATACATTGATTTTAATATGTGGAAGCTATTTATTGCAATTATATATCTGCTCCCTAGCATTTGTTTAAATCTTACATTCAATAATCCGCATGTAATAAGTTTCATTAGGAAACATTCGAACGTTGATAATCTCTGGTGATTTTCCTATTGAAGTGTAATATATAATACGCATAAAACATTTTGAATGGACGAACTACGTATTTGCCAAATAGCAGACCGAAATCGTAGGTGGACTCGTCCATTTTATTAAATGCGCATATCCCTAAGACACCGCTAATTAAAAACGGATAGCATGCAGAGAGAATATCTGATAAGAAAAAAAAAAGTTCATATTACACTGCCCTTAAATGATGAAAAATAGCTTTATGAGCATTTTCAATAAAAACTCATTAGCTGTATATCTTGCATTTCAGCAGGTGTTCCTATTATTTTCACAAACCTTTATACATCATATAAAAGATTAAAAGGTCAAAGAAATATTCATCCGGATTGATTTAGAGCTATGAGTATTTCGATTGCGAATTAGTGTATTACTTCATTTTTAATAATAAATCTATAGTGTGTCCAACTTTTTTGATAGCAGTCGGGGAACAGAATCCTTACTAGATTCCAGTATTCTCCTTAGAGGATGGACGTATAGTGTGTTTACAGCCTAAAGGTTAGAATCAATCAGAGAAGTAGCTAAATTGCTGTCAAGTATGTCTTACCAGATTCACAGCATGAATAACTGATCTACTTCATCTCACTTGAATTGAAACCAAAATGTGTACTTTCTCTACTACCCAAAAATTCGATACCAAGATTTCGCCGGAAATACATGTTTTGAGCCTCCGTGAAAAAGGTAGTGTGCGTGCGTGCGCCTTCCTGTGAACTCATGGTTAAATCCTGAACTTGGTATTTAAGTTAAGCTCTTTCAAAGACGCGAACGAATAATTTCAAGAAAATTTTCCCCCATCCCAAACTACTCTTTGCATGGAAACACTTTTTTTTTTTTTTTTTTTTTTTTGAATTGTGATTTTCCCAAAAATGGTTAAAATATTATATGTTTAAGCTGTGATTCTGAATAATGAAATGCATCTTAAATTTTATGGGAATAACCACTGAAATGCTGGAGTATTATCAACGCAGAACCGAGCTCCTGTCACATGAATTACTCTATAGGGAAGTTATTGTGATATCTCTGCTTGGCTAAACTCAGATTAAATCGATTCCAATAGTATGGAAGTTGGGTAGCAACGGTCTACTCTAGCCAATGAAAGAAGATCTGGTTACATTCTGCTTCCATCCGGTAGGAATTGACTCTTAACTTTACCAATCGGAGATATCAGAATATCCTCCCTACGTGGAGTAACCACATGATAGAAACTGGTTTCGCTCTACTGCTGTGTAACCTTAGTTGCGATGTCTGTCTAATTATAAAATGGGCTATACGTATGCTCTGTCACTCCACCTACACCGCGAAGTCACCCTCGGCTTGCTGTTCAAACTATTCTCACCGCAGTTGAACTTATGGAGCGTGCATTCTACTTGGATTGAAGCGATGAATGGACCCGAAAACTAATGGTTATTAAATGTGATGCACCATATGTAAGTTATAAACAAGATAGGTTCACCTCAAACACTGTGGCTAGCTGCACAATCACTGGAGAATGAAGAGGAAAATGAGAAATATTTACTTCGGTAAATGTTTTCCATTATATCGTTCATTCTGCCAGTAATCATTTTCTACCTTTTCTATACTTCAAGCGTTACTTCATAGTGAATAGTATTTTTCTTTATTAAATTATTAATTTCACATTGAGCCAAGGTGGTTCTATGGGATTCAGTTCATACATATAGGGGCACGTTTGGCCCTGTGTGTCTAAGTTCTGATTTATTCACAGAACTGTGGCCATGAAATAGCAGATAGAGTTTGTCATATTCAACATCATCGAAGGTCATAGGTGATAAATTAGTTCATTTGTCACTGATGGCCACCTTTGGTTGTAAACGAGGAGAAAATGTTCCAGGAAGAGTAAGGCAGAAGGATGTGCCTCTAGAAACCGGAGCGCTGATGTGAACCCTTGGAGGAAGGGATGACGGTGAGAAAAAAGGGGGTTCAGATCCGGATGAGGATGTGGGCTAGCAAGGACAGGAGCATTGACAATTCTAGATGGAGCACATTCTGCGTCCCTTCACTACTCGGGGCCTTTAGTCTGAGACATACGTCCAGGAAGGGAGCCCCAGCTGTCTCAAAATCACCAAGAAGGAACCTTCCCTTCTTAATCCATCAAGCGCCGTCACTTGGTCATTCATTCCAAGTACAATATTTGCTTACAATACAATACAATACAATATTTGCTATACATTATTGGTAAATGGCCACATTGGGTCTAACGATAGCAGACATTGTCCAGGAATCGTAGTGGATGCTGTCGTCCCATCCTACGATAGAACGGGAAGTACTGGATATCTTTATGCTGATTTTCCTTGTAGGACGGAAATTAACAGTCATTCCACATGAAGAAGAACCCCTCATAGGGGGGAAATTGATTTCAGAAGTTCAAATTAGGCAGAGAGCTATTCAAAACTTCTGGAAGCAAATATACTATTGTGCTTGCTGCAGTTAAGAAATTACCATGAGGTGAAAGGACTGTACCATCAAGGGAGCTCACCCAAAGTCGGAGATGTCCTCCTTCACGATGATTACAGACCGCGCCATGTGTGGAAAAGAACGTGAATTGTGGAGCTACTTCTAGGAAGAGAAGGATGGACCAGAACCCTCATTGTTCGTCAACCAGATAGCTCAAGAATCAGTAGCTGGTCATCCCCCTCGAGATAGACCAAGTTGAGAAGGACGTCGCGGAATCGTAATGGACGCTGTCGCCCCATTTATGAAAGAACGGGTAGTACTGAATCTCTTTATGCTGCCACTAGAGAGCGTTTTAGTGTTATTGTATAGTTGTTATTCTATGGCTATTATGGACTTGTAAAATGAAGTGTTTTTTGTATTTGTTAAGTTGGTATCTTGGTTTATTGAGAGAATAAAGGATTTACTAACAGAAATCCTCTTATTTTGGTACCTATTAATAATCCTCCATGCCACAGATATATTTATAAATTATGGTATTTGTTTCAATAAAAAAACAGTTTTAAAACGCAAAAGGTACCTAAATTAGTAGCTACAATCACGATGTTAAAAAACCCGACAGAAGCAGAAATATTGGTGGACAAACAGACGTTTGAGACGTTAGTGTAAGGTCCGTGCTAAATACAGTATGCGAGTGGAAGTAGCCGTGCAGTACAGGCAACTTGCCTTACAGGGATGTGTTGCGGGCACTTGGTGCTGTAAGTGACAGGCGTTGTAACCGGGGAGCTGCTTTTACTACGATACGCCTTGGATCGTCCATATCTATGAAAGAACTTGTGTTGCATTCACATGACTTTTTCAACTCATTTTTCAGAAAATATTATTACAGAAACTTATTCTTCTGTATACTTTCTGTTAACTTAATTATACATTTAGCTGCAGTCATAACGAGAATTCTACTTGCTAAAAATATTTTTAGGTTCTTAAAACTCGGAATGCTATGTGAAAACATTTAAATTCCATCCTCTTTACATAACTGTGAGAAAAATAATACTGACCTCTTACTTGCAAAAGTATTAAATATTTGAAATTTGAAACCAATAACAAAGAATGTCGTAACAATCATTAACGACAAAACATATATAAATAACGTTATTTAAACTAAATTGTGTGCCTTAACAAATTTAGATTTTTGTATAGTAACAATTTTGTACACCTCTTACGATTTAGCATAGATACAAAAGTCATTCCAAAAAGAAATCTTAAAAGTTATTCTCAGAAAATTAAAGATTTGCATTTTGTTTGTAATAAAATTGATATTTTAATAAAAATTTGATAAACTTTATATTGTAATAAAAAGCGTTACCTACAAAAAGTTTTGTGAAAATAGTAAATGGTGATTGTTTTAATTAACTGTAATTAGAAGTGGGAGAGCGTTTTTGTGTTGAACATTTGAGTAAATGTTACATCCAAGGCATTAATTAGTTGATTTGAAATCTTTCTTGTTTTGGTCTGAGAACGCTGTATTGCAGTAGAATTAAAACTTATAAACAGTTATAAAATGTACAACCCCTCCTTCTAACAGCAAGAAAATACCTCTATCCACATACATCCCTTGTTATATTTAAACCCTTATTATATTTCCACTGTGTCCAGTCGTTAATTAGCAAACACTGGAGACATCTGTTGCATCATTTATTCAACCGCTGGAAACAATAGTCGTTGTTTCTAAATGTTGGTCTCTTTTTACAGAAGAAAAAACACTAGCTCTGTGTACACAACAGAGAAAAGCGGCTTCTACTCGTCCAGTCTTGTCACACACTTCCCTGGCTTCCTCTTTTTTTGGCTTTTGGTTTGTTCATGGCCTTAACTCGGGGACACAAGTTCGCCTTCCCTCTGTGCCCAGATTTGATGTAAAGTTTCTCATGAAACTTGTTGACCATCAGGTTTGCCATCCCACACATCCTGCCTGCTTTCTCAGTCTCTCAGAAAGCCGTTATGTAAAAGTTATACCTAGAGACACGATTTTAATGGATGTATATTTCTTATCTGCTTTCAAAAGTATGTTTACTTTGTCTGGAAGATAACTAATAAATTTCCAACAATTTGAACAATGTTTTATGTTAAAATAAGACCTGAAACTTTCCTGGCATTCTCGGGATACAAACCAGGTAAAAAGACTATTAGAAACCCAGTTTCGGAAGCGTACATCACCTCCATCATTAGGATATGAATGAATAAGAAATGCTAATTAACACTAAATTGAGATAAAAGATCAACAACGACAAAACACTACCAATACTCACATCCCTGGGGGAAAATGCAGTAAATTAAATACCAGGTCGGGAGATGGCGTGAGTTTAGAAAACTAGTTAGGTCATAGAAACGTGACTACTTAATTTGATGTTCAAACTGTTTAAATCTGTGCTCTTGAGCCCATTGCAGTTAATAAGAGCGGAGAGTTAAGGAGGCTTTGGCCATATCCTCTGAGAGGAACACAATCGTGATGCGGGTTTCAGTTCAGTTGCTCTTGCAAAGCGGTCTTTAAATGGAAATCAATCGGTTAGTGTTTATTAACCATTCCCATTTTTTATGTCCTTTTAAGTTGTGAGAACCTGCATTTCATGTTTCTTTGTCCTATCCCAGCCCGCCTTGGTAGCGTAGATGGTAGCGTGTCTGCCTCACGTTCAGGAGGTCCAGACTTCGAATCTCGGTTAGGGTGAGTTACCTGGATAAGGTTTTCCCGGGGTTTCCCTTATCCTTAAAGATGAATGTCGGGTAACTCTAAGCTCCATGGACCCCGGACGCATGTGAGCATCATTTCACCAATTTCATTCATCGTCCGATATGACGACGTTGGAGGACGTAAATTACAAAAAAAAAAAAAAAAAAAAAAACAAGTCCTATCCCTTTCCTCCTTTCTGAAGTTTAGGATTAATACTAACTTCCTCAAAATTTGGGCCACATGCAAAGTGTGTGCGCTTACTTTTTTTGACTACTATTTCAGTAAATACATCTTTTTTTGATTATAACCAACTGAAAAATTCAATGCCATGGCCGGGATTTGACCACGGATCTCCTGGTTTCCGTCCAGTCGCTCTAACCCCTTGAGCTACCATGGCCAACGTGCCTTCCTGACATTAAATTCTCCAATTGACTCATTATATTTCTTTTTTCTTTGTTTCTGTCCTATACAGTTTTATTACAAAATAAATGATAAAACAAAAACGAACACAAACAAGTTGGTAACATTGTTTTTTATTATTATTCTGATTAGAATTGTTTTATATATTTCTAATAAGCAATCAGGGTCACAAAGGGGGAAGGTGGAGTGAGAGGTCTGGTTTTATTTATGTATTCCTGTTTAGTTACATTTTCTTATAACATTTTAGAAAGAAACTGCGTGCACACTCGCGCGAAAGTTGCATTTTGTATCGCTTTGCTGTGAGCCGTTTTCTGAATGCAAATAAATTAGGATAAATGGCACTCACGTAATAATGGTAGAACCATATTTGAGGCAGTGTTGCCTTTCTTAATATTCCAGGAGAGAATTACTGACACTGTCGTATATTCCGCTCTGCTTCCAATGCTTATTTTTAGTCCATTTCCAGATCTCAGATACATTTTTGCAGGTGGTAATTCTGTGTATCTGCGTGTCCACTTTTCCACAACGTTTACATCATGCGACTGTTGCTAAATTATGTTTACATTTCTTTAATATTCATTCATATTCTGATGATGGAAGCGATGTACGCTCCCGAAACGTCGGTTTGTAATCGTCTTTTCACTTGGCTTGTATCCCGAGGATATCTTGAATATATGTTTTATGTTGCATATAATGCACATTTTGACAGGTTTGTTAATATGCATTATATTTTAGAAGCTGGTAAACTTTCTATATATCTTTTACATGTATTTTTGGTAAATATGTTTATATTTTATTCATTTTATTCTTATAATTGATTTCAAAGTAAAAGTTGTCAATGAGTGAGTGTAAAACCTTGACACAGCATCAATAAATTCAGTTTGATCTGGTCGTAGATGGCAGTATAAAAGAGGTTCTCGGAATGTTGTTCAAATGTTGTGACTTTACATACATTCTGTTAAATATGGCTTATATTTTATATCTTTGCTATTTTAAGATTTATAAAACTATAACGTTATAATTTACCAAAACAAAGCACTTCAAAGGGTTCAACCATTAATTATTTTAGAAATTTAATTCCAAAACTGTTGCTGCAGATCAGCATTTGTTATCCAGTTGAAGCTTCAGGTCACTTCAGTGCTTGTATATGATGAAGGCCTTCCTTTCATGCCATGCCCACTAAATCAGTAACATGCTAACACTTCAACATCTAAGATAAATGATCAGTTAGGTTTTTAAAGTGATTTTTCACAATAGTTCTATTTAGGGCTCTATTACATACAGTTGCTTTAAATTTTATGTGATTATACTCTCTGAATATGGTCATTTTATATGCATCTTATGGGAGCTTTCAATGCATCAATGGATGCATATGAAATGGATAATAGAAACTTTCTGTTCTTATTAATATGGAACTATACAATCAGAAAAGTAATTCTATTAAACCGTAACATGCTTAGTGGTAGTAATAATAATAATAATAATAATAATAATAATAATAATAATAATAATAATAATAATAATAATAATAATAATAATAATAATAATAATAATAATAATAATAATAATAATAATAATAATAATAACAATAACAATAACAATAATAATAATAATAATAATAATAATAATAATAATAATAATAATAATAATAATAATAATAATAATAATAATAATAATAATAATAATAATAATTGGGACAGGAATTTTTTATCCGTAGTTAAATTTGTCTCCATCTTAATCAGCCACACGTTCGGGCGCAATTTGGTGCGGGATTTCTATGTTTGAGATGGGATGCACGTTGACTGTTCGAAGACCCACGTCGAGAAGCCAGATATAACAGGGTTAATTCGTTGTATTTTGATTTGTTTCTTGATGATTTTGCTTGATTAAATAAGAGCACGAGAATATTGGTTTCAGACGTGGTTCGGAATAAAGTTTCGGAGAAGTCAAATTTTGTAACTATTTAATTGTATTATTAAGATTACATTTTACTTGAACTTCCTTTCCCAGTCACTTCCAACATATCGAGAAATTCTTACTTTGTTATATTGAAACAGTTTCAAACTATTACATAAATGTTCTTGATCCTGCACCACTATTCATCACACTCACCATTACAACAAATCTCTACCAAGATTATTGATTTTTTTTCGTAACTATCGTTACTCCTATCTTAATTTTGTGATTGGCCGATTTGATTCCACGTCACAACATTACGTCATACAATTATTACTACGGCCAATCATAAAATTACATATATTTTTACTTATTTAAATTACTAAATAGATTTACATAATCATTTTTATAACTCTATAAACTTTTTATACCACCTCCAAACATAACCCAAAACTACGGTTACATAATAATAATAATAATAATAATAATAATAATAATAATAATAATAATAATAAGAAGAAGAAGAAGAAGAAGAAGAAGAAGAAGAAGAAGAAGAAGAAGAAGAAGAAGAAGAAGAAGAAGAAGAAGAAGAAGAAGAAGAAGAAGAAGAAGAAGAAGAAGAAGAAGAAGAAGAAGAAGAAGAAGAAGAAGAAGAAGAAGAAGAAGAAGAAGAAGAAGAAGAAGAAGAAGAAGAAGAAGAAGAAGAAGAAGAAGAAGAAGAAGAATCCTATTCCGCACAGCTCTAACGAGTGTTTGCCAACCCGACTACCGACTTCACGCCCACGTACCGCGCCAGTGGTGGGTGATCATCCAACCGATACGGGTGGGCTTGCTGCCCCAGCGGAATGTTGGCTTTCTTGGACAGGATCACTGTCTCGCAGCTTCTCACTCTCCTCACAATATCCGGGACTTAAAATCTGCATCCTCATGCGTGGGTTCAATCCCGGACGCATTCCATGGCACTGTATTCAGTACTTTAAATAACCGACCCATTAGGGTATGCGTGATACACAGTGACGTAATACCAATATTCCAAGTTGACATGGCTTATAGAGAGAACATGAAAGCACTTTGTGGCGTTGTTCGTTCGAGCAAACTGAACTGCAGAAACTTCTGTACATTATTGAATCAATATTAATATTACAAATTGAGGAAATGTGTATAAATGTATGTTTACGCGCATGCCTGTGTACTGTCTGCCCATCACAAGAAGGCAAGCGGGGAATGAAGGGGGCAGTTGTTGAACTGTTTATCCGCTCTGTTGGTGGAACTGTTTATTTCGAAGTAAGTGTATGAAAGGGCATATGAGTCATCCATGCTGCTAGATCTAATACTTATTTCAGTAACTGCAGTGATACGTAATACGATGGGTGAGTCATCTGACAACACGGTGTATTTTACATGAATCTAGCATCCTTATTATATCCAGAAGGCGAGTATAAACACAGCAAAAGGGATTATGTTACACATCCATCTGCCTTGCGTTCTTGTGCTGGGTAGACAGTAGGAAATGCTCAACAACCACTCAGTTGATCTTATCTTTTTCGCCATTCAAAAGTCCAATTCTTTCAGACGAACACGAATCTTTAAAGTCCTTCAAATTTTATTACATAACTTAGTAAAATATTAAAAACAGATTTGCAAAGCTCTCATCGTTTGGATCCAAACACGTTAGAGTTATGGAAGAATGTGCCTTGACACTGCTATGGGGTAAAAAGTAGCTATTGTTACTCTACAGAATGAGCAGAAAATAACGTAAATGCAGCGAAAATTTAATGCCAACCAATGTGAATATTTAGTGACCCCGTTTGTGACCCTCGGGTCTGTGGTTCTAATCCCGGTTCGGAGGTGGTGATTTTAAGTCAGGCGTAAACCAAGCCTTTGCCTTGTCTAGATCATTTAACTATCCCTAAGGCCCAGGGTGGTTGGTAGTACACTGTATGTCCTCTCATATTCCACCGCCATTCTCTTAATTACCCTATCAACAGAGGTAAAGTACTCCACCCTCTGATGTGAAACTAGATTAACCCTGAATCATGTGGGAAACGTTAGAGGTGATAGCACTTAACGTTTTAGCAAATAAGACACACCAAAACAAAAGAGAATCGAATTTGCAGTGTCAACGTATTTCAGTAACCCTGAAATAAGAACTTTTTGTTTTATATCTTTAGTGAGTTTTAACGCGGATGCTAATATATGACCTAATTTTAACAGATAAGGACTAATCAGACGCAAGCAATAATGAACTCCCTGTCTTGAGCTACTACAGAACAATATCCCGTCAGTTAAACGGAACAGTTTTTCCATAAGCAACCGGACGTGTCTAGTTTCTCGTTATCCTCTATGTCACATTGACGATAATCAAGTTCATTGGCAGCCTATGTTAAATAATTGTACAAAAAGTCTTAAGATTGCGTCCAGGTAGCATTACAGTACGGCCGCTGTATCTCCGGCTCTGACGTTTTGCGGCTTCAAGAGGTGGAGGGTGAAGGTAGTACCAACATACAGTAATGAGCAATTGAAAACGTATCCTCAAAATTATCTTTAGAATGAAAATATAGCACTATATTAGCTTTAAAACACTGAAATCCAACTTGCAATTTCATTATCATGCAAGATATTCATTACAACACCACTCTGTTCGAATATTTTGTTCACACCTTTCACACACACTAACTGCATCTGTTGGTAGTCAGGAAGTTAAAACTGTGCGCTAGCGCCAATCAGCATTGTCGCAGCTAGCCGTTGCTTCCGAACCCAACACCGTGTTGCCAGCTTAAATTTGTTTGAGCCACGTGGCTTTAGCTGCTTGCGCTGCTGAACTTTCTTTGCTGAAATTCCCGCTAAAGAACTGGCAACATCCTACTTCCCCCTCTCGAGAAATGTCAGAGCCGGAGATAGAGCGATCGAACTGAAGAAATCAATGAAATAATTAACATCTAAAAAGATCATCTCTTTTTATGATCGCAGACTGTATGTGTGCGTATTCCAAAGAGGTTAACTTGGTGGCCTGGGAGTAGGGAATCCTCATATTAAGCAGCTTCGCCTCCTTTTCGTTTTATATTATACTTGTGTCTGTGTGTATATTATGTGAAGACTATGTAGGTTTCATTTGTTAACGAAAGAGGAAAAAAGTGTAAAATGTATCCTAAAAAATTAATCAACATTCCAAAAGAAACAGTACTTGTTTGCTATGTAGTATTTCAGAATTTGCGGAATTTGGGAGACTGTCGGGAGAAGTTTAGGGCGGCAGACATTCCGCCGATGTTTCACATCCTTCTTCCGCTGTTAGGAAAAGCGTAGCATAGTAAGGAGTAAAAGACAGCGAGCCTTCACCAAAAATATATACTAGATCACAGTGGAGGATATATGAAATTAATTAAATTGCCATTCGCGTTTAAAAAGCTACTCTTCTCGTAGCCAGCTAGTAGGTATAGAATAATTAACATCTGGATTTATAATTAGGTACTTACTATGTTGTGCTGATACTTGTCTATACCACAGTCAGTAACAGCTACTCGCTTCTCTCCGAAGAAGGCAATACCTTGCTTATCGGTTCAACAAGATATGTAATAACCAGACATCGGATCCCGTACACCTTAGCAATCAATGTACTCACACAGGTACTATACAAGGTCACCCGCGACATCAACAAACGTCCCTTTCAACAAGTATACCGAAGCGCTGTGTGTGTACAGTCCGGTACGGATACAACGTGTAAGCTACGTTACAATATGCCATCCTTCTCATTGCTTTCGATGTGGGAATTACAGTGAACAACCATGTTCATTCGTAAACTGTAGAATGTGAATTTTCTGCGCCTCTCACTGAAACAATATAAAAACATTGGGAGAAAGTTCGTTCAATGTCACATGACGTTAAAGGTGCACATGAGTAGTACAAATCATTTTCATATGTTTGTCCGAGACTTAGTTTATTTCTTATATTACGTAGCACTGAAAATTCAGTATTTTTGTGTTGAATACTGGACAGTTCATTTTTTGTTCGTTTGGTATGTGGTGCATTCTCTATATCATTAAATTTTGCAGACACCTCCTGGACTGCTTTTAGACAGCTCAGAAGTACATTCTTCAAGATGTCTAATGGTTGTTGATAATAGCTAAAACTTTTGATTTATAAAATGGAGATTGTCCAATAATAGTTGTGAAAGTAATGCTATTAACGCAATATGTCCAACACCTTGCATTCCCTGGAAGACAGATCTTCCTTCTTGGCGAGCAGTTATAATGAATCTAAAGCTAAGCGTTGCGAACCGGACTATCCCTGCGTGTTTTCCTCGAGACTAACGTCAGCAGTTATATACAACGAGACTCGTAAACTTCATATCCCTTTAAAGGTGTACGGGCTCCGATGTCTGGTAATAACAAATAAAATGTACCTACCTTCTCATTTAGAACATCTTAAATTCTACAATGCTAGAATTGCTTAAAATATTGTTTATAGACTTAATATAACATTTTTGCCATAATATTAAGGTTATCCACTTGTATAAATTACTATTATAACTATCCTTGGTTCCTTTACAAGCTTTCCAACCATTCTAATTTCACTAGACTATATGGTATACCTTGCTTTGATAGACAAGAGCTTATCTGTGTATCTACCCTTCATCATGATCATGGTCCTTCTTTGCTGGGTTGTAAAAAAAAAAATGTATAGCAGCACTAGTGATCTCTAGTAAGTGGTAGGGGAAGGTCGTGTAGTATCGGCCGTGATAAGTGTTTTAATTTTACTGATGAACTGTGGTGGTTAATTGGAATCTTACTATATTATTCTCTTAAGTCAAGACATATTCTATAGGTAGTCTTAATGTAATGATTTCTATTTGTTATTGATAATACTTTATTACATCGAAAGTAAAAAAGTAAAAAAGCTTGTAGAAACTGTCTTGCAGTACCGGCCACTGCTTTTTCAGTTACAATATAGATTGTTAATGACACATTGCACTGCCACATATAGAACAATAGTAGAGTACAAAAGCATGGGAACTTACTGTCACTATTTCTGCTCAGTTCACAAATGTTTAACTCACTGGTTTACAGAGATTGCAAATATAGCGCTGCTGTAGGCCTCAGAATATCCTCCGTGCGCTAAGAGCTACACTAACCACCATCAAGCACTCAGAGCTGACAAACAACTGAAGAGAGCAAGAAGATATCCGACTATAGCGCTCGTGGATGCACAAGTTTGTTACTGCTTAGTGGAAATTCTGCATCATGGAGGCGAAACGGGAAATCATAGTAGTGGCCGGTACTGCATGACGGCCGATACTGTACGACTCTCCCCTATTCCTTGTTATTGTGACTTTGTGGGTTCGTGAAATTAAAAGTCCAGGTTACAAACACTAAAAATTGCTCTTTATTTCCGTAGAAACACACTTATCAACATTTACAGTTCAGAATTGCGTCACATACACAATACAACTTGCAAGGTCATCGACCACAAACACAGCTCACACAGCTGTTCAAGCGCACGCGTCCAATTACCGACTGACTGACTCCTCGTGGCAGGTGGTGGCTCCCTTTTTATAGATTTCTCATTATTCCAGAAATTCGTGGAATGTTCTCAATCAGGACGGCGTTAGAAGAAAGACGAACTCTCCAGAAATCCGTCTCGTTCCCCCACCGTTTCGGCGAGCTTTTATCTCCGCGCTGCACTGCCCGTCTCTTTGAACTCGTCGCCCGCGCCGCCTTGAATCAACAATGCGTTCACGACACTATGATGGACAAGAGCTTAAAGGTGTGCTTATCCTTCAACAGGACCATAGTCCCCTTCACTGGGCTGCAACAAAATTATTGCATTTTCTACTAGTAAACCATATTTTTTTTTTAATTTACGTCTTCCAACGTTAATAAATATCTAACGATGAATGGTAAAAATGATGCCCAAATGAGACCAGGGTCTAATGAGCTTACAATTACCCTACTACAACATAAGGGAAACCTCGGAAAATCCCTTCTAGATAACTCACCCTGAACGAGATTCGAATCCAGAACCCCTTTTGAACGCGAAGCACACATGCTAACTCCTTTGCTACAGAGGAATGGTAAGCCTGGAGCACCCGATATAGCATTTCCCCGAATAAATAATATAAGGTTTTGATTACTTCCTCCTTACGACAAATAAACTAATGTATAAACCCCTGCGTAAAACACATCCACTAATTAAAATTTCTAATAATGCCCTTGTTGATCTTCCTACTCCCTCAAATATTTCATCATGATGAAATTTATTAACCAGGGTGCGATTATTCAGTGGTGAAAGACGTGAATTTTTAAAATCAAATATTTTATGTGAATTGTTTACCAACTCACTTTCTATGACTGCGGTATATCGATTATCTATTTTAGGCCATTTTTGTTATAGCCTTGGAAGTGGCATTCTTTGCTTTAATACCTATTTAGGAGTATTGAAGTACCAGTAAGATTACAGCAATAAACAGTACTACCAGCTCTTCAACAGCTCTTATAAAACGAAAGTGTCATTAATGTTTTACTGTAATTTACGTACTTTTTTCTTCGCTGAACCTTTTACAAGTTCTAAATGTAATTTTATCGCAAAGTTATTACGCTTTGTTGTACCAAAAAGTTTTGTGAGTTTCTTTTTTGTGACGACTTATATATAAAAGTTGACATGTATTAACTAGTTTTACATTGACAGGTCAGATATTAGTTTTCTGTACACCCTTGTAATGCCTCATTACACCGTCAAATCGGCATGTACAAACTAACATTAAAGTAACGCAATAATTAAGTCCATTTTCTGAGCCACTCCTCGTTGCGGCCGCTGTAATGATGTCTCCGGCAAGCAGAGATGCTTGTTAGCAAGCATTAGCAGTGCTACCAACATGGGCTAATGAGCAGGTTTTATTTTCTGTTGGGAAATAAGTTTGAGAAAACTTTTGATATGAAAGGGTCAAGTTGAAATCTCATTTACCCAACCATCGAGAAGTTTGGTTTTACATTGTGGCTAGTCAATCAGTAACTGAAAACCTACAGATTATTAATAATAATGTAACTTATTTTGGTGGATTAACTTCCAGCAGCCAATGCCATTATACTTTCTCTGCTATTTTTTTTAAATTAACGTTCTCCAACTTTAAGTCATATCGACTATAACTGAAATGATGCTCTAAACATTCCAGGGCCCATATGGCTTAGAGTGAGCCCGAGATTCGAACTCGGCACCTCTTGAATGTGAAGCAGACACGCTATCACCTCGCTACAGAGGTGGGCTTATTACAGAATATTATAATTTTTCCTTAATAGTAAATTATTCATTGATAGAATTGTAACTCATATTTTTTTACCTTGGACATTGATTTTAATACATTTAAATTGTTTACTTCAATTATATATTTGTTCCACTATCATTTCTTTATAAAAGTATTAATCTTAGCAGTCAGTAATTCTGGTATCACACTTCTGTAACGGATATTTTCTGCCCAAACAAAACACTGATGATACTGTTAACTAACTTTTCTTTTCAGCCTTAATGAATCCCACGTGTTTATTACAGAGGGCTTAGTGGACGGGCGCGGATATTCGAGAACGACTCCGTATCGAAACTGGGCAGATGTTATCGAAGTTGGTCAGTGCTGGCAGCGATAATATCGAATGGAATGAAGCACAGAAAACAAAACTCCCCTCACATTTTTGTGATTATCAGCTTCATCGGATCGCAGTTCTTTCAAATGACCAAAACTTTTCTCTTTGTGTGGAAAACTGACCAGTATTCTGCCTGTCTAAAGGGATTTTACCGTGGTATTTGCGTAGATAATGCGGTCTGGGCAACAGACTTCTGTTTTGTTTATGTATTTATACATCAATTTATTAATGCCCATTGTTGCTTAAGAGCACTAGACGAAGAACGTTGCCAAAAGGGCCACTTTTAGCATTTTGGTGTAGCAACGTACTCTTGAATTTGATATGTGTTTTATCATTAGGCAAAATTCTGTTTAAATACATTTTTACTTTCTCTACTCTGTGCTTACGATAGTAGTAGCAGTGGTGGTAGTAGTATGTACGGACTAGCACTTGCCCTTCGACGTAAAAAAGTTAATTGAATACTGAAAGACTACAATTAAAAACCAAAAGCCGATGGCTGGGATCAAACTCGAAAACATTACGTGGCTGTATGCCAGAGGAAAGCTTTAAATAATGTAAACTTGGTATTCCATCCAAACCGTCTTCAATTGACTTGTGTGTATTTGTCTATGAATTTATGTAACTATGCATAAATGTAAATTCAAATTTCACCCACTTCCGTCGTCCGAATAATCTATAATTTAGCACAAATATAAAGAACCCATGGTAGTACAATTATTTGGCAACTGTGTCGTAGTATTTATTTTAGTTTCTTTATAGTTTATTCTTGTTTTGGTCCTGCCAAAAACTGAAGCGTTTTAGTCGCGTGGGAATTCGACAACCACATTAGCGTAGATGTTATGCGGGCAGATCTACGGCGCATGTTTCTGTAGTGTTTTTTCTTTCTTTTTTTTTTTTTTTCTTTTATTTTAACTAAAATGTATTTAGGAAAAGTTTCCATACGTTCAGGAAAATCACCGCAGTCGAAATTACGTTTCCAACATTTCGATTTCCTTAAAAATGGTTCCAATCGTTTTTCTTAAAATACCAATAAAATGCATGTATTCATTTATCTTGGAATACTTTCTGAAGTCTCATTCATTTTGAGACAGACAAAACAAAAAATTTAGATCTTTGATAGATAGAGTCAACACCTCCACTAAAATTCGTTACCGAGATTTCACCGGAAGTATATGTTTCGAGGCCTCCTGAAATAAAAAAAGGAATACTTTTTAGTGGAAATCTCTCTATTTTTCTGATGATGATGATGATGATATATAAGGGTGCTCAACTACGGCGGCCATCAGCGCCCTTTAAAAAACTAGTCATGGCAAAAGCCAGATATAAAACTTTCTAAAAACTATACAAGTGTAACAAAACCTATTAAAAATACACGTACATAACATCAATCAAAACCTACTAAAAATTTCCTTCACTAAATCCTAAACTCTAAACTAGACAAGAATCTAAAAACCTTCTCCGCGGGTCCCTACGCACGGCCTACACATGGGTGGGCCTGTTGACCGTCTCCCTCAACCACGAAGAGGAGCCCACACGAGGGAGACTGTTGGCTCGGGACCCCGGGTGCGCCAAACCCGTACCTACCGAAGTAGGCCCCTGGGGGGATTTGTGTGCCTCTAAAGAGCACAACTCAAAAACGAAAAGTTAGTAAAAAAAAATAATACATTTCGTATTTGATTTTAGTACCGTCCAAGGACGCGAAGATGTTTTTTAAATACTCCTCATGGCCGGCCCTCGTAGCCATGGTCGTTAGAACGTATGTCTCTAGCGTTCCACCGCGTAGAGGGTCGCGGGTTTGAGTCACGCCCTGGGAATGGGTGTTTGTGTATAGTGTATGTGTGTGAAACTACAGAAAGCAGATAGGTAAATAAACGGAAACAATAAAAAACGGTTAAATAAGGAAAAAGAAAAATATATATCTATATACATAGATATATATTTTTCTAATTTAATTAAAAAAAAACATGAAACACTCAATGCCATGGCCGGGATTTGAACCTCGAATCTCCTGGTTTCCGCCCAATCACTCTAACCCATTGAACTACCATGACCAACTTGCCGTCATGACATTAAATTCTCCATTTGACTCGTATATTTCCCCGGCAGACCACTAGGGTCTCTCGCAATCGAAATAGGCCGTTTGTGGCGACTTACTATCGTAAGTACTTGAATCCCAGACTTCATCATTTAACTCTTATTATATATACGAGTCAAATGGAGGATTTAATGTCGTGACTGCAAGTCGGCCATAGTATTTCAATGGGTTAGAGCGACTGGGCGGAAACCAGGAGATCCGTGGTTCAAATCCCGGCCATGGCATTGAATTTTTCTTGTTGACTATCTATCAAAGACATTCGCCTATACAAGGCTAGTGTGAAGAAATGATTAATTTCCATCAATTAAGTAAAATGCAGATCTTGTTAAACCATAAAATGTATGTGGAATACGTTTCTTTTCTGTGGGGATAACCATTTTTAATATACTCCTAGTCATATTTTTTTAAAGGCCACGCCGTGGCTCAGTGGTTAGACCGCTTGGCTCTCACCGAGGTGGCCCAGGTTCGATCCCAGGCGACCGCAAAGTGAGATTTGTGATGGACAACACAGCGCTGGGACGGGTTTTCTCCGGGACCTCCGGTTTCCCCCGCCATCTCATTCCACCGGTGCTCCATCTTCATCTCATGTATCATCAGTGTCACCGCCTGCGGTACCGTATGTAGTAAAAGCGGGCGTCAAACACTACACATTTTCATTCTTTTAACTTTTGAAATAATTATACTTTTCTCAAGTAGGAAGTCATTTCTTTATTTTATCCTGAATGTGAAAAGAGAATGGAATGTCAAAGCCATCAGAAGGCGACCAACTCTTAAAACATCTGACTATCGCTTGAGGGTACTGTATTTTCACTATACCTCTGTGTGCAATAAAACCATTTCTGGAAATATTTATATCAGTTAAAATAAAATAGAAAGATACGCGTTTTTAAGAATAGTTTTGTAAGCGTGAGTAGAGAATTTAATATGAGTGCATATATAAGATTTTTATTTACTCTGCTACTATTTGAAATATGTAAAGGAAGTATTGTGTTCCACTAAACCTCGTTACCGAGATTTCACCGGAAGTATATGTTTCGAGGCCTCCTGATATTAAAAAAAAAAAAGAAATAATTTTTTGTAGAAAGCTCTCTATTTGTCTGTAAAGAGCACAACTCAAAAACTAAAAGTCAGTAAAAAAACAATACATTTCGTATTTAATTTTAGTACCGTCCAAGGACGCGAAGATGTTTTATAAATACTCCTCATCGCAGACTATCCTTAAAATGGAAAATGTTTCATAAATGTTAATTTTATCAAAAAAAAAACTGTATTGTTTGAATTATTATTTTCATGTCAAAGAAACTGTATGTTTTTAATTTTCTGGCAATAGCCTCTTAGTAATCTTCATTTTGAATGACTTGTATAACTGGTAAAATGAATCAGATACACAAAATCTTAGAACTTGTTAAAGCACACAAATAATCATACAGTTTTCTTGGTAGTTAACTATTTCCGGGATATTCCTAGTTATTGTTTTGA
This sequence comes from Mantis religiosa, assembly GCA_030765055.1. Taxonomy (NCBI): domain Eukaryota; kingdom Metazoa; phylum Arthropoda; class Insecta; order Mantodea; family Mantidae; genus Mantis; species Mantis religiosa. Next base: position 56,250,620 of record CM060947.1, on the reverse strand, counting down.
ATTGTTCAGTATTTATACTTTTCACAAATGGGAAATCGTTATTCGCCTTTTATTCCCTTTATCATGTGAGCCACACAAAGGTGTTGAAGAGTCATCCTTGTCCGAGGAGAAGGAGTCTTCAACCTTTTGTTATTCCGGGATTCTGTCCCTCACTGTCGTGATGGTGGATTTATAATAATAGACGGTGGGTAGATTGTGTTTCTTTATGAAGTATCATAATTTGTAGGATGGAAGAGAGGATATGTTGTTAATTATTATAGGAGACTATTGGGGTTATGATGGGCCTAAGGTGAGTCTGGGACGCTTGTAGGTTTTCCCAGAATCAATGTCATATTCCCCGAGGCCTCAGATAAGTTGATTGAAGCTGTAAGGAAGACGGGAATAGATTTTGTAAGAGAGGTTGAGGATATAGTAATTTAATTTGGGAAATGATAGGTCTGAATGGATGTTTTCATTTGGAATGTACCATTCGAAAATTGTCGCTACTCCAAGGTATCAGTTCCGAAGGATTTGAAATTTGTAAACATGAGTCCTGATCATACAACAAAGAGAACGGAATTTCAAGACCACCGCATTGCGACCAGTTCTTTAAAGAATTGACTATCGTTTAACCTTCTGTATACTTATATAACTATTGTACCTACAACGAAATATGTTTGGAGTCACTTCTGCAAAGATTTATCTCAATTAACTTGAAGCTACACTTTTTTTTAGAATAGTGTATTGTAGAATATGTAGAGAAAATCATGTGAATGTAACAGGCAGACGTTTTTTGCACATATTCTATTACACGAATTAAAGGAAGTAAAAAATTAAAATCTGTTTTAAACAAGTAAAAGTTGTTTTAGTTAATTGATGGAAATTAATCATTTCTTCACACTAGCCGTATATAGGCTAAGGTTTTTGATAGAGTCAACATAAAAAATTCAATGTCATGGCCGGGATTTGAACCACAGATCTCCTGGTTTCAGTCCAGTCGCTCTAACCCATTGAGCTACCTTGGCCAACTTGCCGTCATGACATTAAATTCATTTGACTCGTATATTTCCCCGGTAGATCACTAGGGGCTCTCGCATCCGAGATACAGTGTTTGTGGCGACTTACTATCGTAAGTACTTAAGTCCCAGCCTCATCATTTAACTCTTATTATTTAAGTTAATTGATGGAAATTAATCATTTCTTCACACTAGCCGTATATAAGCTAAGGTTTTTGATAGAGTCAACATGAAAAATTCAATGTGGAGAATTTAATGTCATGACAGTAAGTTGGCCATGGTAGCTCAATGGGTTAGAGCGAGTGGACGGAAACCAGGAAATCCGTCGTTCAAATCCCGGCCATGGCATTGAATTTTTCAGGTTGGCTCTAAGTAAAAGTTGGTTTGCAGCTAAAATAAAAAAAAAATTAAAAAGTAATTAAAAAGAGTAGGTTACTATTTTAAAACATAGTAGCTTACGTCACATTCTGTAGAATAATACATATAGCTGTTTATTTATAGACTATTCCTCTAACAATATTAAATTTGTTGTTGCAGATAATCAGAGAGCGAATAGCGGGGCAGCCTACCAGAGATGGTATTGTGTGGAACTCTTCGCCAGGGGCGCTGCTGTCGTTACCTAACTTCTCTGACACACTGCAACATTTCCCCTTCTACCTGGACATTTTGGGTAGCGGGCCAATAGGGGATCGCTTCACCGCCGTCATTTACTCGCAACTTGGGGGCGGCAGTGGCGGCGGGACGCCAACAGTGACCGCCTCCCCACTCTACCGCCTCATCAGGAATGTCGCCCGGAGCCAGTTTGTCGCCAGGGTATGTCCTTCATCTTCAACTTTCTTTGCGTCATGTTGGTCTTTTGCTGTTGTAGCTCTGAGGGTGAAAACTGCTAAGTTGGCGGTATTGTGTAGTAAATTGCTCTTTCTCCCTTTTTTGTTTGTTTCTCAATTTTCTCCACAGGTATACATTTTGCACTTCCTCGAATAAAAAGCTATCTTAAGAAAAAGTTCTTTAAATACATTTGTACTTGAGATTCAAATTCAGCATCTTTTTAGAATGCAAGACAAAGCTTTTCATAAAATTTGTTTACTTCAAACTACAATTACATAGCAAAAACCTGGTTAATTTTTACCATTTGCACTAAAACATTTCTAAAGATGTTTATAGGAATCTCACATATTTCAAATATTGAATTTTCTCATATGTCCTCATTCTCACTGAATTTTAGAACTGGAAAAAACAAAAGAAGTGAACATATTCCTAATAAAACTAACAGCTCTTGTTCTTCATCTTTCTTAAGGATCTTAATAAATAATCAAGAACATTTATCAGAAGGATTACAACAAAGTTCAAATACCTTTATTACGTTTAAGGTGAACTTTCACAATTAACGAGAATCTTTCCCGGATAAAGCATATTAGATCCATATTATAGATATTTGTCTAATCACTGTATAAATTACTCAAGTCGGCCATTTTATGGAACAGCCGCTAAAGCTCTCTCTAGTCACAAGCTGGAAAACAAACAGGAAGAAATTCCAGCAAATGTGCATCCTGACTTCGTCGGATTCATTGTGTATTGCTTCTTCAAGCGAAAGTAATATCTTTAGTTTGTTTATACACTGCTGAAAACAGTTAATAAAATATATTTAGAACATTGCAGTAGAGGATGAGAAATTGTATTGAATGTTTTTAGAAAATGTGTACTCTAAGAAAGTTTGAGGTTAGCTAGCCTGTATTAAGTTGGCTGAATTGTGTACAAAATCAACTTTGCACTTTGCTAATAATTATTATAATATATTCAACGACCTACATTCTTATTCTCGAGTTATTGTGGATGTTCCCTACCACCACATAGTAATACAGAAGATGTTGCATTCCACCCAAAAATTCCATATGATATGTTAGTGGAAATATAGTTTGAGGGTCCCTGGATCCGAGAAAAAAGCAATTTTTAGAAAACGCTCAATATGTGTGAGTGTGGTGGGAGGGGCTATGTTAAAAGCATAAATTCAAAATAATTTCTTTAAATACCAAAGTTATGACTACGGACGCTTCTAACAATGCGACAAAAAGATTTTCATTTACCGTACAAAGAAAACAGAATTTCAAAGCCATCACAGCTGTTAAAAGATTTGGTTATCGCGTAGTCTGTATCCCTCTATTCTCTTTACACCTACAAAGAAATGTGTAAAAACAGATAAAAGATAAAAGAATATATTTCCTTAAGAATTGTCGGTGTAACAATGGGCAGAGTAAGTTATGTTAAGTAACAAGAGGTTTTGTAATTATTATGTCGGTTTTCAAATAGTTTGAGTTCGCCAATAACCGTGCCCTGCATAACGATACTACTGTTAACAACCCGTCACACCGTAGGCGGATCAGGGAAGGCTTCCATATGGCATCACCGAGAAAAACGTTGCGATGAGCCAGCCTCTCCTCCACATTGCAGAGCTTATAAATGTATCTAAAACTTGAAAGGGGAAGCTAAATGAGAGAAAATAAATTCACTACACCAGTATTTGATTTGACAGCCAAGAAAACCACGAAAAGCTCTGGTCATACTGATTGTGCCCGGGGATGAACCGAAGACCTCCTGACTGAAAACCTCGCTTATTACCGTAATCATGTCGCACGACCACGTTACTTTTAATTAAAAAATGTTTTATAGCATTTCAAATTCTTTTTCCAACGGTTATTTTCATGTTCATTCACTTTAAATGAGTTGTAGTTTGTTATAAATAACAATTCAAGAAAAGACTGGTACCTTAAAGAAAACTAAAAGCATATTGCGGCATAAACGTATTCCGTTACACACTTAACACGTGTATATTGCCTACTATTTTCTGTCCGATTGATAATAATTGTAATATTATCTGCTTAGTTGCCCATTAACAGCTGGTTGAATTATCAAAATGACTGGACAGTACCAACTTTAAAAATACAGTATCTATGTATATGTCTGTTGTATTACCAACTTTATTTCGAAATAATCGCCAGATCCATTAACGTCGAGCTCATTTCCATCTATTACTTTCATCTGGTGTCAGGAAAACATTAAAGAAGTTGCAATCATTACGGAAATTGAAGGTACGTGACGTATAGTATGTGTTTATTTGGTTCTTAATAAATACAGATCTGTTGTTCCGTTTTTCATTTTTTTTTTCAATATCCACAAGTATTACTGAATAATGAATAAAGTATTTGAGAGGTTATTTTTAAATTAATATTAAATTGAAGAGGGAATGCATTACATCCCTAAACTTCGACAGCAGATTTCATTGTTGTGAGACTTCCAGTAGAGATTGTGTGTGCATCTGTGTGTGAGGGAGAGGGAGGGAGGGAGGGAGGGAGGGAGGGAGGGAAACAGCATAACCCAGAAATGAAAAGTCGGTTAAGCAGCAAAGTTGGTAGTGAAATTCATCTTCCAAGGATGCGAAAATTTTCAAAAGAATTCCCCCATTCCAAACTAATGTCTACATGGAATATTTTTTCTCAATAATACCTCTGATGATTTTTATTAAATACCAAATGTTTAAGATATTTTCGTGACAAACGAAATTAAATTTTCGGGGTTTAGCCTTGGAAGTCTTCTTCATTCTAAAGAAATGTTTTGCGTAACTGGTGAACCCTAAGAAATTTATAAAATCCTTATTTAAGGTGCACAATTTGCCCTTTTTTGTGGAGTTTGCTATTTCAGAGATATTCCTTATTTTTTGTTTGAACTTTCTGGTATTAATTTTCACAAATAGGGACTCATTATTCCTTGTATAAAAATAACAGAACTCTCTTTAAGATGATCAGCTCTTAAAAGATTTGTTTATCACTTCCATTGTTCCTACAGGGAAATAGGCAATAAAACTATTTCTGCAAATATATATGTCTGTTAACTGAAGTGAGTAAAACAATGAATGTTTTAGAAATACTTTGAGGAAGAATGACTTGAGAAGATCGTGTGAATCTGACACGATATTTTGTTAGTGAGGTGAACTTGGATAATACACACTGTTTCTCTATATTGACTGGACCATCTGTTTCGCTTTGTGACTTGCATTTTAGTGAATGGAATAAGGTCATAACTTGCCATGCTTGGAGATTCCAGCTCTTTGACATACTCACAGACTTGGCTGGAAAATGCAACTCATGAAGATGAAAGTAATGCCCCTATTTTGCCTGATATGCCAACAGTCATCAGGATTTGCAAATGAAATATATATCAGGAAATAAAAAAGAACACAAGTAAAGAGGAGAAAAAAGTGTGGTGTAAAAATGTAACTAAAATATAACTATATTTCATGTGTATAATAATCAAAAGATTAAACATTTGTGATATGAGTAGTGCCTATAGGTTAAAAAACAAAAGAAGTGGTTAAATTAGGTCTACTAAACCGAATAAGAGAAAACTGACTTCTCAGACATTTCATGATGGATGATAACTTCTAGGGAGAAGGGGACAAAAGCGTTCGCCCAAATATTGTGATACAAGTGTGGTAAGTTAATAATTGAGAACAAGGAAGAGTTTGAAGACATACACGAAATCGAGATACCCCAATACATATAACGGACAAATGGCCAATATTATATAGGTATATATTGTACTGCATCTCAAAATAAAATAAACAAAACCCGCCTCTGTAGCGTAGATGCTAGTATGTCTGCCTCACGTTCAAGAGGCCCCGAGTTCGAATCTCGGTCAGAGTGATTTACCTGGATAAGGCTTTTTGGAGGTTTTCCTTTATCCTGTAAGATGAATGCCGGGAGCTTTAAGCTCTGTGGACCCTGGGTTCATTTGAGCATCATTTCACACATTTCATTCGTCGTCCGATATGACAACGTTGGAGGATGGTAATCATGTTCTAAAAAAAGATAAACAACAAGGGACATATCTTCTGATGACACTGCTATTTCGGGTGATAAAGATACTAAAGAAGCAGCAACCAATAAACTTCAAAATGTAGTAAATTAAGATATTTTGGGATTAAAAGATGGCGTGTTAATTGAATAACACCAAATCCATACATGTAAATGTTACAATTTTTTTAAAAAAAAAATGAACTTTTACCTGTTAATACGTAAAAAATAGAAAAATTACCTCCTGATAGTAACAGTGAAGCAACAAATAATACATAAAATATAATTATTTGTCACAAACTTCAGTTATCTATTAAGAAAATTGATGAAAATTTCTACAAAATTAAAGAGACTAGTTTCGTAGACGTTGTGTGCATTATCAATCATGAAGCAGTCGTCAAATCCAGAACAGTGTACGCAGAGACACGTCAGAGATAGGTACACAATTAGACCAGATGCATGGATTACTAGGGCTCTCAAAATCGGCACCAAGAGAGGTGGCATTACTAGAGCTAGGTAATACAAAAAGGAGGGGAATAATAATAGAGAGAATATAGAAATTCTGGTATAAGTATATTATAGGGCAGAAAGGATCTTTGCATGAAGCAACAGAAAAGCATTAAGAGTACAAATAGTTGGTGGGCAGATTTGGAAAGAATGATATCGAAGATTGCCGTGGGAGATTTATGGAGAGCAGAGGAGTCAAATCATAACGGTTTTTGGAAGGAAGTGAGAACCAAATTACAAGACATAGATAGGCAGGAGATATGGGAAAGTATAGAAGAAAAGAAATCTTTGAAATTTTATAAGCAATTAAAGACAAAATGGGGTAGGGAAAAATATATAGATCAGAGTGGCAAAACTGGAAGAGAAGGCATAGCATGGATGAGAGTAGGAATATTATACTTGAAAGGGTTGAGAAGTAATGAGGCAGGGATATGTGAATTTTGTGGAGATGAAGAGAGCACTTTCCATTACGTGGTAGAATGTAAGGAGTTAACAATTTACAGGAGAAAAATATGGGATACGAAATGGGACAGTGTGATCAAAGAGGTAGTGACGTTATGAATGTTAACGGGGATGGGAGAAAAAAATAGATGTATAGGAGAATTCTTATATAGGTTAAGATAAAAGTGGATTAGGATAAAAGAAGAAAGGTCAAGAAGAAATGACACCAAGCTGCTCAGGAAAACCAAAGGCTTATTGGCCAGGGGACCTGCGTCAGCAAGTAAATCTTAGGGTCAGCAATATTTGTACACGATGTATAATAGTGTATGTTTGATGTTAAAGTCAATGTAGTGCAATTGTAATAGAAACTGTTCAAATAAATATCAAAATATCATTATCAATCAATACGTCCTTCGTTGTCATGTTACGGTCACTAGATGTAATATTTTTGTATATGTTACCAAATTCTAAAAAATAAAAAAAATAAAAACTTTAATAAATATTTAACACTCGGCCAAGAAATGAGAAACATGGCAGTAAGAAAGCGACTTCAAACCATCTAAATTCTACTGTGCTTCGATTATTGGGCTACAAGAATTACCAAGAAGACTTAAAAAAGCATACTATATTGAAATGACTAGTAAGTTTTCTTTACCTTGTGTTAGTATGCATGCGATTTATTTAGCTTTTATTTGAAAAAAGTCATGGACAGATAAAATAAAAGTAGAAGTTCAGTTAATATTATAAGGATAACATGCAGTTATCGAATATTATTATATTCCATTTCTGCAATAATAAATATATAAAACATTAAAAAGTATATAGTTTGTGCATGCGTTCAGGAAAATAGACAAAACATGCAAGTGGATGAAGTTTCTAGCACTTAATGCAACAAGTCATTATAATTATGAACGGGAAGCAGATCAAAAATCACTAAATAAATAAACATTGATTAACTTCTACATAGCAATTGTAAATTCAGACTTCTAAGGAAGAAATGTTGTAATACCAAAAGTCATAAATGAAGAAAAGAGAATTACGAGGGCTGTTCAATAAAGAATGATCATAATTTTTTACGGTCATAATTTTTCGCACTAAAATTCAATCTTATTATATTCTGTTAGCTTAATGTGAAACAAACACGCTGTATTTCATTGTTGGTACTCCTGGTTCCCGCCTGTGAGAACCAGGCAAGTTCAAACTTGTTCAGTATCGCCTACCGCTGCAATGGAGGTAACACGCGAGGAACAATATGCGGCTTTCAAATCCTGCTTTCATCTCAACAATCTTCAGTTCAGGCTATACAACGCAGGAGGCCCATGGAGAGTCTGTTCCTCCCTACAGCACAGCTCGAAGGTGGTATAAAATGTTTAAAGAGGGGAGACAATCAATTTCAAAGGAAGGTGGACCAGGTGCTCCAGTTACTGCTCTTGCGGAAGAAAACATCAACATTGTTGCTGCCATTGTGAGATAGGATCGACGAATTACTTTAAGATTACTTTCTGAAATACTGAACATTTCATTGGGTGCCACCCACACGTTGGTGAAAGAAACATTACGCATGAGACGTGTTTGTGCGCGATGGCCTCCAAGACTGTTGATTCCCAAACGAAAGGACATTCGCATGCAGGTCTGCATGCAGTCAAAGTTGATATTAGAGGAAGATCCGAAGTTTTTTTTTAAACGTAATCACTGGTGATGAAACTTGACTACATCATTTTGATCCTGAGAGCAAACAGCAAAGCTCAGTGTGGAAATCTCCTTCATCACCAACCCTCTAAAAAGCAAAAGTGGTTCCTTCTGCTGGGAAAGTTGTGGTCATCTCATTCTTTGATATTCATGGAATGGTTTATCAGCATGTTGTACCTGCACACACATCAGTAACTGGACAATACTACAGGGATGTCCTGAAAACATTGCAAGTCCATATCGGGTGCAAAAGACCACATTTACGTGAAGCAGGCTGGATGTTGCACCACGATAATACGCGGCCGCATGTTGCCAATGTTGCTGATGAATATCTTGCAAAAATCAACGTGAAGTGCATCGCTCATCCTCCCTATAGTCCGGATTTAGCCCATGTGACTTTTTTCTATTCCCTAACTTAAGAAACGCCTTCGTGTGAGGCATTATCCATCATCAGAAGAAGTGTTGAAGGCTGCGGAGGCGATTTTGAAGGATCTCTCAAAAAATGGTTTCCAGCATGTCTTTGAAGACTGGCAGAAACGCTGGGACAGGTGCATCGCATTCAGAGGTGACTACTTTGAGAAGCACCATCAAAATTATGAGACTGAGTAAAGGTACGTTGTCAAAAAAAAATGTGATCATACTTTATTGAACAGCCCTCGTTTTTTCATGAAGAGCAAGTGACATTTTACGCAGGTTGATATAATGAACGACAGCACTGTTAATAGCTTACGTATATTGTATGATAATTTAAAGCAAACCGCACATGCTGTAATTTAACTCATGTTTGCTTAATAGTGACAATTACAGCGTTAATAATAAAGCCAGAAAGCAATAATGTTTCATTATTATAGATGGCATAGTAGCGTTAATGGAGCCCCACGTGCATTGTTGTCAAAGCACACATTGATATAAATATTTACTTAGTAAACGATTCAAAACCTTTTTAATAACGCTTAATAGATTTGTGTGTATGGATTGCTTTAGTGTGCAATACAATAATTTTATACAGAGCGTCAAATAATTCGGGGACGTCCTCCCAATATTACAATTGCAATATGAGTAGTTCATATGAACAGGAGTTGGGAAGGATTTGCGGATTCGGTGTCTTCTTTAATAATTAACAAAAGAAAAATATATTCTGTGAAAGAGCTGGCCACTAAGCACAATATGTATGACTCGCAGATGGGAATGCATCATGAACACGTGAGCTTTATGCAGAAAGGTACACCGACAGTCAGTTACCTCATTCACGAATTCATCAAAGCTTGTAAGAGAGGGAGAGAGAGAGAAGAGTGTTTTGGATGTTGGGAGACCAAGGGATAACGAAGCACTGACTGTGCAGAAGGAGTTGTTTGTAATATGGACGTAAACGCACCATACAGCATTGCGGTAAGGCGTTAGTCACATAGCTTTCTGGAGAATTTTACATGAAAATCTATATACTCTTGTCAACTTTCATGGATCCATAGATTAAATATGGCGGACTTCGAACAATAAAAACTTTCTGCCATCACATCTTACAGAATTTTATTATGTTAGTGAACTTCTTAACATTCGCCATTTCTACTGATGAGTGTGGGTTTACTTCCAACTACATGTTCAGTTTTCATAATAACTTTCCGTAGATTTCTGTAACGAAGATTTCCCTAGAGATGGAAATCCCATTGGCAGCACTGGCTTCCTCGAGCGTATGGTTATAAAAGAATGTGTTAGGTTACGTGTGTAATTCGTGAAAGGTAATGTAAGTAAAACACGAAGCGCAGAATACGTTGAAAGTGTTTTCTTTCTCTTCAAGCCATAGATTCATTCTATCTTTCGTTACATATGTTACGTAATTATTGTTTACAGCTCATCAATTGTTTTGGGATTGTTCATGCAGACCGAAACTTTAGCAGCACCTCACAGAAAATAATCGGGAGGGTCAAGAAATCGCATATACCAGAGACCTTGAAAAATTATAGATTGATGTGATATATGAGCAATGGCGTTGTCATTGTTGAAAAAAAATGCACCGTTTATATCATTTTCATTAGTTGTACAGTATACGGGAATAGAATACCCGAGCAGGAAACATCGGAGTTAACTGAGGCGTTAAAAAAATGACCCAATAATTTGCCAACGAGAGATCCCACATCATACTCCACTGTTTCGAATATGTTCCAATTTATTTATTGCTTTCCGTCATTTTAAGCATTCTATCCGATATAACTGCCACTGTGGAAGTTGTTGAAGACCAGTTACTTTTAATGGGACCTATGAAAACTCCCATGAAATAGTACAGGACTGACATCAACAGAAATGGCGCATAGACGTTGGAATCATTCAGGATCACCGTATTGTTTCCCATTTCTTTCCCCCGCGCCTAATTGCAGAAGCGTGTGCACAGTTTCTTAGATATGAGTTGCATAATCTTGACTGATGATGTGCTCCTAATGTGCTCATAATATAAGGTCAATAACAACTCTATGTTCACTGGTGAAGTCGTAACTGGAAACTGAACTCTTTCTCCAGACTGTCTTTTACGTTCCCTTTTTATAACCTGTCGGTCACAGAAGAATATTCGGGAAATCGAAACTTCTCGAATTAAAGAAATGGAACACTGTGAGCTCGAATCATCCTGATCTCAGGAAATCGAAAACTCTGGAACACCAGCGTGGGTCAACAAAGAGACTACTTCCGGCTCATGGCGTCAGCAGCTACACACACACACACACACACACACACACACACACACACACACACACACACACACACACACACACACACGAGGTACTGACAGGCTGTGTTCAGCCCGAAGATTTTTGCTGCGTGCCCACCCAAGTTTTGGGTTTTACCGCAGGAAGGATTTTCTTTTATTAGGATGGGTTTAGAGGGAATTTTTAAGGTTTATAATGGAAGAAAGACTTGAGGTAGTAGATTACTCCTCTGAAGGAAGACAGGATGTTATGCCTAATGCAGCCTGACGATGAAATATGATGATGATGATGATGATGATGATGATGATGATGATGATGATGATGATGATGATGATGATGATGATGATGATGATGATGATGATGATGATGATGATGATGATGATGATGATGATGATGATGATGATGATGATGATGATGATGATGATGATGATGATGATGGTTGTGGATATAAGGGCGCTCAACTACGGTGGTTATCAGCGCCCTTTAAAAAACTACTCATGGCAAAAGCCAGATATAAACTAGTTTCTAAAAACTATACTAAAGTAAATAAACCTATTAGAAAGGGGAAAAAGACAAAAAAAAGTCAAAACCTACTAAAAATTTTGTTCGCTATATCCTAAAGTCTAAACTAGAAAAGAATCTAAAAACCTTCTCCACTACTGCATTATCGTCCGCTAGCATTTCTGCAAAGCTGGCCGGCAGCTGCAGAGACGTCCTAAGGTCTGCTAGGTAAAAACACTCTAGCAGCACGTGTCGTACAGATAACGCTTCGTTGTAAAATGGACACAGTGGAGAAGGCTCCTTTTTAAAAAGAAAACTTTGAGTAAAAAAGCAGTGCCCAATACGCAACCGAGCCAAACTCACCTCCTCGTGACGAGATGAATGACAGGAGGTAATCCAGGGAATCGGAAGTTCTTTCACAGATCTAAGTTTATTATTGCGGAGAGCCGACCACTCTTCCTGCCAGCAAGTTTGCACAGCTCTTCGCAATATGGCCCTAGAATCTTCCGATGTCACAGATGGGACTCGAACCCTGGGCTTCATGGTAGCCGTCTTGGCTGCCGAATCCGCCATTTCATTCCCCCGCAAGCCTACGTGACCAGGGATCCATGCACACACCACGCTAACGCCAGAAGCGTGTAAAACGTGGAGGGCATCCTGTATACGCTGCACAATAGGGTGGTAGTTGTACAGCTGCCGTAGGCTTTGAAGTGCACTGAGGGAATCACTCAGGATTAAGCAGTCCCCCAACTTTCGTTGACGTACGTGTAAAATGGCCCGGTATATTGCATAAAGCTCTGCAGTAAAAATGGAAGTGCTAGTGTGGAATCCAAATGTATACGGTTCGGTTCCACACACGTAAGCACAACCAACACCATTAGTTCTTGGAGCCATCAGTATAAATAACAAAATGGTGATTTAACTTAGATTTAGTTAGAATAATGTTGAGGCCAAAGAGCTCTTGGTTGGATTATATAGGAGCTCAGCTTTTGCTGCTGGTGGATTTACTGGTTACCTCGGATGCCCGCAAGCCATGCGGGGAACACGGAAGAGTCGAAGCCGACGTGTAGTTGGATCGTAATCACCAAGAGACCTAACCAGAGCACTTCTATGTGATGGTAAATTGGCGTATAATTTTGTAGCCCGGCGCCTAATTTCATCGTCCACGTATGGAAGTGATGAGGCTTCATGAAGCAACCTTACTGGAAAAAGTCGGCCTACTGAATAGATGGACCTAAGTCCTCTATTCTGATCGCGTTGAAGATATGCCAGCCAGCTATCTGCGGCCATGCCCCAGACCTCGCAGGCATAACGCATCAACAGGACTATGAGTGTTCGAAAGAGATTTAACTTCACACGGACTGGCATCGATCGTGAACCCAGCGTATGGTAAAAGGAAGCGACAGTTCCCTGAGCCCGTGCCGAGAGTTTCCTGATGTGTCGGCGAAAAGTCAAACCCCTGTCTAACTCAACTCCCAGGTATTTGATGGAAGGTACCCACTCTATCCTTCGACCTCTGAAGTTGAACTTTGGACAGTCTGCGGGGGTCAGCAGCTATTCTTGAATGTTCCGTTTGTATGCTTCTTTCGCGGCGAACAAAAAAATATATATATATTTAAAATACACAATCTATTTCTAATATAATTGTTCGTGGTATAAGCCATTTTCGAGATATTCTTATTAATTATTCGAATTGTTTAATATTTTGTTATTCTTTTAAACTCTTAACGATGCTCGGTTGTTTATCGCAGTTGCATGGAAAGAGTATGGAATTTCAAAATTGTGACACCTTTAAAGATGTGACTATTGATATGGTTTCCTCCATGCAGCAATATAGCCTCTGTAATGTGGTGGTAGCGTGTCTACCTCACGTTCAATAGGTCCCGAGTTCGAATCTCGGTTAGAGTTATCTGGATAAGGTTTATCGGAGGTTTTCCCTTATCCTTAAAGATGAAAGTGAGATAATTCAAAGCTGTATAGATCCTGGGCTCTTTTGAGCATCATTTCACCCATTTCATTCATCGTCCAATATGACTTAATGCTAAAGGTCGTGAAAAAATTTCTGTAAAGGTTTATCCGTTAACGCGGTACAGATAGGGGAAAAAATAACCTTCCAATGAATATTTTGTGGAAGCTATATAAAACTAAAGGACAGTGAAGTGAATATAATACGTAGGTATTTTGTTGGTCTCTGGTTGTACCGTAGCACATCTTTCTATGTGTAGCTGATAACTAGAAAGGCGTCTTTAAAAGCAGAGCTGTTACGTGAAGTACAGGGAGCGTGTGTTGGTAGAACTGGAAGATAGGCTTTATAGGTACATTTTGGGTGCAATATCCTGTCTTTTCGACACGTGTAGCCAGGCTCCGTGGGATCAAGGAGACGCAATCTACTTACCTCCGTCCTTTTCAGCTCGCTTGTATTTTCATTTGATGATCCTCTCTTCCTGCAGGATTCTGCCCTCGCTCGCATCTTTACGACCGAAAATCTTACAAGTATATTTCTGCTCGGAATAACGTTATGGGCATCTGTAAACTGTTTACCATGTGAATATATCTTAATAGATGCAGCAGAACTCGCCATTAAAGTCTCGTGATGTTTTCTTTAACATATTTTGAGCAGTTTACTGAATGTCCAAAATGGTCGTAGGCTTTTCTGCAGACTTAATAATTCGTAGTTGTTTAATTTGATATACATTTTGTTATTGTAGACACAATATTTATATTTTAAATATAATTCTAAATATATATGTATATTAAATTCGGTTTTACATATTGGTGTAAAAATATAACCACTTAAGGAAAGTTTTGTTCTACAAATTGTTACCACTATTAAGTATCCTAGCTTCTTTGTGTTAAAGCGATATGGTTTCTTTATTTTTCTCCATTTTGCATTGTACGCCTTTTCTCTGAATTGCATGTTCTGGTATAAATTATCTTACAAATTAAGCATGCCAGCTACTCATATTTATATAAAACATAACTCACTTTTAACAACTTGACAATTCTTCTTTAAAACTATTTAAGATAGCTAAACTAAGTATTAGGATGTTAAAAACCCTTATAGATGCTGTTGCACATGTGTTTTAGTATTAACAGCATGGTTTACTTCGTTTAAATATATTTGTTATATTCACATACCTTTCTTTACTGTTCTTCAACAAACTATTCCAGCAAAAGCTGTTTTTTTTTTTTTTTTTCATTTATTTTATACTAATCAATCCAGACATTTTTAGAACTGGTTTTATCACATATTTCCTAGTAACTGCAATGTAGATAGGCGAATAGAGTAGGCTCAAATGTTAGTCAAATGTTTTAAGAGCTGCTCGCTCTCTGATGACTTATAAATTTCGTTCTCTTTATAAGGCCTGAACATAAAAATAAATGAATAACGACTTTCTATTTGAGAAAAGTATAACTACTTCAGAATTCAAACCCATAACAGAATATTTTCGAAACTATTAAGTTGGGAATATGACATAAACTGTACGCTTTAACGAGTGCTGAATTTTTGTATAAGATATTTTACATCTCTTTATGGTTTACAAATTATCAAAAGATCATCCAGAATAAAGAGAACCTCAGAAACTATTCGATATGTACATTTCGTTTGTCTTGAAAATACCCCAAACATATCGCATTTTAATTAAAATCATTAAAGATTTTGAGAAAATAATAATTTTCGAAATTATTTCCAAGTAAAATGTATTTTTGTGTAGCGTCTTTAGAAGATGCTGTGCTTAAATAACCCAATTTTTGTTTTTAGTTGTGCTGTCCTCACAAGTAACACACATTTTTCTAAAAATTATTATTTATTTATTCATTGAGTAATAAAATAGGTATGTATTTCTAATCAATCTTGGTATCGAAGTTTTGGGTGGCTTACAATACTTCCTGCTTACCGAGCGGGATGACTCAGGCGGTTTCGTCTGTGGTCCGCATTCTGGAGGTCCAGGTTTGATTCCCGTGGCCGACCTCCTAACCCATGGTTTTTTCCGGGGTTTTCTCGGGTCGCCAGGCAAATGCTGGCTAGGTTAATTACTTCCCCCGAAGTTCCTGTCCCTCCATTTCATCTCCATTATCATTTCACATCATCTTTTATCTGGTGGTCTCTTTCAGAGTAAGAAGGGCGGGTGTCTCGGCGTTGCATGGCAGGATGATATACTCTTGGTAAAGCTTTCTCCTCTGGTAGGATGGTCTCTGGTCTATTGTTGCGATTTCTGCACCACAGTGGGTGGGATGCCGATTATATGGCCTGCCGGGGAGTTTACAACTGGTAAAAATGTAGGAGCCCTGCCCTCTGCACTGTAGTCACTCCTTGGGATGGCTGCCCTCTATCTTCCGTCGCCTCATTCTTCCTCCCAGGGTGCTCCACCTGGGGATATAGGTACAATAGACCAAGCTTAGACCTCCGTGCCGAATTCCCTCGTAGTACAGCCCAGTACAGTTCAGTCTTCTTCTTACTTTATAGTAAGTAGAGAGATAAAATAATTCATGAATAAAGTTTAATCAAAAGAAGGTATAGTTGTAATAAGCTCTATCTTCATTAGTAAAATATATTTACTCTATAACAGTAGGTGAATTTGGCGTCCATTTACAGCCTATAGAGATTTCATGTCTCATTGTTTGAGATAATGGATCGTAAATTTATCATTTAAATATTTTTCTGAACTATAAGAATGTAAAGTATATCCAGAGATCTCTGATGTTGGATGAATGGGCTAATCTGAAGCAGAAGTGGCGTCTTTACTTTCTCACACTTCCTTAAAATAAATATAGGAAATATTTTGTATCCAGAAACTGGTATCGATATTTCACTAGAAATAAGTGGTGAAGTATTATAGGGAGAAACAAAATGTGAAACAAATGTCAGTCTTAGCTGTTATTTAACTTAAATATCTCTTGAGAATGTGACACAAAGATTTTCAAGAAAATCCGCACTCCAAACTAACCATTACATGGATATTGCCGCGGCAACAGGCATAAACATTTCGGCGCAAGTAGATACCAGACGGCGGATATTTCACGGTAATAAAGAGCTTCCATAAGCAGTTTTTGTTTGTAATTAATGTCCTCCAACATTTAGTCATATCGGACGATGAATGAAATGGGTGAAATGATGCTCAATGCGTCCGGGGTCCATAGAGCTATGAGTTACCCGACATTTCTCTTTCAGGATAAGGGAAAACCCCGGAAGAACCCTATCCAGGTAACTTACCCTGACCGAGATTCGAACTCGGGATATAAGCAGTTAGCGATAGCGCGGCTAGTGTACACAAAGGGCCGGCAAATGAAGATAGCTGTGATAAAGGACTTGCCGGCATAGATTAAGTTACGCTTCTGGAATGTGATAGGATATTCGGTTTCTTTATTCTTCTGAAAGAGTCTCGAATTTATCAATGAGGTATTTAAGAAGGTGACGACTCGCCAAGAATGAGTTGTAAAACGAGAGTGAGTCGCGAGAGGTAAGCAGAGAACAGCTGAGAGTGTTGATGTTGTAAACAGTGGAAGTTGAGTAAGCTGTATGTTATTGTCATCGACCTTGGAAGATTATGTTGTATATGTAATGTTGTTACGTGAGAATTGAGCAGTGTATTTCTACGAAAATAAAGAACATTTAGAATTTCGGCAAATTGGACTTTTAATTCTACGAACCCACAAAGTCACAATATACTTTAGTTTTGTTCTCTTTTTTTTAAATTACTCTTAACGACTTTTATTAAAATACCATATGTTTACGATATTTTCCTGATAAAATATAATCGTGTCTTGAATTTGCCCTGTTCTGACTTATTCGTTGTTCTTGGTTTAACTGTCCCAGTTTTTCACATTTTCTGGAGAGCTAAATCGCTTATGTTTTATTTTTCGTGATATAATGCGAAGAGTACCTTGGCTTTTTAAGCAGTTGACTACCGCTTCATACCCCAAATCTACTTGTATCTACAACGAAATATGAATATAATGAAACTACTTTTGCAGACGCGATTATCGTGAAGTAAATGGCAAATTAAGCTTTTGTATTGTTATGTAAGAATGGTAGAGAGATTTGTGTGAATCAAATTTTAGATGTGAGGGATGTGGTTTTGGATAGCCATCTCAGGTTTGATAAAAGCTGTTTTCCCATAAGCCATGATCTATAAACACCTAATTTAAATGTACAAATTATTATCATATTAGAAGGGGTTTACTTAAATACAAACACATTTGAGCTATGAAACAATATACCTGCAAAGAAGGTCTTGACGTAGTTGAGAATACCAGACAACAGTTGTTATTCCGCAGAGTAGATATATAAACTACTACACAGTGCCGCGGATTTTTCGTCCGTCCGTCGCTGCTGGCAGGCTTTGGTAAGCCTGAATAATTTTTCTTCGTGCTCACCTCTAAAAGGTTTAACCGCAGGTAAGATAATTCTCAGGAACTGTAGGGTGACTTGTTTGGATTTAGGTTGAGATTTTGAAAAAAAAAAAATGCAATTTTGCCCCTTTAAGTTAATTCCCGGTGGCACCTGCGGCGCCTAGTGGGGTCATAGTCCCCCAGAGACCTGCGGATATTTAATTCCAAGCAATATACATATACGTAGATGGCAATTAAGACACAGAAAAATAAAAAAGAATCGAATCTACTTATAACGATAGGACACGATTCAGTAGGCATGCGATACTACTGCCAACATATTTTAAAACTGGGATGCATGGGATAGTGATGTGCATTCCATAACCTCTCCTATCCAAATCCCAACCTCGACCTGCCCGTGGTACAACCTGCTTTTACCAATGAGGCTCTGGGGACCGAGCGTTAGTGGTATAACTACATCAGAAATATAGGAAATGCTATTTCACCTCTTACGCTGGCCTGTCACGGCGTACAAATGTTCCACAATTGGTGCTTGTGAGAAAAGCCCATGGACTTTAAAACTCCTCCCGGCCAGGTCCGTTGGACCCAATAACCAAAGACAGGTGTGGCCCTCCAGACATACTGGGGGCTAAAGTTAGTGGATGCTGTAACCACCATTACAAGCAAAAAATTGGTGTCCACTTAAAAAAAAAAAAAAAAGTTATATTTATGCTTCTTAAAACAATATTGGAGAGCAAGGGAGCTAATGGCTTCATTGCCAAACCCTAGCATTTGAAAACAACTATTTTAAAACTCAGTAACAAAGTTTTCCTTTATTTCTAGGTATGTTATAATTAAGAACGTTTGCAGGGTATGTTAAATAATTATAAGGAGAAAAAAAATGTGTGCAACTACCACGGATGTTCTGGAGTTAACAACTTACAATGTTATTGTTCCTATTAGTCACAGACTTCATGCATTTTCCAAAGATGTTAAGTTGGTGACCTGAGAGTATAACATTTTCATAATCATCCTTGTTTCTTGTATACGTTGTTAAGTGTTTCTGTATTGTCTGAAAAGTTATATAGACGTATTGCTTTATTAATAGTGTAACTACGTACTTCATTAGTAGTAGTCGGGGCTGGGGAGAAGGGGAGGATGCACCATTAATTTGTTCTAGATATTGTACAATGCTTTTGCAAAGAACGAGGAAAGGTAGACGAAACTAAACTGATCATTCGACAGGTAAGTCATCTAGTAAGATAGAATGTTGTATAAACGCATCCAGTATAAAAAACGTACCACGAAACAACACGTCGTCCGTTTGGTAGAATACGCAACTATGAACTTGTCGGAGAAAGTCAAGTGCAACTGTTCAAACTTTGCTAAGTGCATCTCTTATTTATATATTGGCTAAAAGCAACGTTATTTATGGATGCAATCCTTCCTAACTCCAAAACAAAATGCGGTGGAGAGAGAGAAAGGCTCGGTAGGAATGGCGATCAATTGAGCAAAAAGTAAAACGCGGAACGAGCAGGAGTTCTAGAGATGAAAGGATAAAAAGAGGTACCAATTAATCGCAAATTATGTTAAATGCAACTGAACATTGCAAATATCAGCAAGGGAAATATATTGTAGATGCACTTAGAAAATAGTGTAATCCCACCATTAGCATGTTATGATGATCAAACTCTAATTGCCTTTTTCTAGGTGCTCAGCAACAATGACGTAATAAATTTGTTAAAATTGTATTTTATGATCCATTCCATTGTAATTCCCTCTTAACCCAAGGTCTTCTGTAATACATTTTTCTTTTTCACTTGAGTTGCCATGGAAACGATTATGCTTTTCTAATATCCAAACATATGCCAGCGTATATAAAGACGCAACATTCAAAGTTTTCATTAATCCAAATATCAACGTGAGCTACTATACATTTAAAACTGTTTGTACTCTAATTGCAGTTACTGATAGTTTTTTCTTAAACAAAACTTTCGTTTTGGGCTGACTCAGTGAAAACTAATTGTGAATTGAAGTACAAAGAAATGTTAGAGATTGTCTTTAAGTTGTTGATTTCCTGCATATTTATGCTAATCACCAAGGCCTGGATTGTGATAACATTTCATCATAGGGCGCTATTAAGAACATAAATCATAATCGGGTCACAGATTATCAAAATGGATACTTATGAGGTCATTTGTGTCATTTTCTATTTTAGGACATGTTTACATCGTTATTTTATCAATTTTCATGTTTTATCATTTCACGTTTTCATATAGTCATTTTGATGCATCTCTCTCTCTCTCTCTAAAAAAAAAAAGCATTCTTGTTTACTGATTAGTGTGAAAAGGTTTGTGGATGGAAAAGTGGTTGTCAGGTGAGTAGGTACCCTTTATTGGTATGAACTCATGTCCCAAACTAGAAATAAGATAGGACAGGGCTGGCTGGTAGAGCAGGTGCTCGGTCGGTAGAGCACCTGCCTGCCGTGTTAGGGGCCCCGGGTTCAATTCCCGGCAGTAGGGTGAGGATTTTTCTCCGACCAAGATAATTCATCTTCCCCAGAGTCTGGAAGTATGAATGAGAGTGCGAATGTGTGCGTGATTTAATGATCAAAACCCATATACGAGTTAACACCTTCGATATGTTCCAAAGGAGAACGGCGAAAAATAAAAAAACAGGACAGTTTTCCCTTTCGCTTGTTAATAAGTTGTACATTTAGGTTCCTATTGTTGTCCCTCTTCATTCACGGCGAATTTTATTTAATTTTCTTTCTTTATTCTAACAAGAGTTTGTATTGAATTAATTGTTTTTTAAATTATATCTTTATTTTACAACTTCTCTATTATAAATCAATTTATAACTTTGTATACAGTAGTTTTGATAAATTAAATAAATAACCAGTTTTAGTTAATTTTGGTTTTGTTGTTTTCTAAATTTAAGAAAAAATTATAGGTCCTTCAAACATTTTTGGGTGATCAAAAGGTAGGCCCTAGTAAACAGTTTCCGTAGCTAATTTTTATTTAAACTTATTAAACATTATATTTGAATTACTTCCCCTTGAACCTTTACATTCGAAGTGCAATTAGATTGTAAAATGGTATTACAGAACCTGCGTGTTCATGTAGCTGTAGCTGTTTTAGCCATCTTATTTCTTATATGCTCTTTTATGTGATTTTCAGCAACATTTCCTGAATTTTCAGCGTTCAGCTTCCTTATAGTTTTCTTTATAATTTAAAAATACAACTCGATTATCACCGTAAACAATTGAGTAAAGGCGGCGCCGTAGCTCTGTTGTGAAGCACCAGCCTTCAATGCCAGAGGTCCCGAGTCCCATTCCAGGATGAGGGATTTTTTTTTTTTTTTTTTTTTTTTTGTAACCAAGATTATTTTCTATCATCCCCAGATCCTGGAAGTGTGAATAAGATTGTCAATGTAATAGAGTGCGACATAATGAATACAACCTAAAGAAAAAACAGAAATCCAATGAGTGTTCCAAAGGCCTCCAAAAAGTAGTTTCTAGCGGTGACTCTGGATGGTGCAGTCTCCCGAAAAGCGTCCACTAGAATAGTGACAATGGCCAATCGTGGTGCTGACAGGTCGTACGCAGCCCGAAGGTTTTAGCTGCGTGCCCACCCAAAAATGGGTGTAACCACAGAAAGGATTTTTCAATTAGGATTTAATGGGATGAGTTTTGTGTATAATGTAGAAAGATATTATGAGGTAGTTAATTCACTCCTCTCAGAGGATGACAGGATGCAAAACCTGTTGCAGTCTGATGAGCGTGGTTTATTTATCAGTTAATAGAGTAATTTGGAGACCAATCAGCTCTTGGTTAGATTATTTTAGAAGCTCAGCCTGTGCTGCTGATGGATTAGTTCCGTGGTTATCTCGGATGCCCACATGACATGCGCTGTACCCGAAAAGGTCGAAATGGAGGTCTAGTGGGGTCATAATCTCTGGCACTTCTGTGTTGTGGTAATGTAGCGTAAAACTTGTTGCCCGATGCCTAACTTCATCCTCCGCGTATGGAAGAGATGAGACTGTTGCTTACTTAGAAGATGCTGTAGTTAACTGACTTTTCGTTTTTGAGGTATGCTGTTCACGAACAAACATAGGCATCTTTTTAATGTCTTTCGCTTATATAGGTCCCTTCAAAATGTATATTTCTAGTGACATCTACTATTTATGTGATAGACAAAGTACCAGTAAAAATGTAATCTCTAGTTTAATTCCTAAAATGATTGCTTAAACTAAATATTATGCACATTAGTGCGCTTTTCACTTATTATAAAGTGATTGCTTAGTTTGAGTTACTTGTTATTTAACGCTCTCTCTCTGTCTCTCTCTCCCCCTCCCTTCCTACGTACATACATACCACCGCTCAAACCAAGATAGAGGAACAATCACTGAAAAATTCTCTGAAAATTGTAATTTAAAAAAGAAATGGATAAATGTAAAACAATAAAATTCAGAATCTTTCAAATAATCCGAGGGGAGATTTTCATGAAAATTTCCCCATCTCGAGCCCGCCTCGGTAGCGTGGTGGTAGTGTGTGTAGTGTTTAACGCCCGCTTTTACTACATACGGCACCGCAGGCGATGACACTGATGATACATGAGATGAAGATGGAGCACCGGTGGAATGAGACGGCGGGGGAAACCGGAGGTCCCGGAGAAAACCCGCCCCAGCGCCGTGTTGTCTACCACAAATCTCACTTTGCGGTCGCCTGGGATCGAACCCGGGCCGCCTTGGTGAGAGCCAAGCGGTCTAACCACTGAGCCACGGCGCGGCCAGCGTGGTGGTAGAATTTCTGCCTCACGTTCAAGAGGCCCCCGAGTTCGAATCTCGGTCAGGCTGAGCTATCTGGATAAGGTATTTCCGGGGTTTGTCCCTATCCTTACAGACACATTTCGGTTAGCTCTAAACTCCATGGACCCTGGATTCACTTGAGCATCATTTCACCCATTTCATTCACCGTCCGATATGACTTAACGTTGGAGGACGTAAAATTAAAAGAAACACGTGCAACTTTGGGAGAATATAATACACAATTGGGAGATTACATTACACTATTTATATCTCAGAGAAAGTGTTGGAAGTGTCCTCCACCAGCATCTATACATGTTTGCACTCGTCTCACCATGTTCTCTGAAGTTTTACGGAGATTATATCGAATTGAGGGAAGGTTATTTCCAGCAAGATGGAGCAACGTGCCGTACATCTAATGACACCATGGAACTTGTAACCAGTTTCTTTGATAAGTCGAATAATCTCAAAAGGTCTGTGCCCCCCCCCCAGATCCCCTGACCTAACCTCACCTAATTTTTTTCTTGTGGGGTTATCTAAAGATTAGAGTGTACAAGAATAGGCCACGGAAAATTGATGTTCTCAAGGAAATCCATTCGAACGGAAATAAGTGATATTGGCGAGGATACTCTCCGTAAAACTTCAGAGAATATGGTGAGACGAGTGCAAACATGTATAGATGCTGTTGGAGGACACTTCCAACATTTTTTCTGATATGTAAATAGTGTAATGTAATCTCCCAATTTTGTATGATATTCTCGCAGAGTTTCACGTGTGTCCTATTATTGGTTCAAAGGCTATGGCTTATTGAAATGGTTCAGGTTTATATGGATCGCGCTGTAGAAAAGCTTACTAAGTACACCAAAAATATAGAATTGGAAATTAATCGTTCTTCCACACTAGTCATGTGCAGGCCAAAGTTTGTATAGTTAAGAGTCAAACTGAAAAATTCAATGTCATAGCCAGGATTTGAATCACGGATCTGCCGCTCTCCGTTCGGTTGCTCATAATCATTGAGCTACCATGGCTTTATAGTTAAAACACTATAAGGCTAATTGATGGAAATTAATCGTTCTTCCACATTAGCCATCTGTAGGCTGAGGTTTGCTTAGGTAGAGTAAGACTGAAAAAGTCAATGCTATGGTCGGGATTTAAAACATGGATCTCTAGAAGCCTGAGACTTGAATACTTACAGCATAGTAAGTCGCCACAAACGGTACGTTTCTCATTGTATATGGTAGTACACCGGGAAAAATATGAGTCTGTTGGAGAATTTAGAGTCATGACAGCATGTTGACCATGGTAGCTCTATATTTAAAAGCAATCGGACGGAGACCGAGAGATTCGTGGTTTAAATCCCAGCTATGGCATTGAACTTTTCAGTCTGACTACCTATTCAATGCAGAACTGTTTAAAACTATTTTATTTTCATGAATTATCGCATTGAATTTTTCAGAACTGATGCGTCAGTTTCATGTGTGCTGTCGTTGATCAGTTGTTGCTTTGGTATAGTGGATAGAGTGTGAAATTATAAGGCCAGTATACTACTATACATATATCCTTTTAAACATCTACCTATCTAAAATAAGACAAACTGGACTTCCAAGTTCCGGGAGTGTACCGCATTCCCTGTGAATGTGGGACACCGTATATAGGACAAACCGGAAGAACCATCGCTACTAGAATAATCGAACATGAACGGAGCATTCGTTTAATGCAGCCTGAGAAGTCTGGGCTGGCAGAGCATTGTTTTGATAACGACCATAGAGCCAATTTTCGGGAGACGACCATCTTGGCAAAATGCAACAGTTACTGGGAGCGGAGAATTAAGGAGGCTTTGGCGATTTCCTCTGAAAGGAGCACGCTTAATCGTGATGCTGGATTTCAGTTCAGCTGTTCTTGGAAACAGGCCTTACAAATGGAAATCCGTCGATTTAAGAAGCAAAGATCAATACAGCTTGATAATCAAGTTAAGTAGTTACGTTTCTATGACACAATTTACTATACTCACGCCATCTCCTGACCTGGCATTTAATTTACTGAAAACAGTCCTTTGTTCAGTAATGCAAATTTTGATAGTGCTTTTTCTTTGTTTATAGTTGTGTTATATCCAGTATTTCATTTTAGTTATAACATTTTATAAATATCTTGATGATGGGAGAGATGCACACTCCCGAAACGTTGATATCTAATCATCTTTTCACCTGGCTGGCTGCCCGAGAAGAAAGTGAGCACCTGCCTATCTATTCAGTTTCCTGTATCCCTCTTGTACTTAAAAGAAACATGCAATGGAACTTATTCCTATAGAAAATATGAAGTGGAAAACATAAGCTTTTTAAGAACAATGTGTAGAATAAGTACACGATAGTTGGTAAAAAAAATGATGTATCAATGTTCCAGATTGTGGTAATCTGGTCCGGAGATCGACCACCGCCACCCAGATCTCGATGGCCAGCTCTGCCCCCTGCGGTGCCTCTAAACGTTCTCCAACAGCAAGGAACAAGCAGCGGCCTGTCTCGATCCTCGGCCTCCTCTATATCTCAACGCTTCTATCCGCATCCTCTGATACAGACCGACGCCGTCCTCTCCCTGGACGAGGACTGTTTGCTCACCACTGACGAAGTGGACTTCGCTTTCGCCGTCTGGAGATCCTTCCCCGACCGCATCGTTGGCTATCCAGCCCGCTCCCACTATTGGGACGACGCCAAGGTAAGCGTTTTGTAATACTTGTCTTTACCAAAATGAAGAGAAATTTATTAGACATAAATTGAATGCCTTTAACAAGATATACATTTTTGCGTAGTAAGATTTTTGTCTCTATCTTGTGTTTATCAGTTGTGCAAAAGTAATTTAGAATGAAGAGAACTTCAGAGGCTATTTGCAAATAATTTAGGATATACCTTTAATTTTTGAGTAAATCAAAAATTTAAAAAAAAAAAAATGCATGTCAAGGGAGTTAAGAATGGGAGGTTTTGTTTTCAAATTTTCATGTTATAAGCTTGGAAAACACTTTAATGCCAAGTTTAGTTACAATAAAATACAGTTGTCTCAAACTTCACTTATGTTTTTAAGAAAATTGATGAACTTTTTACAGAGTTAAAAAAAAGTACAAAGTAACTGACAGTGCAGAGAAGTTTTCGTAAAACTTGTCTTTTAAATTCTGTAGAAAGCATATAATTTTTTTAAAAAGATAAGTCAAGTTGGAGACAAATAATTCTAGTTTATTGTACTGTTTGTTACTTCACTGTTGTTAGTTTCAGTATTTTAATAACAAGTTTGGTATTCAGCCAGATTTTCTTGTTTGAGTTTTCAGTTCACACACGCACATAAACACACATGCACAAAACAAACAGACCTTATTTTGGATTCAAGGAGTCTCAAAACACATATTTCTTCTGAAATTTTGATATTGAGTTCTTGGATGGAGTGCAATATTTCCTTTACTTGTAGTTGAGAAAGTAATATATTAAATCAACACAGAAATACATTTTATTATTTGTTTTGCCTATTCAATTGTGGGTTTGTTTTACAATTTCAGTTTGCACTCACAAATCTATCAGTAAAATCATAACTTCTCCAGTGATTACATACAGTCATTTCATCATAGCCTTATTCAGTGATAGTTTAAACATTTAAACTTCTGAGATACATTATATTGCTCAGCAGCCCTTGCAGTGTTGTAAGATTTTTCAATATACACAGTAACACTTGATTTGCTTTCATTACACCGTCATTAAATGACGTGTGTCATATTAGGTATAGCACAGGAGCAGCCAATCAGATTGAAGTTTTCAATGCTCTAATTGTGTGTGCATAAATTAGCTGAAACAGGATCTACAGAAAGTGTTATGTTTCTATTTCAGGGTTCATGGGGCTATACATCGAAGTGGACCAACGACTACTCTATCGTACTCACAGGAGCTGCTTTCTATCATCGTTATTATAATTTTCTTTATACATATTGGCTCAGTCCATTGCTGCACAAAACTGTGGAGCAGTCCCAAAATTGTGAAGATATCTTAATGAACTTCTTAGTGTCACATGTGACGAGAAGACCTCCGATCAAGGTAACACAAAGGAAGCAATACAAAGAGCAGCCACCTGGTGGTGCAAGGTAAGAAAAACTGAGCTTACTACAGTCTCTTTCACAAATGAAAATGAAAAATGACTGTCATACATAGAGTAGCACTGAGTGCTGCAAATCCATGATGGTTATCCATGATGGTTATCCATGATGGTTATCGTACGCAACACATTTCATTTTTAAACATTAATTCATTATATAACACATGTATTCTCTCATTCTTCATTGCTGGATTTTCCTTTAGAGTTACAATAGTGGTATCAAGTAGTATCAATTTATATTGTGGAATTAGCAGATTTCAATGTTGAAACAGCACACAAGTTCAAAGAACATCTGAAACATATGACTGTGACATTGCTGACATACTACTGTCGATATTAATGACAGAGACTCATCATTAACATCTTCCATTTCATTAGAAACTTCCAAAACATTTACAATTATTGAGTTTAATTTGTATTTTAAATAATACTTTGAAATGTAAAACCAGCCATTCTTTTATTTCTGTCAATCTTATGCAAAGGTTATGTATTACGGGGTGTTCAGAAATGATATAATATTGCAGTTTTTTGTACTTAATAATGAACATGATTCAATCTACTGAAATCTACAAGTTTGCAAAGGCCAGTACTACTTGATTTTTAAGCAATTTAACTATCTAGTAGAACTTAGTATTTCCCTGAAGAAGAAAGGATCAGTAATTCAGTCACCAGTACTAGCCAAAGATTCAATTTCTCTGGATGTGATTTTCCTCCATCTTTGTATACTTATGTCTCATCAATATCAACAGTGGTGTCTGTTGACAAATCAATTCAGGCAGAACATGCACACCTCTGTAGTCTAGATGGTAGCGTGTCTACCTCACATTCAAGAAGTCCTGAGTTTTAATCTTGGTCAGAATGAACTATCTGGATAAGATGCTTTCCAGAATTTTCTCTTATCCTGAAAAGATGAATGTCAGGTAACTCTAAGCTCTGTAGACCCTGTCCTCATTTGAGCATCATTTCTCCCATTTTATTGATCATTTGATATGCCTTAGCATTGGAGAAGTTAATTTAAAAGGGGGGGGTGGTAGAGCATGGCTTCATCTGAGAATTCAATTTGTCTCTGAAAAATTGGATTGTTGTTAGTGTGTTACATAATTAAGTCATAAAACTGATTCTGCTATCAAGATCATCCCTGAAAGTTTGTATAACAGTGTCTTTTTTGAGGATGTGCTCGGCACTTTAAAGATTTTTATCATGGAAGTTTGTGTTAGTTGGATTCTAGTGCCAAATTCGTTTATGGATACTTTTGGATTTTCTTGCACAAAAAGAACATCCAATAAAGTATTCTTACCATTTGCACTTTTCCGATAATCTCATTCTCTAAGTTCTTTATGCTTCAGTTTCATAAATTTTCTTAAATTTTTGTCATTTCTATATGTGTTCACCTTGGTAGTGTAGAATAGGTAGCGTGTCTGCCTCATGTTGAAGAGGTCCCAAGTTTGAAACTAGATCAGGGTGAGTTACCTGGATAAGGTTTTTCCAGGGTTTTCCCTTATCCTGAAAGATGAATGTCAGGTAACTCTAAGCTCCGTGGACCCTGGGCTAATTTTAGCATCATTTCACCCACTTCATTCTTGTTCTGATATAACTTAACATTGGAGGAATTTTTAGATATCTGTATGTGGAGTTGGGTCTGGATATTATTACATGAATTTTCAGCCTCACAATGAGGTCATTGCTCGTTTCCATAGCCAATTTTCATTAAAATTAAAATCCCTTTGTTTTCACTCAACTTCAAATAGAACAATGTCAGTAAATCTCAGTCCCATATGTCAGTAAATGAATCAGTATCATTAAAAATGTTTCTACAGACATGAACAAAGAATAGCCAAATAAATAAATGTCCATGAACATAAACAAAGGACAGTCAAGTAAACAACTTTCATAGATATAAACTAAGGATAATCAAATCACAAAAGAAATAAATAAACATTTTGCTCTATTAAGCTCATGCTTATGGTTTCTTATTTCAAAGTAATGAATTGCATAGAATTATTTAAGTGGGTACTATTTGAAAGGCAGTTAAGTATTATCCGAATCATTAAAAAAACTGTAGAGTATTCCATTTAAAATAAGCAGTCACTTTCAGTTCAACCAGAAGTAGCAAAAATTCATGAGTATCATTTTTGAGTTGTCTGTACATGATTATCTCCATACATCAAGTTAAATACTAAGCAGTCAATTGTTCAATAGTTATTTAGGTGCTACAGGACTTTTAATTAATTCTGTATAATAGATTTGTCAGCAGCAGGAAAAGTTGTATAGAGTTTTTTATAACTGTATCTGTATGATGTTTCAGGTCACCATGGAATGATCCAGATCATTTCATCCAGAGACAAACTTGCCTCAACACTTTTGCTGCAGTGTTTGGGTATATGCCGTTACTCCGCTCCAATATGCGGCTTGATCCTGTGCTGTTTAAGGATCCAGTCTCAAACTTGCGCAAGAAATATCGTCAAATTGAACTTGTTGGCAGCTAGTATAGGTATTCAACTATTTAATTCTTAATTTCCTATTCATTCCTTTTGTTTCAATAAATTGAAGTTATTAACACGTGTTTCTTTTCATTCTCAGATGAACTTCACTGATGTTCCAATGAATCAAAAATAGCTGAACCTTTACTGAAGAAGGTTGTTCCAATAGACTTAATGTTTATAAATCCTTGTTAACCGTTTAGGAAATGAAGGGAAAACTCGATTAAGGAAAGAGTTCCTATGGAAGAAATGTGCACACCAATGGCTTAGGTCAAATTATATGTAATTGACAGTCTTTTTGTTTCAGTTATATTGCATAAAAATAATGTTGGCTGGTCCAAAATATGCATAAAAGTTTGATTCGAAATATTGCTGATTACGGGATATTAAGAAATATATAGGACTACACAAACCAAAGGCAGCCTTGAAAATAAATAGTATGAAACAAACGACATCCCAACAAACATGAATCTCCATTTATCAATAAGTATTTTCATTTCTCATTTCCGGTTTATTATGAAATCTGCTTTTCCCAAGGCAACTATAACCTTTAAAAATTGGAACTGAATGTAGCAGCTTGAAAACCCAATGCCACCCTTGGTTATAGTTATTTGAGAGTTAGGATTTTATACTTATGGTTGTGGTTTTTCATTTAAGTATGCTTAATTGTGATAGTGTCATGTCAAAAGATTTATTGAGCAATCATATACAGTAGAAGCCTGAAATAGCGCAGTCTGAAATACTGCGGATTCGAATTTAATGTGGATAATGTATGAGCCTGTTAAAAAATTTTCAAGATTTACTGAGTGATGATATACAGTAGAAGCCCAAAATAGTGCAGTCCGAAATACTGCGGATTTGAATTTAATGTGGATAAAAGTACGAGCCTGTTAAAAAATACTGTAGCTAAGTATTGTCGCGGCAACACACATGAAAGGTTCGCGCGGAGCGTAAACGCAGTTTGTTTACACAAAGGAACTGATAAAGATAACAGTCGGAGAGTGTATCACTGAGACAAGAATTACCGACACAGATAAGTGAGGTAAATGGACATTAATAGTGACTTCTTGACTGATAGAGATTATTTGGTTTCTGGTTTGATTTAGAAATATCTAGAATTTATGAATGAGATATATAAGAGATTGTGACATGCCAGCGGACAGTTGTAAAACAAGAGTCAATCGCGAACAGTTGAGGGAAGCAGTAAACAGCTGTAGAGTGTTGTTGTAATGAGAGCTGATGTAATCAAAACGCTGTTTGTTATTGTCGTCGACCTTGGTAGATTCTGGTGTGTATGTAATGATGATATATATATATAAGGACGCTCAACTACGGCGGTCATCAGCGCCCTTTAAAAAACTAGTCATGGCAAAATCCAGATATAAAACTTTCTAAAAACTATACAAGTGTAACAAAACCTATTAAAAATACACGTACATAAAAAACATCAATCAAAACCTACTAAAAATTTTGTTCACTAAATCCTAAACTCTAAACTAGACAAGAATCTAAAAACCTTCTCCACGGGTCTCCACGCACGGCCTACACGTGGGTGGGCCTGTTGACCGTCTCCCTCAACCACGAAGAGGAGCCCACACGAGGGAGACTGTTGGCTTGGGACCCCGGGTGCGCCAAACCCGTACCTACCGAAGTAGGCCCCTGGGGGGCTGGTGTGTATGTGATGTAATGTTGTTACGTGAAAATTGAACAGTGTATTTCTACGGAAATAAAGAACATTTGGAATATCTGCAACTCGAACTTTTAATTCTACAAACCCACAAAGTCACAGTATTGTATTTATTTTGAAAGTTGGGATAAAATAATCCGCAAACAGGAGTTCTGCAATATAATTTTTGCCACCACCCCTATGCATTGACACAGACTGCTGAATTCCATAAAAGTGGAAACAATGGTAATTTGTACTGTACTTCTATAAGAGTTCAAAACCTCCACCTGCGACAGTATTCTTAAAATGGAAAAGTTGAAGTATGCTTCCAGACTGAATCAGACACTGACGTCGAAATGTCACAGAAACTGAAAGCTCATTTAGTTGGAGAAAAACTAAAAATTATTGATCATCTGACAAGGGGAGGAAAAGAAGCAAACTTATTGCGTGTGTAACACGTGTTCCCTGAAGGAACAGCTAGGGGATGAATGAAGAAGAAGCTCAAAACTTCATAAGCATGTGGAAAGTGAAACTGGACTATATAGTAGAAAAAAAAGGGGGGATAAAGGTCTTAAGCGGTGTTGATACAGATGGTTATAAAACAGACTGAAGGGGTACCATTATCTGGACCAGTCATCAGAGCTCCAGCTGCAAAATCTATAAAAATTTGCATAGGTCAGTTGATTTTAATGCATTATCACCATGAACTCCTCAGTGCTCTAGTAAACTGTGAAGGAAATAGACATTTTTCTAAAATCCATCAATTTAATGTTAGTTGCATAGTCAGTAGGACTTGCATGGGAAAGCATTATTCCAGTCACTATTTGGAACTGCTGGAGAAAGTGTTCTCAGCACTGAAAATGGTTCAGTTCCAGAATTCATGAGCAGTGAAATCTGGTTTGCAAGTAGTGTTCTGCATTGTGAAATCACGACTAACAACTGGAATGACTTAGTAGATATTAAAATAGTAAGCCAATTTCAGAATACACAGCTGATGAACATATAGTCAATGCTGTCCACAAGTATAACAATTGAAGGTGAAGATAGCAGTGTTGAAAATGATGTGGAGGCAGAGGAAAATATTCTGAATGTTAATGAGGTGATAACTCATTTAAACAATATGAATTTAGAGACAAAATGCGTCAAACACCATTCATCTTCATCTTGCCACAAAACAAACAAAAAATCAAACAATATGTGAAGAAAAAAATGTATGTCAAACAAAATATTGATTATTTTTAAGACAAAGCAAAATTAAGTTAGCATAAAATATGTACAATGTAGTATAAATCAAGATCAGTTAGTGGACTGGAATACACCCCGGTGTATAACTGGTAAATGATTAATATATTTATTACTCGACAGAGCGTTGAGGCATATTGACCTTCAGGTGACCAGCGCTGTGATCGTCTCTTATCGGGTCTTATCTGGTCGATTAGAAGACTGAAATATTAGTAAGTTGATGTACAGTAAGTTACGAAACACAAATAGAGCGATTGGTAGCTGCGTGTGTCTATATGATATGTTTTCTCGTGCCTGCCGATATATGACACTTTGCTGTCCAGAAGACATGATTACATCTGAACAGAGTATTCATACACTGGACTCACCGTGTATGTGCGATAAGCTGAGGTAAACATCTCTGTGTTGCGAAGTTTTTCTGATACATCTTCTCGCTTTGCCATGTAGTACGTGATATACAAGAGATTAATACTGTACTGTAATTTGTTATTGCATGCATATTTCCCTCATTCAGCTGCGTAGGATTGATATCTTGTCCCTTTTAGTGTTACTTCTCTATATACCATGGTAAGTTTATAATGCGGCAATATAGCACGTCACCCTATAATCACATTATTTTGAGCTTCTACTGTCTTTATGTCATATGTGGAAGTATAATACCATAATAAATCATTTGCATTTTTTTTTTCTTCTCCAAGAGAGTGAATGAATGTGTGGGGTTTAAGGGCCCATCGACAGCTAGATCATTTGGGTACATCTAAAAGATAGAGAAATGGTTGAGGAGATACATTAATTTTCTGATCCTTTTGCAAATATAATGAATGTATTCCAACCAAGTTAACTGAATATAAAATTGCATAATTGAATGTAAATGTTACAGCTTAGAGTAGTACATGATGAAGCAAAATGATAAATTTATTGAGCACTATTTGAATTGAATTTACACTTACTTAAGCTCTCTCTGCATAGCCAGCTGTGATTGGCTCAGTGATTCTTATCAATTGAACGTTGGTTATGCTTACAGTATACCTAACTTATTTGTGAAAGATTGGAACATGTTTCAGGGACCTTCAGTCTCATCCTTAGCTAACAACTGACTCATTGATGTAGTTGTGTTATCTCATGCTCTCTTGATGGTGGAGGTGTCTAGTAGCAAGTTCACTTGCTAAGCTGGTCTGGCAGCGAGAGATCAAAGTATTCAATTCTCCTTTTTGGTGATATGGATATTTTATTATACTGAGAGTTCAGCTGGTTATCTCACTGTCCAGAATAGATTAAAGAGCTGTGGTAGGTTTGTCCTTGCCATCCTTCCTTCTTGTTAATAGAACTTGGATATTAGGTTGAGTTTTTCTTATTATATGTCTTTCAGGTTTTCAAATGTGCTCTTGTTCATTTAGTTTTTCTAACGGATGTACATGTTTTTTTCATTGTCATTCTCCCCAGAAATTTGTTGGCACAGTGGATTTGTTGTTCTTATTTTTCTTCTTTGAAACACTTTAAATTTTGTTCCCAATAAACCTTTTTATATAAGTATTTTTAGCTACCAAGCAAATTTCTATACTTTTAAGGCTTCTGAAACTTTGATGTGCCCATGGACATCAAATTTAACTGGACATGTAAGTTTTTAAAAAGTTTTTCCTCATTAATCAGTGGGAGAGTAATGACGATTTAGATTATTTTTACTAAGAGAAGCATAATGAATGTGAAAGGGTCAATAATATTTACAGCTTTTTGCTGTGATTTTATCAGTGTGCCTAATTTGAGCTAAAATTTGAAATAAATGAATATTAAAGTTGAAGTGCTTGATGTCTAAGGCACTTTTATATAGACGAAGCTATTTTATTTGTTTCATATACATTCCATTAGAATGATGGAATCAGACTCAAAAATTATGACTAAATGGGATTTGAACCTCAGATCTTCAGCTTTCTGTGCTGTTACTTTACCAACTGTTCAGTAATTCATTGTTGTGGTGGCATATTGCTCTGGTAGTTCAGTAGATTACAGTAATGGCACAGAAATCTAGAGATGCACAATTCAAATCCTGGTTATTACATTAATTTTTCAGCCTCATTCTATCTTTCCAGAAGAATTTATTCCATTAGAAAATTTGTTGAACTAGATCTAAGCCATTGGTGAGATGAGCCTTGTCTGCAAAGGAACCATTATTATATACGCTGCAGTGAATGCTCATTCATCTGTCCAAGATGTACGAAACTTGATTAAAAAGAAAGATAATATGGAAATTCAGTATCCATCCATGTTTGTTTATTTTAATTTATTGGCAGAAGAGTAAGAAAGAGATATATATAACATTTGAACCATATCACTGTAAAAGAAAGATCAGCTTTTCATTTTTTAATGTAATAGTTTTTGTAATTAGACAGCTTATTGTAGATACTCACTTGTTCACAAAATGGCTGCTGTAAAGACGACCAGAACAATATACGGTGCCATATTTCTGTCTTCCTTACAATGCAGCTCAACCAGTATCACACAGTGTATAGAAATTTATTGAAGTTATTTTTAATATTTAATAGTATGTCATGGTCACATCGGAAATGCGATGTACTGCATATCATTGTACAGTTGTAAAAATGTACTTTTTCAAGAAATCAGTGTGGTGTACTCTTTGAAATGCAAGGTAAATGTTATTTTATTTAATGTGACATTTTAATAATCATTGTATATTTGTTTTTAATGAATTATTTGTTTAAAATAGCCAATACACCTGCCATATTGTTATTATTTTGTCAAATGTTCAAGGTTGTTTAAATATTCAGATTTTGTTGCTTTTAAATGAAATTTGTAAATCACAGAATGAAGTAAACCTCTGCTGTGGCATGAATAATTACACTCAAAAACAGTTTACCAGATGAAGTAAAATAAAACTTCCAAGGCAGCTAATGAAGATTATGTACTCATTGTAAAGTTTACCACAATACTTGCTTTGTGAAAGTTGTGATTTGTTACATTGTAATTTTCTGCTTATAAATTAAGGAGCATAGCAAAATTAGTACTAAGAAAAGCATTAAGGGAACTGGGAAGTGCAAAATAATAAAAAACTTTTATGTTTTATTTTTTATGAAAATAAATTTATTTGAATCTTCAGGATTCAAAATTTAAAGAATCAACCAGATCACTCCCTTCAGTCATTTACTTGAATGTACACATATTTGCTTATACATTTTTTTAGAACATTTTTAATACCATTTTCTGAAATGAATGACTGGGTGCTTAAATCTTTTAAACCTCTAGAAAAGTTGTTTAAGTATATTATGTGTCTTTTAACCATGGCAGAGTGGTTAGACCACTTGGCTCTCATCAACGCAGCCCGGGTTCGATCCCAGGTGATCACATAGTGAGATTTGTGGTGGACAACATGGCGCTGGGGCAGGTTTTCTCTGGGTCCTCCAGTTTTCCGCACCAGCATCCCACCGATTCCTCCATCATCATCTTTCCTATCACCTCATCTCTCTGTTTTCACTTCTAGCATTGGGCTGATCACTCATCACGGAATCTCTCTGATCAAGAAACCTCTGATCCTCAACCCATTGCCTACGGACGTTGAGGTTGCTCAGTTCAGAAGACCCTATATTACACTTAAAGGAAATGCAGGAATTCATTCATTCATTCATTCATTCATTCATTCATTCATTCATGTGCATTTTAAAATTTGGTTGCCATTCCTGTTTTATTTGCACCAAGTTATTTACAGTGTTTATACACACTGACGCTAAACCAGGCCATATAAAATAAATAACCTTGCTCTATACAACTTCTGTAGAAGACTCACACATTTTTGTAACCAAACAATTATTATATCTACAGTGCTATTTATACAATTGAGACTCCTAACAGTTCACTCAAAGCGAAGAAATGGAAGAGCTGTGTTGCCACATTGTATTAGAGCATCTGTTGTTTTGCAGCATGCCAAATAGCCAACATTTTGCAGGAATTTAGCATGTAATAAGTTTGGTTAGAGCTAAATTTTACAAATGCTGCAGCTACTTCCTGGCTTTTACATTAGCACTACTCTGAACTTCTGAACATTCAAGACTAATTATAATACACCATCATTTTCTCCAAGCACATGACTGCTTAAAATGGTTAGTGACCTCTTTGTCTGTCTGTCAATCGGTATATACCTTCCTGCTGTTCCTTCATCTGATCTATTGCTCCTGTGTAGTAAACACCAAATATCCACATTAAGTCGAGGGGCCAACTGTTCCCTCCATTTTCTGGTCATAGGTCAAGGTGATCATATATTGCATTTTCTCAGAAACAAAAGCTGTAGAGCTTTAAATTTTCCATATTTATGTTAACTGCACTGGACTAAAAATATATTTTTGAGTGTTTCATATTTAAAATACTGAACTTAAAATGTTAAGCAAAATGTCATTATAAATGTTCTTGTTCTGCTTCAAGTAGTTTCTTAGAAAAATAAACCCTAAAACGTCAATATGTATATTACTTTTCTCAAAACATTCTCTAGAAACTAGTATTTTTTCCATACTAAATACCTCATGTATGAACAGGAAATTTTACAGGATTATGGATGTTATGGTAATTTTTTACACTGATCTATCAGCCATAAATATGAGACATGTCCGTAAAATAAGGTCTCCAATTTTATTTAATATAGAAAACATGTATATTGTCAATGAACGCTACATTGATGGAAAGACGGAACTTACAGCTATTTTTCAACGTAATCACCATTGTGATCGATGCACTTTTGCAGTGCTGTGGCAGTTTTTGTATACCCTTGTCATAGTACTCTCCCGCCAAGTTGCGCAGATAGCGCTCAATCTCGTTTTTAAAATCATCATCAGTCTGGAAATGTGTGCCATCCAGGTGTGACTTCAACTCAGGAAACAGATGATAATCATTAGATGCTCAGTCTGGGGATGGGTGAGGATGTCCCATCCAAACTGGGCCAGGAGATCAACCGTTGCATGTGCAGTATGGGGACGAGCGTTGTCGTGATGAAAAATCACTCCCTTCGTCAGCATTCCCCTCCTTCAATTCTGAATGGCACGTAGCAATTGTTTTAAAGTCTCACAGTTGCTAGCAGCGTTTATTGTTGTGCCGGTAGGCAAAAACGCGCACAACAATACACCTTTTCTGTCCCAGAACACACTGGCCATCACTTTGCTGGTGGAAAATGTCTTTTTGAACTTTCGTGGCTTCGGCGAATTCGAATGTCGCCACTGACGAGAACGTTCTTTAGTTTCTGGTGTTGTGTAGTGCACCCAGGTTTCATCGACAGTGACAATTGAATCCAACAATTCCTCGCCCTGTTCACCATAGCGCTCCAGGAATCGGTGGGCCGCTTCCACACGTTGCCGTTTATGGTCTTCGGTGAGCATTTTGGACCCACCTCGCACACACCTTGCGATAATGTAAATGTTCGGTCAAAATTGTGTCAATTGTAGTCTTACTTACTTCAGGGATAAGTTCACACAGCTCGTGAACTGTCACACGCCGATCTTTAAGCATTTCTTGCTCCACTTTTTCAATTGTTTCGGCTGAAACTTTGAACTCTCTGACCCACTTTCGCACGTTTTTGACGTCCATACACTGTGGCCCATAGACTTTGCATAACTGACGATGAATTTCAGTGGGGTAGTGCCCTTGGCACTCAAAAAACGGATCACTGCACGCAACTCGCACTTGGTGGCGGAAGTGATAGGAAGCTCCATTGCAAACTGCTACCCAGCCAAGACTAATTGTTGCAAGGGTACGTTGTGGTGGGGATTTGAAGGGGTGAAACCAAGCTACATGCCAATGTTGCCTCTCGCGTAATTGTGTTCCTCACGGCTCCAGCACCTTGGAGATCTTATTTTACGGACACGCCTCGTATAAACGTTCCTGTGATTCACTGCATATTTACATTAGCCACACACTTCCCAGTCCCCTGAACTAGATGAAAATGGAACTTTTTTTTTCTAATTTAATTTTGCTTTGCAGAATTTTATACTATTATACTTAGCTCTTTTTATGATAAATAAAAATGCTTGCTCTCAGATCTTAAAATTACAGTTTGGTTACTTCAGGAATATTATGCAAAAAATAATGGTGTTTCTATTATTAATGAATAATATCAAATGAAGGAAAAAGAACATGCTCAATAAAAATGCAAGTAAAGACTCCATGTAATAATTATGTAAACAATAGCATATGACTTTCTGTCATTCAATACTAAAACAATGCTTCAGTTAAATATTCAAAACAGTAAATACATAATTTAATATAATTTTCCAAAGGTAAATCTGAACAAATTAAATATTTGTAAAATGTTATAACTTTTGAAAGCAATATTTTAAGACAATGCATCAATGAACGTTTATTTTTTAAAAAGAAATACAATGTTTCTACCATGTTGAACTTGCTAACAGCTAGTACAAAATTGAATCGAGAAGATATTGACACATTGCTTCACTCACACTGTTTATTCACAGGACAT
The DNA here is from genome assembly GCA_030765055.1 of Mantis religiosa. Lineage (NCBI taxonomy): Eukaryota > Metazoa > Arthropoda > Insecta > Mantodea > Mantidae > Mantis > Mantis religiosa. The sequence continues at coordinate 56,211,823 of CM060947.1, read as the reverse complement.
GTAATACACTAATCGAGTATCAGCTGAGGATAGGAGCAAGAGCTCTTGAAACATGTCCTGTGAATAAACAGTGTGAGTGAAGCAATGTGTCAATATCTTCTCGATTCAATTTTGTACTAATTTGTGCTTCACTGTCCCTACGCTTCTTTCAAGTTTATACGTTGCTAACAGCTGTTCAACAAGATGGTTCCAGGACCACCAACTTTGGTGGTGATTGATTATATCTGTGCTTGATTTTCGGTATTAAAACAATCAATAATTTGCAATTAATGGTTATTTACACATGAATTAAATCATAAGTTTCTAAATATCAAGAAGTAAATACCCAGGTTAGATTTAAATAGTAAAATACAATTATTAAATAGTTAAGTTCTGTAATAATAAATAAACCAAAGATCAAAGGATTTAAAGTATTTTCCATATCCTAAATTGGTAAGATTGAGGAATTTAATATCATAGTTACAAAACATTTTCTAGTGTAATGCCTTCATGTTTTCTTGTATTAATATTTTGAATTAAAAATAAACATTTAAAACAGATAAAATAAATGCTTGGATAAAGAAATATGCCTGAAGTTACTAATTCTAAATAGAAAAATATACATCTAAAAGAATTAACATATCTGATTAAAATTCCTGTCTCTTAGATTTTCACAGATGCATTGTCTTAGCAAAATATATACTGGAAGAGGCAATTAAAACCATCCTACATGTTTGGTAAAATATTATTGATGCTACAAACAGTATTTGATTGAAAATTCCTTATAGGTTTGCAAATCTATCCTATAGAGAATTAAATTATTATTTTCATTCACTGGAATTATAAGGAGTTAAATGACACTCTTGTTTCCTACAGATTTTAGTTTCTTTGAGTATGTTTCGAGAGCGTATCACATCCTCAGCTACATTTGTGTTGGTGGTGTTTCGGTAAACTAGAAAAAGGAATATCTGTTATGGAGTGATAAAATTTGTTAAGAGATATTCATCAATATGGTTCAAAGTTCTTAATCTATACATTCAGTCCTTGAGTTTCTGTGCAGCTTTTAGTAATTATTGTAGTGTACCCTCATTGAAATGAACTGTTATCATTGTAAGTTTCTGTTTTTGTTTGTAGTTAAGCATTTCTCAACTTTTAACCATGTATATTTGTCTTCTCTATGCTAGTTCTATGTCATAATCGCTCATTTGGTTAGGTTATCCATTCTTTCTTGTTTACTACGGTTTCTCATCATTGTTTAAGGCGACAATTGTAGGTTTTCTTTGAGAGGAAATTCAGAAAATATTTTTCTTATTTGTCTGTGCTGACTTTCCTTATACTCTTGTCATCCATTTCTTCTATGTCTGCTTAGTTTTGAAAATATTCCATTTGTGTATATTGTTTTTGATATGAAATGTTTTTCAAGGACGGATCATGATAAATGGAAAAAGAAATAGATGGAAAAGAGAAAGTGAAGTGGTGGAAATCACATTAGGTTTGAAGTGCAAATCAGTGCTATTTCTACCAGTCCAAAGTCAATTGTTCATTTCAAAAAATGGCTTTTACAGTTTGTATTAAAATATATGTTTGAGGTACTAGCAACACAAATTTTACAAGTGGTTTTCTTAATTTATTTCCTGTTTTTGCTTCTTATTTATTAATAACATGATTAAATGTACATAGGATCTTTCAATATACTCCATGCCAAAGTCAATGTACTATCGCCAGCTTTTGGTAACTTCATTATTGCATCACATTTAAGGGGTAGTGTGCATTGCACTGCTCATATCATTACATAGCCTAATTAAATTTTCAAGTAAATAGTTTTAAAATTTAAAAAGTTATAAAATTCAGTCCCAGTGTTCTTTAATAAATCAAAAAGTAAATTAATCTGTTTCAGTAACAAAAGAGACAAATGGCATAAAAACGCTCTAAACAAATTTCAATAACGGTTCTGAAAATCTCATGGGTCCTTCATAAGAAAAATGCTTCCTAAAATTGTTGATAGGAAAAACCCAAATACATTTGAACACCCTGTGTAGTAATGACCTAAAATGATGTCAAAATTAAAAGTTATCTAAAATTAAGGCTGAGAGAAGGAAAAACGTTTGCTGATTATTTTTGCAATGCTCTTTACTGAATTTTAAAACTTCTTATGTCCATTAAGCTTTGCTAACAATATTTGAGTTCCCTGAAGATGACAACATAACTTTTAAGTTTATCAAGAAACCACTTTATAAGAAATTATACAGCTGAGGAAGTAGGGAACAGCTCACAAGACATATTTTAAGAAAACATAGTAACCAAAAAGCATAATAAAGATTTAATTGTTGTTCCATACATGTTGTGTGTAGGCTAAAGTTGAAAAGGTAGAATCAAACTGAAAAATGTAATGCCATCGTCAGGATTTGAATTACATAACTTCCAAGCAATGCTACAAAAAGTCAAATATCTGCATTGAAAATCCTGGCTGTGGCACTGAATTTTGATTCCACTTTTTGAAGATAAAGAGTGTTTAGGATCAACTCAAACCTTCATAGTAAATTTTAAGTTTTCTTCATAACATAACCTAAGAAAGAAAACAATGACTTAAGCTCTCTTTGTACTTCAATAAAATACTGAAGGCACATCAGGAAGTGAATATTTATATGTATCTATGTACATGTGTTAAATGATGATATAACACAATTCTTTTCAAATGTATTACACTTTTATTTGCATCACAACTTTAAGTGAAGTTTTACAAAAATTATATAAGTCAAGAACAACTGCTTGTCGTCTTGATGTAACAAACATTTCAAATTTAATGTATGGAAATGTTAGTTTGTGATTTTTAAGTCAGCAGAAGATGCTATTTTAACATTATTAATGATTTGAATGTTAGATGTATTGTGTATTATAGGAATCTGTCCATGCAGCAGCTGCTATGTTATCAAAACAAGTGAAAGGAAGTGGAACAAGTGACTAAATTAGTTCACTGCCATGTCCACATTTTTTTAACATAGCCTTTTCATACCGCCATTTTGTTTTGTAATTTGTACATATATTGACGTGTGGCCAAGAATTGGTGTTTGTTTCATTAAGAGCTAGAAAATGAAATGAAATTTGAGTGAATGTGTATAAGTGTGAGAACGTGCGTGCTTTTGGTTATAGTAAAATGATAAAAGTCACATAATGGTGCCAGACTAAATAAAAGTTATAATTTTGTTATTGTAATTATTTTTTATTATCTGTTGATGGTTTTAAAGAAAGACTGTAATTTGTAAGCATAATACAGAGGCAAAAAGAACAAACTGGTGTTTTTAATTTCAATATATTTTTTTAATATTTATTTGAGAGGATTGTAAACTTTTGTTTGTGTATCTTTAAAAATGGTAAATCTGGGAGAAATAGTGGTATAATCATATGGTTAGCTTTTTTATTTATTTTACTCTGTTTCAATCTTAACAATTAAAGGTTTTGGCTTGGTGGCAAAACCAATGAATAATAATGTATGACCTAAAACATTTCAAATATGTGAGTAATTTTAATCCAAAAGACTAAAAATAAGACAATAAAGACATATATTCATGGACCATTCTTGAACTAAGGAAGTCATTTGTGGGGGTTGTAACTAGAGGTTTTAAGTAAAGCTATCATTTTATAATTTTATTGTGATTATTTTTAATTAGCTTATTGGAAGGTTAAACAGTACTTGGTACCTTAATGGTTTCCTGATTTAATGTAGGTGACTGTAGGACCTTTTAAGCCTTTACTACAGTAGAGGTTTTATGACTAATGTCCGATTCAAAACCTTACAGATTTTCATAGCAGTTAGCAAGATTGCAAACTAATGGAAGGTATACAGTGTTACGATTGACTCAAGCTTATCTGTATGTCTATCCTTCACCACAATCATGGACCCCTTCACTGAGCTGCAACAAAATTTAGAGCACTCTAATATCTTTGGTAACAGGCATGAACAGTCACTAATGGATGCCATGAGTTGTAAAATAAATTCTCCCCTGTTGATTGTTTTATCTTATTTGTGTTCTATGGTTGCAGATATATGAGTTTCCTATTTTTTGTGATGATTTTTGTTTGTAGTTGATGCTATGGGTAGACTATGGAATATGAATGTAACACTCAGGAACTTGTGTTTATTGCTTCATTATGTGTTTATTGTAATACCAGGATGAAGCAGTACTTCTAGGTTTTCAAGGATTCTTATATAATGGAATTCCCATTTATTTTCCATGGAATATTTTTACCAAAGTGGCATCAAGACAGTTGTCTCTGGATTGTCATTCTTCCACATCATTCATTCCATTATCACCTTTTTTATTTTGTGTTCCATTTATAACCCCGCCTTTAACTTCTATGGTCATATTGGCAGCCTTCTCCTTTGGAACATATCAAAGGTGTTAACTCATATTCGTTGGGTTGTATCATTAGATCACGCACACATTGGCACTCTTATTCATACTTCCAGACTCTGGGGAAGATGAGGTATTATCTTGGTCAGAGAAAATTCCCCACTCCCACTGCCGGGAATCGAACCCGGGACCCCTAGCATGGCAGCTTATCACCTTTTGTTTCACATAGATATTTCATATCATCTACTTCTTCAACCTCATACCAAATAGTGGGCTGATCCCCCATGCTGGATACTCTCTAGGATAAAGATTTCCTCTGCTGCTCGACAGGTGTCTGTCCGTAGACACTCCACCTTTGAGTCTTGGTGTTTAAGTCCTCCATACAAGGAGGGTGAAAAATAAATGGAATATTTATACATTTACCGCAATGAGCATTTTATGCACTCTAAATTTTATGTTAACCCTTTCACCGATATGGACGTCATATGACGTCCAAGTTAAAATGCCCCAAACCGATATGGACGTGTATAGACGTCCTGCGCATACATGCATTTAATGCTCATGTAACGCCAATTATTTTAATCTTGCTGTTTTACAATAAATTTAAATTAGTTCTATAAGGAATGTAAACGTATCCTTAAAGGTTTCTTTTTGAATTGTACATCTCCAAATCTGGATAAACACCCAAGGGCACATCTGCAGATTCACACCCAATAATATTGGTTTCCTTGCGAACTTCTTTTTCGCAACACACTACACATTTTCGAAATGGTTACAAGTTTTTTGGGTGTGGGTGGTATACTTTTAGGAAAGTGTTTTCTCTCAAGTATGAGGGATGATGTGGTGAATTTTGCTACCCCCTAGTATAAAGAGGCCTCTGAGTATTATAATACTCAATTAGGTTACGAGCTCTTTATACGCGCAAGTACAGGTAGATGAATGTCTTTTACAGCTCTGAAAATTACTAAACAACTGTGCATAGTTACATCCAGTGGTATAAAAATACTTTTTTTTTACCATTTAACTCTTTTCCGTAAAGAGGGATTGCTGGTAATAGCTGATCCGTATCACCCATATTTGACCCGCCATTTCCCCAAACAATGGAGTAGATAACATGCCAGCTGTAGACCAGTACACGTCACTGCTACGTATGTCCTAAAGATCTCCTTCATAATCGTACAACAAATCTTCCAGATTTTCTACAGTAATATCAGAAGCCTGTACACATCATACCCAAGCTAATTTATTTGCTACATTACCGGGATAAGCCATGGTTAACATTGAAATTTAACAATTTCAAATGTGCCATACATTTAGCTCTTGATAGCTACAAGAAATCACTTTGAACAAAGAGAGAGTATAAATAACTGAAATAGAGCGAAAACTGCTGCATAAGGCTACTAGAAACCTTGGTTGAGAAACACTGTAATAACAGATGCTGACAGAGTTTTCATTCCAGTGTGTGAGTGTGTGACGCAACATATTCTCGTGATATTATCGCTTGGCATAGCATAAATAAACTAAACTTGAACCTGAGAAGTCGCTTGCGTAGCTATACATACATACTATGGCTCGTATACACACAAAACAAAGTGATTCACATATTAGGCGCGTTCGGCACAAAGAATGGCTTTTGCTACAGTGAAACAAAGTAGTGAAATTTCAACAATTTATTAATGTAGTCTCTACTTTATTGTTACTGTAGATTTATACTGCCTTTAATGAGTTTTAAACCAGTTTTTGTTTCGTTTAAATAACTTAATAAATACGGAAGATACGGAATTGTATTTATGATGCATTTTTACAGCATTTAACAATTTAAATGTCCTGTTCTGTTTATTGGGTATCCGTTTCCGGCCCCTGGAGGGTTTAAATGGCCATCGGCGAAGCGGTTAAGTGTAGAATTATTTTTTCTGGACAAGTTTTATAGGTTGCAGTTTCAGGAATTTAGGAAGCATTTTAAAATTGTATACCCAGATGCAAGGATATGTCTGAAGTAGCAAAGTATCCACCAAAGAGTGTTCACTACATAGAGATATCTAAACAGAGATAAAGCATTATTTTAATGTGTTTTATGCCTTATAATGCACATTAACATTTACTAATAAGGCAATACTTTATCACACGTTACAGAATTCTTGCTTTAATCATAAATTATGTAGTTACGTGATATATTTTCTGTTGAGTGAGAATAGGATAAATGACCATGCTGCTGTTTGTAAAATATGTATTCTGATCTGGACAAATTGAAGACAAGGATCGCTTGGGAAGAAAAAAAAAAACAGCTTAGTCATTCTATTTTGTTTTGTTTTATGTCTTTTGTGAAATCTAATGCAGATGCTTTGGCTGTAGCCCCATTTTTTCTATAAATGTGCAAAAGAAGTCCCTTGAGAAGTATACTGCTAACAACAGTTACTGTCCAGCAACGCAAAGAAGATCCCTGAAAGGAATGTGCCAACCTTACACAGTGGGACAAGGACAGTGAATGTGTGTGGCAGAGAATGTATGCTACACAAGGATCAGAACCGTTAAAAAAACATGCGCCCTATTCACTCTGTACATTAAAACTGAGAAGATTCATTCACAAAAGCAGTAGTCATCAGAATGTTTTTGAATGATCTGTAATTGTACTGACATGGGATGTCATAAACCTGTCCAGGGAGGATGTGGGAACCTTCTGCAATCCTCCTGCATCTCAGAGCCCAGAGACTTTCTCTCATGTGGAGGACAGTAGCATCGTTCTTCTAAAATCATATTTAATACACTGCATTCCAATTCCCTGCCTCCACTGTATAAATGAGTCACTGTAATGTGCTATGACAGAAAGTTCTCCACCACTATATGAGTACATAAGATTTTCATTTGAAAATCTATTTATTTTGATAACACAGAACACTTCCAAGAGCTCCTGAAACTAGTCCAAAAATTCAAATGTAACTGGCATTCAACTGTAACTGGTGATTAAATCGACTACAAATAGTTTTATGAATTAATTTGGACGTCACTGTTAGTAATTCCTCCAAATATCACATAATCTACTCACCTACTCATAATATTATTGCTCCTTTTATGTGTTTTCAAAAATGATCGTTTCATATCCCATGCATATGAACTGTACTTCAAATTATTCCTTCTTGTTATGAAATACATTTAGGTTAATTTTAAAGATACAAAGTGAGTAACAGTTACAGTACTCATTAAAATAAATATGTTTATATTGTGCACTTATTTTTTTTGCATTCCTCCTGTTTTTAATTTCCTGCAAAAATCTTTCTGGTAAGCAACTTGTGCCATGACTTCCCCTCATGGACAGCTCTGGGTAGTAAAGAAGTCCTTAAAAACTTTTTCAGCCTACTCGATATCTCTGACTTGTTTACATATCACTTCCATGTAGTGTAAGTCTCCATTTACAGAATAATTGTTTGTATCATTATTTCTCCCAAAGCTCACCATTAAGAAGAATAATGTATGCTTTTTTTTATAAAGAGTTTGAATTATTAAAGGCCTGATATTAATAAAGTATAAGGATATACTTCATTTATTGTTCATCAATAGAAATTTAATTAATGCAGACAAGTAGAAGTGGTTCATATCACACAAATGCATCTCAAGTGAACATTTTTTATAAAAGTTGAAAAAATTTTGTACCACTGTGAACTAAACTTGTGTCAGGCATATGCTTACATACATTATTTTTATATTTGTAACTGCTAATTTAAATTAGATTCAGGCAATATGAATGTCAGCGACAAGAAGAGGAAAAGAAATCATAAGTTATAAGGTGTGCTGGTATAATCTGCACACCAGACATTCTGTGTTACTTTTATTTGAACAGTGTCCATTGATATAACACAGTGAATAAAACACTAAACACAAAGGCTAGAATTACATGTCACAGAGTACTGGTTCTGCTTATTTTTAATTATGTCTCAGTCATTCATTTAGTTATTTGTTTTAAACTTAAAGACTAAATAAAAGACTGTTAACTTAAGTTGAATGTTATTTATTTTCTTTACCATTCTCAACCAAAATATAGTAAACCTTGGATTAGGAAAGAATAGCTACAAGATAAATACTGAGGCTTTCACGACTGGCGTTGTTAACTCCACTAACTATGTTTTCCGGGCTTGTAGGCCATGGTCCATTTTCATTTCCTTCCGACGTTTCGCCGAAAACTGTTCGGCATCTTCAGGGTTCTAAATCAGTACACCCGGAGTCCAACACAAGACTCGGAAGGAAATGAAAATGGACCACGGCCTACAAGCCCGGAAAACATAGTGGAGTTAATAGCTACAAGATGTTTGGTTTGCTCCCAGCATGAGTTTCTGTGTGTTAAATATGTAACACCTTCTTTAGAAGTGAAGCTCCTATGTCAATCTTTGGCAACAGGAGCAATTGCAGATGATTAGTGATCTGGGCCAGAATTTAACTTTGAAAAATCATGCTCCCAGATGTTTACATTCTAACAGCTACTACCGCTGTATTTTGCGCACCTGCCAAGTTGCCTAGCTCGCTTGATTGTGTTCTAATATTGTATTGCTACTGATGATATAAAAAGTTAAATTACATGAGCTTCAGTATTTAGCCATTAATTGCATTTGAGTGGCACAAAACAGCTAGGTCATCAGCGCCACGCTCTAGCTACATATTTATTGTTTCAAATCAGACTCTAAATAATACACAAATCAGGTACAAGGTTACAGAACATATTCAAGACTACAAAGGTTAAGTTAAAAAGAAAACACAAGAGGACACAATTAAAAAGAAATTACAAAAGATGTGACTGCTTCTAACCTATTCAAATTGCTTTTAGAAGATTTAATTAAAGCCCACATAAAAAAGCTTATTTTTTTCATCTGTAGCATTACACTATCACACATAATCACAGATAGACCGCAAACAAAGTGCAGTCAGTGTGCGCATACACAAGCACAGTCTTCTCCCCTCCTTGCCATCCAAGCAACACATGACTCCCACCCCTTCATACATTGACCAGTGCTGTGCAACTTGTGCCATGGAGGAGAGGAGAGGCAACCTAAATTGACAGTAGAGGGGGGAAAGCTAGAGGACTTCAATTGTGGTAAGCCACGCCTTCAGCTGCATTTTCCTCACAGTTAGCCTATAGCTAAACAGCTGACAGCTAGAATAGTTTTAAAAGAACGCTTATAGTTGTTCATAAATTATTTTGCATAATATTAATGGGTTTTGTAATGGTTGCTGGTCTGCATCACTAATTTTGTTTAAGGAATCACATATAATCTCAGATTTTGAGGCTCAATCTAAAGTTCAAACAGCTTGTTATATTCTTGATTTTACATGCTTCACAGGAACATCTGTTGTATGCAAGTTTTGTGGGAGCTAACAATTGGATGTGAATTTGACAGGAAAAACACATGGAAATTTAATCGTTCTTCCATACTAGCCATGTGTAGGCTTAAGTTTTGGATAGATAAAGTCAGACTGAAAAATTAATGCCATGTCAGGGATTTGAATCATGGATCTCCCTGTCACCTGAGCTACCATGGCCATCACGATGGCTTGTTGGCCATGGTAGCTCAGTGGTTAAGAGCGACTGGATGGAGACCAGGAGATATGTTGTTCAAATCCCAGCCATGGCATTGAATTTTTCGGTCCGACTCTAACTGTCCAGTAAAAACTTATGTTTAACACTTTTATTTATTCCTTCTGTTATCAGATAGCAAAAAATGTGACATATTTGATCAACTAATATGAATATTTGTATTCCACTTCTTACAACAAAACTTATGCAAACATTATGTACAACAGTGTAGCTGTTGCTGCACATGCCAATACCTGTTTTGTTATTCACTATATCATTATCGGCAATGTAATAAATGTCATCAGCTACAGCGTCCTGTCATTTAACCATTTCAGTCTATGCTCAGACTTAAAGCACCAGCATGCTAAGAGACACAGTTGCTTAAGCTCTATATCCATTATCCTCACAATGCCCGTCTCTGTGTGGTAGTATGTATGCCTCACATTCAAAAGATCCTCAGTTTGAATCTAGGTTGGGTAAGCTAACTGGGTAAGGTTTATTCCAAGGTTTTCCCTCACCCTGATAGATGAATGCTAGGTAACTCTAAGCTCTATGGACCCTGGGCTCATTTGAGCATCATTTCATCCATGAAATGTGTTAATTTTAATAAAGAAAATATAATTGACTACATTTAGTGAGATCAATACAATTGTTCTTCAAATAAGGTTTTTATATATTACAAACATAGCTTGGAATTCAAGAGAATTTTCATTTGTTACTAATAACAATGTAATTTATGGAAGGCAGTTTAAGTTCCTGACAAATTGCATGACTGGGCACTACCAGGGAGAGTCTGTAGCAATTTTAAGAAATGGTACTGGAGGACTTCAAGATCTGATACAACTACTGAAGTTCATTCCTTTTAAAATTGTTTTAGCTTACCTACTTACTAGTTGTATATAAGTGCTGCTACATATTGCAGTGTATTTTTAAATACTTCTAGAAAATACACATGGCCAGTTGGAGTTAAATGTATTCCTGGGATTGTGAGGATTTTTTATTTTTGTAATTAACATCCTCCAATATAAGTCATATTGAACAATGAATGAAATGGATGCTGTACTTCCTCTTTGTTCCCTCATAATGCCTTCTTCCTCCAACCTCTGCTGGTGCAATCCCACTGAAACGTTCTCAACGACAGCATTAAATGTAAAGGGAAGATTCAAAATTTGGATTCTTCCAAGCACAACGCCAACCAGGTCCTTGCGTGAATCCGATTTTGTATCAGATATTCCTCCTGCTCCCATACAACCAGTAAGAGGAACCTCCTCTGACTTTACACAGCTGGAAAAGCATGACTTTGTGAGATAGCCTCATGGAGATGAACTGCCCTACCGTGCCCCCTGACAGCACGTAGCATCATGGTCTACCATTTCAGACCACGGTCAGAATGACAGATCTGTTCCCCTTGTCATTGTGAACAACTTCTCTGGATCAAAGTATAAACTTGAAAGAAGCGTAGGGACAGTGAAGCACAAATTAGTACAAAATTGAATCGAGAATATATTGACACATTGCTTCACTCACACTGTTTATTCACAGGACATGTTTCAAGAGCTCTTGCTCCTATCCTCAGCTGATACTCGACTCGACTCAGTGTGAGTGAAGCAATGTGTCAATATATTCTCGATTCAATTTTGTACTTCTCTGGATCTATCGGCTTCCATATAGAACTCATGCCTACCCTGTTGGGGGAGCACACAGTACAGAGAAATATGAACAGCTTCACCTTCCAGACTGAAGCAGCAGGAGATTACACTCTAATCCTGCAGCAGATAAAGATAGAGGGGTGTCTCCCATTTTACCTTTGGCCAGGACTTAGCTCGTGGTATCCACAAACTTCCACTGGACATCTTGGTTTATCACATCAAGACAGACCTCACTCAACAGGGCATCACACTTCGAGTGGTGAAACATGCTTGGCCTACTCCAAATGTCTAAGGTCTCAAAAGTTTTAATTACAACACACTGTAACATCCACGGAAACTTCATATGTGTTCTCCCTGTGGTTAACACATGTTACTGATGAAGTGCATGCATCATTGTAAAAGACTTCACAGTTAACTCAGGTAGTTTCACCATTGATGGTTTGTCCTAAGCCTGACACTTGAAGCATCTGAGCGGGGTTGAGAATATAAGGCCCTACTACAGTGACTTCGTACCTGCCTTAATATTTTGCAAGTGATTCACCCAAAAAAAATTAAGGAACATAGTACAAGTAAACCCCCTCTAATTGGTTATGCTATCCAATACACGAGTGTTTACCACACAGCGTGAAAAGTTCAATTCCCTATGTATTCGGCCTTTATAGGACAACTCGCTAACACCATGACTTTCAGATTCTTGCTGCATGTGAAGCAAAATTCTCTTTAATCAGGAGTGTGCAATTGGGAGACCTGATGCATGATTTAACTGATGACTATCTTGTGCAGAACCTTTTGAAAAGTAAAGGAGCTCACCAATATAAAATTCATTTCCTCTTCTGTTCTTGAAATCACTAAATAGCAAGGACCCCTTTGACTCAACTACTTATTTACTGCAGTTCTTTTTTAGCGCTATGGCTATACAAAACTAAATCATTGCAAACGTCTCTGATGGCTTGCTCGCATCCTGAATACCCACCCCGGCTTGAGTCCTGGCCTGGACCTTGCTCACTTTAGGGTCTCACCTTCCAGTGTACAGACAGTGTATCCCCTACTGACCTTTATCAGCAAAAACAATTCTACATGATAACCAGGGCTGGAAATTACGTGTTGCCCAGTCACTCCTTGCGCTTCCCTACGCAACGGTATCCATCAGACAGTGTTCGGAAAGAAATTAGTAGTAGGTCAAACAACACTGTGAACCAAAGCTTTTTGGGTGTTTGGCATAAGTTCTCTCGCCATAAAAGGAACTGAATCGAGAGACTGGCAAAACCCTGTACCTACCGCAGTACGGACGCACCGTGGCTGAGTAGTCAGGCCGCTTGGTTCTCACCAAGACGGCCCGGGTTCGATTCCAGGCGACCGCAAAGTGAGATTTGTTGTGGACAACACGTCGCTGGGGTGGGTTTTCTCTGGGATCTCCGGTTTCCCCCTAATTTCATTCCACAGGTACTCCATCTTCGTCTCACCGCCTGCGGTGCCGAATGTAGTAAAAGCAGGCGTTAAACACTACACATTTCACATTTACCGCAGTACGTCCCTGGAGCAGAACAATCAACGACGTAGTTTACTGTATCCAGGGGCTGCCCCGAGGAACGGTGCTAGTAGTGCACTAGGATCGCCTGGCAATCGTAAGGACTGTGCTGGTCGGGACGATCACCTAGTCTGGTCCGGCAGGCTTAAAAAAACGCACTCTAACAATGATGCTTAAATTAACTCGGGATCCATAGGCTTTAGTGTTACCCGATATTCATCTTCCAGAATAAGGGAAAATCTCGGTGGAACAAATCTTATCCAAATAACACACCGTGACCGATATTCGGAATTGGGACTCTTTGAACGTGTGCGCGCGCTATTTGTGGCGGCATTAACTGAGGAGAAAAGGACCTACACTACCTACAGGATGGTGCAACTGCCTATACATCCCGCCGAACCGTGGATAACATTCGCATAATCTTCACTCCTATCAGAGTGGACACAGTCTGACTAGATTAGCTGGCCACTCATGTCACTTGATCTATCTGCGATTTCTTTTTATGAATAACCTCAAGCCTAAGGTACATCGGAATAACCCTAATAGTTTTCAACAACTGCAGCACAACATCTCTGATGAGATTGCAGAAATTCCAGCATCCAACTTCGATCAGCATTCCGCAACTTGCTGATCAGGCCTCAAAGGTGCCAAAGATGGTCATTTTCAACATCTGCTATTAGGGAACAATTTCCTTTATTTTGGTGTGTTTCTTTTTAATCTGGTACTCTTCCCCGGGCCTTATTTACTACCATAATTGGTTGAAACACAAATTCTTTTTACATGTAAATTAATTTCTTGAGGAACATATAAAAGCCATTTAATGTTGTAATAACATATTGTTGTATAACTAATCCCTAGAAATCATCATAACGCCGGCCTCTGTAGCGTGAGGATAGCGTGTTTGCCTCACGTTCAAGTGGCCCCGGGTTCAAATCTTCATCAGGGTGAGTTATCTCGATAAGGTTCGACAGACGAATGTTGGGTAAGTAAAAGCTCTATGGACCCAGCTCTTGTTTGAGTATCTTTTTCCCATTTCATTCACGTTGGAGGACGTTAATTAAAAAAATCTTCCATTTAATAATAATAATAATAATAATAATAATAATAATAATAATAATAATAATAATAATAATAATAATAATAATAATAATAATAATAATAATAATAATAATAATAATAATAGTAGTAGTAATAATAAGAATAATAAGAAGAAGAAGAAGAAGAAGAAGAAGAAGAAGAAGAAATAATAATAATAATAATAATAATAATAATAATAATAATAATAATAATAATAATAATAATAATAATAATAATAATAATAATAATAATAATAATAATAATAATAATAATAATAATAATAATAATACTAATAATAATAATACTAATAATACTAATAATAATAATAATACTAATAATAATAATAATAATAATAATAATAATAATAATAATAATAATAATAATAATAATAATAATAATAATAATAATAATAATAATAATAATAATAATAATAATAATAATAATAATAATAATAATAATAATAATAATAATAATAATAATAATAATAATAATAATAATAATAATAATAATAATAATAATAATAATAATAATAATAATCATAATCATAATCATAATCATAATCATAATCATAATCATAATCATAATCATAATCATAATCATAATCATAATCATAATCATAATCATAATCATAATCATAATAATAATAATAATAATAATAATAATAATAATAATAATAATAATAATAATAATAATAATAATAATAATAATAATAATAATAATAATAATAATAATAATAATAATAATAATAATAATAATAATAATAATAATAATAATAATAATAATAATAATAATAATAATAATAATAATAATAATAATAATAATAATAATAATAATAATAAACCTTATATACAAAATAGCACCGTATTAATAGAGAAGGTGTAATGTAATTTCTTTAAATCTCCGCAGATTTTCAAACAATAATTTGAGACTGGTAATTTAGTATTAAGCTACTTCCAACATATGTACTCCTCAACTCTTTTGACGTAATTGGTAATTATCCACGTTTGGCACCTGAAGAAGGGGCCATGGGTATGATGCTGTGAGTATTTTTAAGCCCAGTGCTGGTCTCGCTGATGTAACTAAGGATCTGGTAAGGCTTACCTCTAGTTTTACCAAGGGTCATGTTGTAGTCGGTGGGCCAAGTAACAACCTGGATACAGATAGTAATTATAGGATTTAAAATGACCTTAAGGACATCGGCGAAAATAGCAGCCATATCAGTGTGTTGTTTTTGAGTCTTTTTGATTGGCCGCAGCTTCATAAGAGGGCGAGGAGTGTGCATCTGCAGCTTAAACGTGCCTTATTAGAACCCGGAAATGCGCACATTGATATGATGTTGCTGGCACAGGTAGAGAAGGGTATATACGAGCCATGGCTTGCACTTTATTTTTGGAACTATGTTCCCTTATTGCCAATAGCATTAGGGGTATAATTCCCGTTGTGATAAGGCGTAGCCATCCGTTTTAGGTTAGTAACAAAACGGGATTCCAGGCTACTGAAAGAAATTTGTGTTCACAGTTAACATTTCTGAAAATAATTCGCTTTTGGTTGGACAACAGCTTCTACCAGTCACTGAAACAGGAATTATGGAGTGTTGCTTACTACTCTGTTGATATACATGGCGGAATTAGTAACTTTGTGAGAACTGTCATTGTCCACTTTGAATCATGTTTCCAGCGCAAATTTTGACATCCGTAATTGGCCACCGGTGTGGATTACTGTAGGAAGTAGGATATCGTGCATTCAAGAGAGTAAACTCTACTGTACGGTTGGGCTTACCAGTAATGCTAACCTTATTTTTTCACCATAACATTATTGCAGAATCCTAAAATGTGTAATTAGACAAGCTGAAGCTAGAAATTACCAAAAGCCTACAGATAATTCATATATTACAAGTAAACCCCACTTGGGATATTGGAAAAAGGGAAACAGGTGGAAACCTCCAAACTCACGACGGCATTGCCCTGGAAGGTAATGTGCAAATTAAGAATCCCAAGGTGATAGCGATCATATTTAATAATTTCTTCTTAAATGATACGTCAAGGCTTAACTTAGTCAAGAGAATAAAGTTTCTGCTTTAAATTTTTTGAAGGGTAGCTACTAAATTGAATTTCCGAAGTTTAAGCTGGAATGTGTGGCGCCAGTAGAGATAATAAAAAGTATACGAGTATTGAAATAAAAAAGCTCAGCATGATATTATGAAATATCTAGTAAGGTGTTGGAAACTTGTGGTAAATCGCTATATCACTTGTGGAATCAATCCTTAGTAACTGGAATTTTACCCGAAAGTCTTATGTATGCTACTTTATTTAAAAAGGGGGATAAATAGGACGTCCAAGTACAGACCTATATCATACTGACAACTTCCTCAAATTGTTTGAGAAGGTAATGTTTGACAGGTTGTACAATTTATTTGAACATGAATACGTTTTAGTAAACGAACAGCTCGGTTTCAGGAGAAGTGTACTGACAGTAAATGCAGTGTACATGCTTACAAATGAAATCTTCTCAGCGCTCAGTAAGAAAATGCTTGTTGGAGGTATACTTTCTGATCTGGCCTAGGTTTATACCTGTGTTAATCATGAAATTCTGCTAGAAACACTAAAGTTTTATGGAATAAATAATGTGCACCTTAGTTTAACTCATTTGGAGAACAGGGAGCAAAGGGTTCAAATAGAGAATTATCATCGGGGCAGAGTTCTGCTTGGGACATCATTAAGCATGGTGTTCTGCAAGGTTCAATTCTTGGCCCGCTACTTGTAATATGGGTTGATGTTGTGGGGTAACGTGATGGAGAGTAAGCAAGTAGGTATGTTTATTACAAAAGAGAGCCATCAGAGCGACATGCGGCATATACGTTATGGCCCCATGTAAATGTCTATTTAAAAGGCTGAGCATTTTAACACTTCCTTGTGAATATATGTTTATGCTAATGTGTTTCCGCATCAGAATTCAATGCTAATTTTCATAAAATGTGAATATACATAGTATAAATACTACTTTGTGTTTCAAAGGGGAAGAGTTCTGTATTGTAGCGAATCAAATGTCTTAGAGCCTTCAGCGTTGCCACCTCGTTACCTCCACTCTTTTTATATTTCCCTCTCTCCCTCTCTCTCCCACACTTGCTAGTCTCCTTGGCGCTAGACTTAAAGGAACGCAAACTGAATTTTCCAAAGCTTTATAATAATGCAGTTGTTCAAATCGCAATTGCAACAGAGATATTTGTATATTAGGCACATGTTTTAAATAACTAGTTTAAAAAATAATTATAGTTTATGAATTACTTCTTTTTCTGATCCAACGAAACTGCCAGCGTAGCATCCATATAGCTATGAATGTCACTTCCGTTAAGAGACAATTCGTCATTGTCACTGTCTTCATCATCTGAGTGTTGCAAGTTTATGATGATAGGCTCCAAAATCTAGTCACATGCTATTTCTTTCCAAAAGCATTGTTCTTGTACCTAGTTTATCTGCATGTCTCATGCAGTTTTTCTAGTCTTGTGCAACCTTGTCAATTTCTTGGTGAATAAGTCGTTCAGCCTCAGTCAGTTTAAAAGAATTATTTCTGTTTGCAACATAATTTGGGCCCACATTAACCCAATTGGATTGTTCTGACAGCGGCAAGGGGGTAACGTGGTTTGTAATACCGCGTGTCTCAATTGCAAGCTGATCCAGCTGATACACTTTCCCTGTATTTTAAACGGAAGAACAACTGAATAATACTGCGTTGAACTCTCTAAAGTAAATAGAGATTGCGTACGATTTATAAACATATAGTGTGACAAGTGACGTTCTGCCGATGCACCATACTATAATCTAGCAGGAAGTGTAATGTTTGTTCTCTTTCGAATTTAACAAAGACCTTGGCTTATTCAAAGTAAATTCTTTTATCACGTCATGTTAAACGTTTACGTATCAGTTCTGAGTAATTACAATTACGCACACACATACATCACAACCAATAATGATATCCATTACAATGTTTATGTCGTATTGCATTGTTATAATATGATTGTGCTTTATTTATTTGTATAAGGAAAACCATTTGGGCTAAAAATACGTTTTTTTTTCGGTTATGTTAGATACATTACTCTCTACCGTCCTCATGGATCGCTTTTTGCAAAATCGAATTTTTGTCTTAGAATTTATTAGATAGAGATTGATTATGTTGGCGCCCGTCACACACCACCTAGAGGGGATGTAATACGACAACACCGCAGTCCGATTGGTTGCTTGGTTGCGCTCAAGGACAAATTCATCCCATTTGAAACACATTGTAGACAAAGAATGAATTTACATAAACCATGGCTACATCGACTTGTTTCCAGAAAGGAGTTTAATGTGAATGTGTCAGAATATTCATTGCCCTTCCCAAATACTAAAAGTTACCAACAGAAGAAGAATAGCAGACCAGCAGAAGAATCGAGTCGTCCAGGTTTACCTGGACGGAGTGTTTGCTACCCAGCACCTAGCCGCTTATTGCCGCTATAATCTTAGGAAACATTGATAACTATAAAACTGTTCTTAAAGACCATCTGTACAGCAAGGCATATTACTTCGTACAACAATTTATGAATGCTCGTTGGACACGGCTGTCACATTTTTATGTGATATGTTTGTGCATGACACATTTAGATCTAATTTATTTTCCATTTCTTTTTAAATCTTGTATGTCGATTAGGCACGGTATTCATATATATTGTTGATGAGTAATTGTATAATATTGTGAGTAATTGTATGATACGTTTAGAAGTATGGTGGTGGTAGTTAAAATTATTTATGTTGAATCTGTGTGTTGAATTGATGAGGAAGTTTTCTGTATGACGTATTCAATGGCCCAGAGCGTTACTCTGTGACGGGACCAATCGAACAAAACAAACAAACAAGCAGACAGGGCTTTGGGATTGGGTACAGATTAATACGGGGGTAATACCATAGTACAGAGATTGGCGAGGCGACCAATCTGTATTAATCTGTGTTGGCGATACTGCCTGACCAGGAGTTGTGGAGGGGGTGGTTGAATCTTAAACAATTTTATTTAATAATTAAGTATATGTTCAGGTGAGCACGAATAAGCATTTATAGGCCAGTAATATTTTCTTCTTTAAATGTTTTAAGCAGCAAGTAAATGGTTTATAATTTTACGTATAAATGTTAGTTTATAATTTTGAGAAATCAGTAATTTAAATCTTTATTTTAGGTTAACTTAAAGATATATCTTTAATTTAGAGGCAATAGATCTTCATTTATACCAATATTTTGAGTATTGTGTATGGTTGATAAGAGAGAAGCAGATAGTTGTCAATTTACCAATGTGATTTGGCAACCTAACCTCACATTGTGTATTTAATTTTGAGAACTGCATTCCAAGAATATTATTTAACGTGCCACCGTAAACAAACATTATGCATGTGATAATAGCAGAGTAACTCTTGAGAAAATAAGTAGATGGCTGTTGAAGTTGAAGTCTTTTTGATCTTTTGGGGAGTCTACGCCAAAGTGTAAGCAATGTAAACAAAACCTTAACTTCATTATTCAACATGGAAATAAGCTACATTTTGGATTACAATGTCAGGAACAAAAATATGTAAATGATGCTGTAACATTTTTTATTGTAGTGCATAAGATTTTAAAGGAAAACTTAGAGAAATACTTAAAAAAACATTAGAATTATGTTTGCAAGAAATAAATGAATATTATGATTGAATTGTAATTCATGAATCAACATACGTTCAAAATTATAGTCGGTTTCAGCTAAAAAAGCAGATGTATGTTAAATATCACAGTTGAAATCTATTAGAGCTAGTCAGATTTTAAGCTGTCAACAGAAATATGTAATTTGGAGGCTACACATTATTCTTTGAAGTCTATTGAAAGACAAGTGGCAATAATTTTAAAATCACATCACATGACATTTTCATTGAAGTAGGGGGTTTCCATAAATATCTCTTTGCTAGCATTAATATCCTTGTAGTTATGAAACTGATAAAACTGGGTAATTCTGATGAAGCTGGATTAATTCTATGACATTTTCATTGTACTGTAAATCCGGACATGTGAATAATAGTGAGCAAAATCTTCAGAATAGCTATTCAGGAGCAGTAGTTCACATAGTGGTTCACACAAATGAAAAGTTACTCCATTTCATATCAATAAAAGTTGCAGGCAACCAACAAGTATCTTGTTTTGCAACTTGAGCGATTAACTTAAACATTGCTTGCATATGGCATTTTGTAATTTCTTCAAGAGTTAATTGCAAAAGTTAAAATTTTACAAATTCAATAAGATATCTAGAAATTGGTTCAGGTCTGTCTTTTTAAACAAAATCCAGAAAACCAGGATAAATGATTGATTCAGAACCAGGTGTTGCTACTAAAGTTGTTCCACAAAGCTCCATATTTGGGCTATTGTTATTTTTAATATTTATAAATGACTTGCCACAATCTTACAAGGGAACTATCACTAAACTCATACCTGTACGTGCTTGATAGTTTCATGGCTCATCTCTGTTCTATGTGGGGCCTGTGTGCCAAAAATCGGGTATGGAGTGTAGCTGAAGTACCCAAAAATGAGTCCAGAATACATAGGAACATACAGCCATGGTAGCATGGCATTGTATGGGAGGGATTGTTTACACCTGACTGGTAGCGACCTACACATGGCAAACGTAAGAAATGCTGTGCCCCACACCTTGAATAGAGCTGATGAGGGATGTTCAACAGCTACTTTTAAGTGGTCACATACAGCACTCCCGACGTTTCAGTTATGGGCATTACGGTTCCATTCCACATCAGGTTTTTGGTGCACATGGTTTCGCCCTGCTATTTGTTAATAGTCTCCAACCTGCATGCTCTATAGCAGAAATATGTCATGTTTGTTGTCCTTACGTTATCATTTTGCTATAAAAGAAAACTTCCTAAAAATGGTGGGATGGTTGGTTCCAGCCTTCAGAAAACATATCAACTCAGTACAACAGTAAGGTAACTAAATGTTTCTGTTTACTTTTATCAAAGTTTTTCTTCCATAGTCAGATAATAAAAAATAGCTTTGAGAACTAGAATATAACCTTGACATAATTTTAATAAATAATTTTAAATTTTAAAAAGAATTTTAAAAAATTGGAGAAAAGAAAATGCAGATTTTAAAAAGAAAGTTAATCTATAGGAGCTAAAACAAATGCCCTTGAAAACATAAATGTGAGATTCCAGATGATGAATGGATTCACATCTATACAATGGCACTCTTTTTAATCAAGAAGATGGAGCAGGAACTATCTATAATTTTTTTCTTTCTATAAGCATGTTGGAAATTATTTCCCAAACTTTGATGGAGAAATTGGTGCAATTGATATTTCCTTTAAAAAAATCTATTCACCTAGGCAAATAAGCTTTCCAAAATAGTTTTCTTATCAGATTCCAAAGCAGCTATTCAAGCTATTATTCCAACTGACTGCACTAAAGTGAAAAAAGTAAATGAAATTCATAAGGTGTTCAAACACCTCCAAATTTTAAATGAAGTTATACTTTTCCAATGGATTCCATCCCACTGTGAAATTTTTAGGAATGAGCAAGTGGATATTTTGGCCAAAGTTCCAAAATTACTCAAGCATGAAACAAAATATCCTCTATGAAACAGTAAAAAGATTTCACAACAAATGACAAATATCTTACTTCCTCTGAAAAAACTTGATTGGAAGGATGTCCAAAATAAACTTAAAACAATTCCAGATCTATGTAGAAAATCATCTGTTGCAATGTGCGGATTAATCACAGGCATTGGGTGGACATTTATTCAAAAAAGGAAATGAAATGTTTAACGCCTGTTTTTACTACATATCGCACTGCAGGTGGTGACACTGATGATGCATGAGATGAAAATGGAGCAGCAGTGAAATGAGATGGTTAGGGAAACCGGAGATTCCAGAAAAAACCCGCTCCAGTGCTGTGTTGTCCATCACAAATCTCTCTTTGGAGTCACCTGGGATCGAATCTGGGTCACTTTGGTGAGAGTCAAGTGGTCTAACCACTCAGCCACGGCAGGGTCTGACATTTGTTCAAGATTGAATTAATAACTTCCCCACAGTGAATTTTATGTGGTAAAGATGACTCGATGAACATTGATCTCTTGACTGTGAAATTCTCAAAAATCAAGACAATCTAGTCTCTAAACAGTGGGAAGCAAGAAGAAGAATGATTTTAGTATCAAATTCTGTGCATTAGTCACATACACATTCACTCCTCAAACTATTCTTGCAGCAAAAGTTTCCTCTCTAACCAAATAGAAATAAAAGTGTAGATGAACAGTCTTAGAAGTATACAAAATCATGAAAAGTTAATGCTAGTGTAATTCTTAAAAGTTAAAAATAATTTTGTTTATAAAAATGGCTAGAAAATACATATAATTTATA
This sequence comes from Mantis religiosa, assembly GCA_030765055.1. Classification (NCBI taxonomy): domain Eukaryota; kingdom Metazoa; phylum Arthropoda; class Insecta; order Mantodea; family Mantidae; genus Mantis; species Mantis religiosa. The sequence continues at coordinate 56,189,269 of CM060947.1, read as the reverse complement.
AATATTGTGGTAGGTGCACTGTAAGTTAATGATTGCTTACTACATTGCTAAGTGTAGTTTATTTTTTTTTTTTCAAATTGTTTAAGATTAAGTACCGTGAAGACTTAAGGCACCCCAAGGATGGATTTGGACTACGATTATGATTTTATGGATGAACCCAATCCACTGGAGATGCTGGAAATCCAGGTGGAGCAGGATGATGACCCAATACAATTTCCAATAATTACGGAAGAAGTTGAGGTATTTATGTTTTGAATTCTTTCAGTTGTACATGTTTATTGCAGGGTGTATTGGTGATCAGGAAATATTACTAACTGCTTCTACATACGAAAACCAAATTAATAGTTTTGCCCTCTTTATAAAGCCCACCTGGGTAGCGAAGATGGTAGCATATCTGCCTCACGTTCAAGAGGTCCCGAGTTCGAATCTCGGTCAGGGTGAGTTACTTGGATAAGGTTTTTTCTGGGGTTTTCCCTTATTCTCACAGACGAATGTCAGGTAGCTCTAAGCTCGATGGACCCTGGACACATTTGAGCATCATTTCACCCATTTCGTTCACCGTCCGATATGACTTAATGTTGGAGGATGTAAAATTTAAAAAAAAAAAAAAAAACTCTTTATAAAAGTGTTATATTGTCATGACCTGCTACAGGATGACGATGGATTACCTTAGCAGTCATAAGCAGAACAGACATTGGGGGTCATAGACATATTACTTGCTTGGCAAGAGAGAAAGGAATTGGTCAACCTGAAAAATCAGCACTCACAGAACAGGCCATAAACACAGGACACTATATAGATTTTGATCAAGTAATATTACTAGCCTAATGTAATAACTATAGACAAAGAATGATTAGAGAAAGCACTGAAATATTTAAAAACATAATAGCTTAAATAGAGACAACGGCAGACCTCTGCATACTGTCTGGCAGACACTGGTAAGTGCACGTGGATTGGGCTCAGCATCAGCCAATAGGAGCAAAGCAGGCGGTCTGACTGCGAGTACCTCCGAGGGATAAATAAGCGCGCATCGTCTCCACCAGTACAGTTGCTGCAGAGCTGTCAAGGAAGAAGTCCTGAAGAAGCCCTACATAGTTGGGGCAAAACGTCGACCAGAGAAACAACCAAGACGCGGTCCTACCCGGAAGACCTAGTTATAATGGACACTGGCCGCTGAAGCCTATGCACTGACAAGGAATCAGGTATTTTCCATAAAGGGACGATTAAACTGAGACAGAATTAAGACCATTATCAAATTAATTTACTTCACCTTCATTTACAAAATACAGTCGTATCTCATACCTTGTAGTCCCAGGAGGACCAGTATCTCCACACACGTGCTCATGTGATTCTCTACATTCACATGAGACTGAAGGACTGGTTTTCCCTCCTTAAATAGTCAATGTGATGTTACTGATGCCACAGTACAACATAAGTCATATCACGATATTCACATAGCTTTCTCTACCTTTCTTATAAAAACTACCCTTACAAAAGCTTTTTCTGACACTTAGGTATATATAAAAATGGAGGAAATATTGCCTTCTACCTAAAAATTAAATATCAAGATCTCACTGAAAATAAATGTTTTGAGGCTCTCTGAACCCCAAAAAGGTAGTTATAGAAAAGCGAGCATGCATATGTGAGAGACAGAAAAAAGTGGACAGTGAAAGGAAAAAAAAAAAAAAAAAAAAAACACACACACACACAATAAGTTCAGCATTTTCCAAAGATGAGAGATGATTCAAGAAAATCCTTCCATCCCAAATTGCCCTTTTTATGACAGAAAAGGGTTATATTTTTTATTTTTTTAATAATGACTCAATGATTTTTATTAAAATATCTATATTTAAGATATTTTCATAACAAGTAAGATGTATATGTTGAATTCTCTGTGAATATACTATGAAGATATCCTTATTCTGAAGGAATGTTGTAGCATTGAATTTTTCATTTCTGATCCTAGCCTTCAAAGTTTACATACCATGATCTGTGTTTGTTAGAACAATCTTCTATACTGATTACCCTTATAAATGGAAAACTGTTGTTGGAATCAAATAATACAGTGAAACACCTCTCAAAAGAACACTTACTAGAATCAACTTCAGCAATCTTTAATAGCTTCACATACCTCGAGAGTTGATCCAGTAATCAACAGCCAGCTGATGATGTGAGCTCATACTCATGATATATGTTTTGCAAAATAAATACTAAGTGAGTGAAGACAATTTTTGTTAGTGTAAAAATTGTTGTTTTGTTTTAGGTACATGTACGAGGGTAGATCGAAAAGTATTGCACAACATATTTTTTTTCTGCCATGGTATTGCAATTGGAATGTTGAAATTTCACACAGATGTAGTTTGAAGTTTTCTCTACAAATGGTTTATTTTTGTTCACTTCTAGTGAGAGAAGTCTGAACTATGCAACAAAGATGGCGCACATGCTACTGTCGTCCACACTTGAAGAGCAGCCAGGTGTAATTCGATTTTTATGGGTCAAAGGGCATAAACTGAATGAAATTTTCAGGGAAATGCATGGCATGTATGGGGAGGATTGTTTGGACCATAGCAATGTCTCCAGGTGATGTGCATTCTTACAAGTGAGCCATGTGAACTGATTCGCCACATTCTGGTGACCTATAATTACCAGTATTCATCAGAATGTCAGAACCATTGAAGCAGCAATTTTGGATGACCGGTGAGTGCAACTGCAAATCTTATCACAACAGTTCAACATTTCCTACTGTGCTGTGTATGATATCATTCATGACACACTGAAATTTCATAAAGTTAGTGCTTGCTGGGTGCCTAAGAACCTGATTGACAACCACAAAGGTCAGCAAATGATGACAGGCTTGGATCACTTAACAGCAGGACATGACCTTCTGTAAGAAATTGTCACTGGTGAAGATTAGTGCGCATACCACTAAATGCCTGAAATGAAGCACGCCTTTGCTGGAGTGGAAACATGCTGGGTCCCCAGTAAAGAAAAATTTCGATGTTAATCTACTGTGAAAGTGCTTGTCACTGTGTTCTGGGATATGAATGGTGTTTTATGTACTTTGCTGAACATGGGACTACTGTGAATGCTGCAGCCTACATAAAGACTTTGGCAAAGTTGCGTCATGCCCTTCGTGACAAATGCCACAGTGTTAATGGTGACGATGTCAAACTTCTTCATGACAACGTTCGGCCCCATGTTGCTGCTTCTGTTCATGAAAAAATCAATGCATATTATTTCGGATCTTACACCATGGATTTTCATCTGTTTGGCGCCATGAAGAAATTCCTGGCTGGTCAATGCTTCGCAACAGATTCGGAAGTTAAGTCAGCAGTCCTCAGATGGCTATATGCTAACCAAACAGACTTCTACGAACAGGGCATATTGAAACTGGTACCACGATGGGAGAAATGTGTTGAGAAACTTGGTGACTATGTCAGAAAGTAGATGAAAGATGCAAGTTCAGTTGTGAATTTTTTGTCTTTTAAATATTTACCTTTTTTATTGTTGTGCAGTTTTTTTTCGATCCACCCTCAATATAACAATTTTTTTTAGCATAGGATACAGCACATTACCATATTTTGTGTTCATTGTCATCACTACCATTATGCACTTCATCATTCTCACTATTTTCTTCACTTGCCTCCCACAATCATACTTGCAGCCATCCAGTACATTCGACTGAAGTTAAACAAGACATATACAATTAATTTTGAAGTTACAGATTGGAAATAGTGAATTGAAACAATAACTTGAAAAATTGTTTATAGTAAGTGAAGAACTAATGATGGAAACATCACTACGGTGGGAGGGTCCTAGTCTAAACTACAGCTTCAAGAAAATGTACAAGAAATTCAACTTAATTTTGGCTCTACAAATAAGTATATTGAAACTTTGTCTTGCTTTTAAACTATCACTTAATAACTTAGTTTAATTCCTTTCTTGGAAGTGTTGAAAACAGTGTTGTTATGATATAGGATAGAGGCAAAGTCTCTGAAACATGTTCCGGAATAATTTAAAAGTGTTGTTTAGTGTCATTAATCGACTCCCTTTAAACTTAGTTTAATGTTCACTGCAACTTTATTTAGCTCACACTGACATTTCATTAATATGAATAGTTCCTCTGTTCACTATCATTTCACTTTGTTTTCACATTTACTTCACTTTCTACACACTGTAGCATTAACAAATTACATCCAATGTAACTCATTCGCTGAAGAGTTGATACAAGATGTCTGTAATCTCTTGTGGAACAGCACTCAATGCATGCCAGCTGATGTCAAAAATTTGTTTAAAGAACAGCCTTTTCGTTGCACCAGGAAGACAGTTATTGAACTGCTCACTTACTAAATTTCTGAGAGTGCTCACTTATATAAGCATTAGAAATTTCCATAGAATGTTCAAGATGGAGAAACTTCTAGAAGGTTCTCGTAATCTGGTAGTAGCACTTCTAATGTTTATGGTGGGCAAGTGCACTGCTTATTTGTTTACTGTTTATACAGACCTCTCAATAACCTGGAGAAATTGCTTGCTTTTACCTTGAAAGACAGAATACCACCAGAACAGAAATGAGGGATTCACTTAACTGCGAAAACTGCAACATGGTGTAAGTAAAATGAAAAGGAACATTTGAATTAGAAGGAAAGAACTTTCAGGTATATTTCCAGTAACCAAAAATTGGCTGTATCGAACCACTTTTGGACTGTGAGCTATGACATCAATCCTAAAGTGATTTTATTAGAAATGAAAATATGTCCACTGAACTAATATTTTGGGAAGCCATCTATTTCCATGAAAGGAAAGAACATGTAATGAGTTATAAAATCTTGCCCTTGAATATTCTTATGAAACCAGATGACACCACTTCTGCAATCAACACCTTTAATATTGTCTCCAGTTTTGACATTTATATTAAGGCTGAAGACGGAAGCAGTTCTGAAATTCTGTTCCGAATTTGAATTTAAGTACATAAGGTAATGTCATAAATTGACTCAATCTTTAAAGTTAATACTATAGACAATGTTAATGTCAAAACAGAGGTAAAAGTTTTGGTACCAGGTGCTAGCTGTATTGTTGCAAATGGGTATGTATTTTAACAACAAAGGTGTGTAAAATGTCAAGTTAATGAACATAAGCTGCAATCTAACTTTTTGCAATTGAAACTGTTTATTTCAAGTCATTTTGTTAGATATTGTTACAATTTATGTTCGAACTTCAATATATATTTTTGTAGTGCTAGCCATTTCCAATGTTTGTTATTGGATGGAATTTTTAAATACATTTACTTTTTTCATGTGTAAGTTGCAATTCTTTTTTCTTATCATGCAAAGAGCATGGAATTTTAAGGGCATTACATATCAATTTGCCTTTTGATTATATAACTTTCCTTTAGCCTACTGAATCCTTACACTTGCAATAAGATATGTAATGAATGTTTATACCAGTTAACAGAAATAAATAAGAATAAACCTTTGGGAAAGTAGTTTGTAAATATTCATGTGAATATAACGTGTAAGATCTTCTCTTGTCATGCCAAGATCATCAAATTTCAAAGCCATCACAAAGGTATTCACATTAGCTATTGATTCTTCTATACCTGCAACAGAATGTGTAAATGTGTAATGAAAGTTTATTTCAGTTAACATGAAGTGAATTAGAAGGATAAGCTTGTAAGACTAGTTTGTAGAACGAAAAGAGTATGAATGAATATTTAGGTATACAAAAGAAAGACATGATTTCTGGGAATATAATGTCAATTTGTTGTTTTCAGAATCGTGCAAGGATGGAAGCATTTAGGTTGGCGATAACATCACCTTTAAAGGATGTAGAATTCTGGAGGCACATTTTATCAAAGAACAATGAATTAACAATTACAGTGAACGGACAACCACCCTTCATAAGCAACACAAGAGGAAGATCTATCCCCATGCGTCACATAGGGCCTAGGTGTAATTGTAACAGAAACTGTAGAACCCTTATGCAAGGCACAGAAACTGAAATATTTAGGAATTTCTGGGACCTTGGAGATTTTAATTCTCAAAATGCTTATCTCTATTCCTGCATAAGAGCGTTGAAGCCAAAGAGAGCATATCTCCATAAAAGGACAAAGGCTGACACCTCTCGAAGAGGGAACACTTTTCAGTATTATGTAAAAGTGAACGGAATCGACGTTCGAATCTGTAAACAGGAATTTGCTGCTTTACATGGTTTGCAAAACTCATATGGACGAATAAAGAATATTCAGCGAATGTTGACAACAGGAACGGGTGGTCCAAAGCGAGAGGGCAGGGGGAAGCCTACCTTTATACAAAATTTCATCTAGCAGATATTAAGAGTGTGTAGCCTTCATATCTCCAATGAACAGTGGAATATAATGTAAATTATATTACAAGTTAGAAAAGGTTGCTTTTGCTGCAGCTAAAAAGGCTGAATGATCTTCCAAAGTAGTGCATTGGTTTGTTATTAAAGTATGGGCTATCCAGTCTTGTGTGTGAGTATGAATTTAAAGCCAATGATAGCCTTACTTGAGTATATCTGTGGATTGGAAGTTTTCTAGTGGAGCATGTGACTTAAGTTTACATTCTGCTGACTCATTAGTCTTGTTGACTCATTCTCTCCCAATGTTGTTAAAACGAGGCAGTTTCAAGGCTGGTTCACAATAACTCGAGAACGGGAAGCAAAACAGCACACAGCATTTTGGTCTACAGTAACTCGGGAACAAGAATGGCAATGCATATTGATGACCATATGAATACTAAAGAGGAAAGTTAATTTTGTAGATCAAAATTTGATAGAGTAAAAATTTTGTAAATGCAGATCCATTATTATTTCTGATTCCTGTAGCTGTATCTAGCTTCCAACTTTTGTTAATTGCATACATTAAAGTATCTGTTATCCTTTATTGCTCTTTGTTAACTTATACCAGTTTTTGCTGTTCTTTATAGTTTTCTAAGCTGCAGGCAGTTTTGAATTATATCTAAACAAACTGTGTGTATAAGTGACACTTGCTAAAAGAACCAGTGCTCATGATTGGGGCTCAATTTACAGGAATTTTTTCTATTTCATTTTCCCAGCGTGCAGCTATTTCATGTCATAACCACCTTAAATAATATCTGCATAATATGGATCTAAAATGATGTCCTTGTAAATGAGAATAAGAAAGTTAAATTTGACTTTACCATACGGGGACCCACTAGAGCTTTCTGTTAATTCTGAGTACTCATAGAACTTGGTTGTTCTTATTCTGGTTACTGTTCATTGTTATTGTGAACCAGTTGTTTCTCGAGCTAAAGCCTCCAGTGTGCATAAGAGCTTAAATGGGTCTATACCAGTGAAAAAGTTGAAGAGATAGTCTTGAGCAAATGTTTCTTGTAAATACTAAAATGTGAATGAAAAAAAAAAAAAGATTTGATATGTAGCACTCACAACTTTTGTCTACACACACTTATACAGATTATTTTTATAACTGCTTTTCTTTTATATATTTTACATTCAGTGAGACAAAAATTTTTAGAAATGGTTTTATTGGATATCTCCTTATAGAACAATGGAAATAGGGAAATATATTAGGTTTAAGTCATAATCAAATCATTTTAGAGATGGTTGCTGTTCCCTGTACCTGACTAGAAGATAATAATAAATGTAAAAATGTCCATTATTTTAACTTTTTGTTGTCAGAGAAACGGTGGGACGATGTGTACAAATTATATGATGTAAATCGTGCATATGAGGAATTTTTAAAGACTATCACCCACTTCTTTAATGTAGCTATTCCCCTTAAAAAGTAAATGTAAATATTAGAAGAGCAAGTAAAGACTGGATTACTCAAGGATACTAAGTTCAAGCAAGAGACTTAGATTCTTAAATAAGTATGTTAAAGAGAATGCCACAATTCATGATTTCAGGGTGTTCCTGCAAAATTATAAGACAATATATAACAAAACCACTAAGCAAGCAAAAAGGTTATCAATAAACAAGCAAATATGTAAAGCAACTGATAAATCTATTGATGGAAATTATTAATTTCTTCACACTAGCCATATACAGGCTAGGGTATTGGATTGATAAAGTCAACATGAAAAATTCAATGCCACGGCCGGGATTTGAAACATGGACCTACTGGTTTCCGTCCAGTTGCTCTTACTCGTTGAGCTACCATGGCCAGTTTGCCGTCATGACATTAAATTCTCCAATTGACACATATATTTCCCCAGTAAACCACTAGGGACTCTCGCATCCGAGGTACACCGTTTTTGGCGACTTACTATTGTAAGTACTTGAGTCCTAGGCTTCATCATTTAACTCTTATTATTTAAGTTAATTGATGGAAATTATTCATTTCTTCACACACTTAACAGTTGTGTGGGTGTTTCATATCACATCTTTTGTTTCAGTTAGTTAAATTAGGTGTGAATTCTCTTCCAGCTCTCAGGGAAATAAATTAGTGTGTGCAATCATGTTTAAATTACTGTAGAGAATATTTTGCTATCCCAGCTGAATACAAAGTTATTTTATAATTGCTGTTTTATAGTATAAGCACTCATATTTTAATTTGTATGCTTTGACTCCATGAGTTTTTTTATAGAATATAATTTTGGATTTGATAAAATGTTTTAAAAATGACATTATGGAATATGAATATTGGAATGCTCAGAGTGGCAATTGTTTACAGATATGTATATTGATGGAGTTTTAGGTTAAAATGTTCACTCTTGGGTGTGGAAGAGGTTACTTAAGAGGTTACTTAAGTATAACAGTTTAAATACCATTGTATTAAATGTTAGAAGTAACAATTATCAGGTTAATAAATTACTTCACTAACTTTATAAATGGACATTGGATTTGTATGTATTAAAATATCTAAAATTTGCAAGTATTTGTGGTGTCAAAATCTTTAAAATATATACTAAGTATAGGTATGCAATTTTGAGCATGTACGTACTTTCTTAGATATACTTCCAGTCATAATTTGATTTTTGTTCACAATGATCATTTTCTCCAAATTCTCAAGTGTAAATTTATGAATTTATTGATTAATGTGTTTGTAAACTGAGAAGAATCTTCCCACATCTACAGACATATGCACAGACTTAGCAGGAAGGTGAGAGGAGAAGGCACTTTCTGCACCCCTTAACTTATAAAAAGAGGGGTATTGTCCTCCCAAAAATTTTAGTGAAGCGGTCTGTTCTTGCCCTCAAAAAAGCAAACTAAAAAAGAAAATATGTTTAAATAGATCAAATGGAATTACAAAGGATTACTTTTATTTCAAATATGCAATTCAACTTCAAAAGTAGTGAAGATGCAAACTAAGCTCCAGTTAAATTGGATCAGAATTGCAGTCCAGAAAGAATGAATTATGTCAACATTTTTCCTGTAATAGTAACATACGATTACACCTTAAATATCTGCTATCGTTTTCAAAGTAAGGTGTGATACAAAATGTAATTAATTTTTATGTTATGAAAAATTCACTTACTGAATTCATGTTCGTTCCACTTGTTCTCTATCCTTACATATAAATGACGCAAGCTTTTGAAATTACGTTTCATTCGTGTGGCCATGGGTTGAAATTCCGTGTATTTACCTAAACCTGCTGTTAATAACTTTTATTGTGAAGAACTTATGAACTTGAGTCATAAGTGGGAAAGAACTTTGTTTTAGTAGTATTTACTTACTTCATATGTTACCGCAGATAATGGACATTGATGATACATGAAATGAAATTATATTTCATGAAGGAAGCATTCCAGGCCTAAGTTTGGGATACCTTCCCAGCACTGTCAATTATGATTACTAAGGAAAACCTGGAAAAAGCTAAGGCAGAAAGGTCCTGGTAGCAATAGCACTACAGACCACCTAAATATTATGCAGGCTTCAATGGCTGTTGTCCATGTGAAGATCTCTAACTTCCAGTATGGGCCGCATTGTAGCATACTTATTGTATGTTTCGCTGGACGTGTGTTCACAGATGAGGCAATGTGTTTTAAAATTAGAAATTTTTAAATATGTATAATATGTGCTCAATGCATGGAATAATTATAAAATATACCAATACTTATATGCATTATAAAACTGTACATATAGGCACTAAAAAACGTGAAATTAATTGCACATCACTAGCAAAAACAAACTAAATTGTATATGCATACAAATCCAATGTCTAATCATAAACAAAAAATGTAAGTGAACAATTAAATTGTCAAGGTATGCTTGTGGAGCAATCATAGATGCCAAACATATTCTTATTTTATAAAAAGTGTATATTTTTGTCCTCATATTAAAATAGAAAAACTTGCAATCTGATCAGAATAGTCTCATTAATATCAAACTCCTTATAGGATATCTAAAATTATAGTTTGACACATTTTAGTCATAAAATGAAAGAAAGGAAGTATAAAGGGTTGTGGCACAACTGTAATTTTTATGCAGCTCTTTGAAGATGTTTATTCTTTGAAGAGATGGTGTTAAAATATACAGAATGTATTATTATTTATGTCAATTATTTCAGAGCCCCCCTCCTCCAACGTCAGCATAGTGAAACAAAATTCATATGAACATGGGTCTGAAAATCATTTATTACTAAGTTACAAGACAAAATTGAAGCTAACACAATTTGCTCTAAATGGCCTCCTCCTCCTATGGAGCATACTCTACATCTGCATTCCATGCTTATTCCATACTCTGCAAATTCCCGGAATATTTCAGATATCATCACATCCAGAGGCACATCATCAGTTTAAATGATGCAACTCATTTCTGATAAGCTGTAGTTACACTGAAAAAACTATTTGTAGTCATTAAATTATATTTGTAATCATTTTTGAACACTATCACATATTTATTTTAAGGAACTAGTTTTAGAAGCCATTGCTTCTATTTTCAACCACATCGATCTATCATCTGTTGTCGTCTGCTGTCTTCTCTTTGGTGGTGGAACTAGGAACTTCTTTATCAAATTATCGACTAGTGGGATTTCAAAGTTCATTTACTCAGTCCTTATTTTTTCATATTAACATGTTTTCCCATGTTGTCAGTTTGTTTTGGTTTATAAGAGCTGCTGACTTATCTTTCTGCTTCAATTTCATGCTTCTAAAACATTATTTGACTCTAGGTTTTAGGTTTCCTTTAGTTTGACCTATGTAGCATTTTTCACAATCCTTACAATTATTTGGTGTATTTCAGATCTATTGATTGGTGTGATTTCTATCCGTTTGTAGTTACCAAAGATGATATTTTGTTCTTTAAAGATCTTTTTGAATTTATTAAATGTTTTAGGGTGGTACATGAATCCACTGAATATGCTATTGCTTTCTTTTTTAGTGAATGTGCTTGTTTCCTTAATGGTGTTTTTTAGCTTAGCTTATTTAATTTTCTTAAAAACAATAATTTTGCTGTATCCATTTTCTTCTGCTATGTGAATATGCTTTTTGTTCCTTGTAGTATTCTGCTTTATCCATGGGTATGTTGACTACTCTGTATGTAAGATTGTATATGTTTATGTAATTTTCTGACTGTGTTGGCTTCCTGTAAATTCCAAATTTTATTTTTGTGTCATTTCTGATGATATTTAGGTCCAAGACTACCTTTTCTATTGTGGATTTGATAGTTTTTCCTGCAGATTGAGTAGTTTTAATATATCATCTAAATGCCTATTTGGAACAATTGATTGAACAATGAAACATTCAAAGATGTCATCAATATATAGGTACCAAATCTTGTAGATCCATGAGATGGCCATTTTTATGTGTATTTCAAATGAACTCAAGAATAAATTTGTAGTTACATCTTTACATTCAGTTGTGGAAGGAAGAAGTAGAGTCTAATAGATAATAGTATCTAATGATTCCACCCCAAACGTTTAGGCAGAACCTCTGATGATATCCTCTGTGGTCTAGGGGTAACGTACTAGCCTTTTCCTGAGGTCACGGGTTCAAATCCTGGAGGGTGATAGATTTTTTCAGGTACAAAGATTTTAAGCATTGCCTCCTTAGAAAAGAAAGCAAAGCCAGTGATCCCATGCCCTAAATTTACAGCTAAAAAAAAACCCTTAAATCTGCTTAAGAGACCTGTGAACAAAATTAAGTAGTCTTTCATATCCAGAAAGAATGGGACGCTGAGTACCACAGCAGTTAAAGAGTATCCATAAATAAATAAACAATTTCTATTAATGTCTTTCCTATTGTACTTCATGAGGATTTTCATAGGCCCAATTATGAGTATTATGAAAATTGAAGATACCATCTCAAGTAAACCCAGCCTCATCTGTGAGCCAGTGCACTTATAAGTAAGTCACTAACGTAGCAAATTCTGTAATATGCTATGGCAGAAAGTTCTTAATTCAAAGTGTACCACATTCAATTCTTGCACCTGATGAAGATGGTAAATGCTACACAAGGTTTTCATGCAAAATTCTCTAAATATTCACATGACTAAGGCCTTCCCTTACTGCAATGCATCTTGTGCTATCTGATGGGTTTGCATTTACATCAAGAACTTATTTATAGTCAGTACTTTGTACCTTCATTATTCTCCCGGTATCCAAAACATTCCTCTCCTTGAGCCACTCTCTCAAGTGTTGGTGACTTTTGTGAACAAGGTAACTTGATGTTGGGATACCCTTCTGCATAACTCTCATCTGCAAGGCCATACATATAGTGCATGTTGTTCTGCCATTTGTGCTCTACCGCAGACAAAGCAATCAAATAATTGATGGGACTACAGTTAAATTCAGTAAATTATTATTAATGTTTGCTCTGCAACAACAAGCAAACAGAATATATTCTGTGGACAACAGTTTAACTCAATTATTAATTTGTTGCTGTTCAACATTCAATCAGTGCAGAGCAATTTAATTCAATTATTAGTAACGAAGAATTTTCAGACTCGTGTTCATTTGCATTTTTTTATTATTATTTTGATTTTGGTAGGGCATCCCCAAAATATTTGACACCTTAAAAGATACATGCTATAAAATAAGTGTAAGCAACTACAACCCATTTTAAATATTCAACAGTTTCTCACAAAAGACAATAACAAATATACTGTGAAAGTTTCTGGCAGCACTCCAATATAAGTGACAGTCATTTTGTTCTTTTCATTTGGTTGCTAATAGCAGTAACAATTATCTGCTACAAGGTACTAATTGTTATTTTAACAGATTGGATTATAGTGGCAGATGTTGACAAGTACTGTATGTTAATTAAAGAAATGAAATTTCATACTGTAATGGTACTCAGTATGTTTTTGTAATTTATCTATTGATGCAAAGTTATACCAACAACTTTCCTTTTAGTATAAACAGCATTTTGCATAGTTATGTAGCTACAAAATGTTCATGTAAAAATTATCCAGCATATGGAGTGTTTGGAGGCTGCAAGCAGCATTCCCACTTTTTCATCCTATATTGAGCATTGCTTTAAAGCAGTGCAATGATTGAGCTCTGTCATTTTAGATTAGATTAACTCAAAGATGGAGTTGGGATATATCCTAACTAAAACCTAAAACCTGGAGGTCTATTGTTCTATCTTCATTGTTATTAGTTAAGTACCTTTAACAAACGATTATTGTAGAGTCGCATTATAGCCGATGATGTGAACGATGGTTCGCGAAACATGTCCTCAATATAGGTACATAAGTGAAGCTGATGTGTAATAAATACGACTCATCTATAATTTAATAATTATTTTGCTTCACTGTGGTGTTCCAATACAGTTAAATTTCGATTATTGTACTATTTCCTGTGAAATCATATGTTGACCAGTCACTCCTCTTTGTCCAGTAGTTGATTGTATGAGAGGTACTTTTTCTCTTCATCGCATGTCATCCTTCATGGGGTAACATGTTAACCTCTGGTTCCTGATGTTCTAAATTCAAATGTGGTGAGGGGGGGTGTGTGATTAATTCTTTCAGGCATACAAATTCTAGCAGACTTTCCTCGAAAAGAAAGTAGGAAGTGAAATCATGGACCAATATCTTAGATAAATGTCACTTAAAAAAAACTCAAGCCTCTTAAAGAGTCCTTTGAACAAAATTCATTCATGCTTATTATAGAATAGGGCTCTTGAGAATCATAGCTGTAAAAGAGCATAAAATTAATATAACCTGCAAATTGTGTTTACCTTAAAGATATACACAAAAGTTTTTCTTAGTCTACTTGCAAAGAGCCTATTGTTAGCCTCATTTGTGACCTAGTGAGATTTAAATCATCTTTAAAAGTTATGAGAGGCACTATTTATATGTTGAACCTAATAATTAAAACAAAGTAATTTCTAGATATCGAGATTTAACTGTATTGGAACACCACAGTGAAGCGAAAAATTATTAATTTGTAGATGAGTCGTATTTATTACACATCTGCTTCACTTTCGTACCTATTTTGAGTACATGTTTCGCAAATCATCGTTTGCATCTACGGCTCTTATGAGACTGAGAGAGCCATAGATGCAAACGATGATTTGCGAAACATGTCCTCAAAATAGGTACGAAAGTGAAGGAGATGTGTAATAAATACGACTCATCTACAAATTAATAAAGTAATTTCTGATTGAAAATTGCTTTATTGTTTTTCAAAATATTTTCCTTTATGATCAATAAACCTTTGCATCCATTTGAACTATTTGTCAAAGCATTTATTCCAGTTTTCTTGAGACACCTCCAAAGCATGCTTTTTGAAAGCATCAATGGCTGCTGCTGTCGACAAAAATTGTTGTCCATGCAATTTATTCATGATGTTCAGGAACAAAAAAAAAAGTAATTGGGTGCCAAATCAGGGCTTTATGGCAAATGATCCATCAGTTCGATTTTGTGAGCCTTCAAATACTCTTTTGGTAGACAAGATGTGTGTGCACTCGCATTGTCTTGAAGAAAAGCGATCCTGCAGTTCTTGTTAGTTTTCCTTACATCACTGAAGGCTTCTGGCAAACAAATGGTTATGTACCATTCAGCATTGACCTTACATTCCTCTATAGGCACTGTTGCTATATGGCCAGTTTTTCTAAAAAAGCAGGCAGCTATTTGCTTAGAAGTGCTTCAGGTGTGAACTACTTTTGATGGATTTGCTTCATCTTGAAACACTCATACAGTCGACTGCTGTTTATGTTCTGGCTTATATGCATGGATCCATGATTCGTCACCTGTTACAATCTTGTCTTTTGAGACATCGCCATTGTTCTTCTTGAGTATTTTTGTACACCAATTGACACAAGCAACTTTTTGAGATTGCGTTGAATTATGTGGGATCCAACAAGAGCAAACTTTTTTCATGGCTAAATAATCATACGATTTATTTTTGTTACAAATAATTATATTTGTGTAGTATTTGTTACTCCACTGTTACTAGCTTCATTTTTACATAATTATACAATATTTTATGTATGCTAGTGGAACTAATAGGAGTTGGTAGGATTGCTTCAATCTCACAATATGTTGCATGACCTTGCATTATTAGTTTACACATAGCTTCAGTGTTTTCTGGCACAACTGATTTTAGATGACCTTCACAAACTTCATCATTGAGCAAACGACGACCACAATTAAATTTGTTATTCCAGCATTTCACAGCGGCAATGTTAGTAGATCAATATGCACTCTTGTCTTGATAATCCACGTTGAAAGTTGTAATAAATCATTGCACAAACATTTTCACGAGCTAATTCCATATTTTTGTTAACTATATTGTCAAGTTAATGTAAACAAAACAAATGACGCTCTATTGACAAAATGTCTGAAGTAGATTATGGCCAACTATGTCAAACTTTTCATTGGAAACATCACAACATTCAGGGTTGCCAAGGTTAAAAATATAAATAGTGCCCCTCATAGAGCTGATGTCTTACTCTTATGTCTGTGAAAATCCAAAAATTTACTGTTCCCTTCTGATTGCTTTAACGTTTCTACAATATACTCAGAACATAAAACATATTCTGCATGTACAATTGTAATAAGTTTTGTCAAACTGTTATTGAGTTATTAAGTTGGTTTTATTCATAATCACTTTTTAATATGGTATTATGTAGAGTCCCTTGGATTTATTGTATTGCTTCCAAAGTTTTAATTTGAGCTTAATATACAACTTAAATCCTTGTGCATGTGTTTCGTAAAGGTAACTAGGTATGATAAAAATAATTTTTTGTTCTTTTAAATTCTTCATTTTAGTTATAGAAAAGAAATTAGTTCCAGCTGAACTATTTCATAATTCTTAACTAATACACAACAATTTTTAAATTATAATTCCTGAAGCTCTCCTGCAAATTTCAGGTGAACAAGTTCTAAACTGTAGTCCAAGGAGCATATTGAGAAGTGAAGAAATCTGGAAAAAGGATTGTGAAAAATAGAATTTAAAGTACCTTACCTAATATTTCAGGATCAATTAATTAGCCATTTGTGACTTCAAAATATTGTATATTAAATATCTGATTGTGCGGAATGAAAGTATATGTTATGAGTATAGTAAAACCAAAGGGAAAAAAAATCATTACATATATTGCAATAAAATATAATAATTTGTTGCAAACTTCACTTAATTTCTTAGGAAATTGTAAATTCTTATAAAGATGAATAAAGTTTGTAATAAATTATTATATTTTGTGATAATATTTATATTGCCTCACTGGTATTAGCTTTTTTTTTTTTTTTTTTTTTTTTTTTTTTTTTTTTTTTTTTTTTTTTACATTTCATTTGTACATTCTTATCAAATTTTGCCGATGCATTCTCCAAGGGAATACTAAATACTTGCTCATTATTGAGGAGAACTTCAGCGAGGGTCTTCGTATTCCATTAGGAAGGTCCAGGCTTAAATTCACATTGGGGTTTTCTTCGTCAGTTTTGTCAGTTTGGTAAGTGAATGTGAGTAGGATATATCTATAATGCCCCAAACTTTTCCTTTCATTTGGTAATATGGCTCCAAGGACAAATATTAGTATAAACTTCGGTAAATGTTGCACAGTTTATCTGGAAGAAGTATTTGCTATCTTGAATTGTGCTCTAAGAGGATTTGAGAAAGGTTATCATAGTATATATACTCTTATCCCCACAAATAGTAAAAATACTTCAAAAGCACTCTCCTTATACCAGGTAAAATCAAAATTGATTTGGAAATATGTAGTGCCCTGTTTGCTCTAGTATCTCACAACTGACTCGAAATGCACTGGATGCTGCAGCATCAGTGCATCTGTGGAAATGAAAAAGCATATCAGCTGGCTAGAAAGGATACTGAGATACCTCATATTTGTCCAGATTCAGTACACATATTCAGTAAATACATGGATTAGGTAAACAAGGTAAAATCAAAATTGATTTGAAAATATGCAGTGCCCTGTTTGCTCTAGTATCTCACAACTGGCTCGAAATGCACTGGATGCTGGAGCGTCAGTGCATCTGTGAAAATGAAAAAGTTTACCAGCTGGCTAGAAAGGTTGCTGAGATACCTCATATTGGTCCAGATTCAGTACACATATTCAGTAAATACATGGATTAGGTAAACACACCAACTCAGGTGTCAAACTTGTGCTGGACAAAGGCAAGCAAGGAAACTGACTTTTTCCTCATCTGTGCTGAGTTTGGACATGGTCATGTCGCAAAACATCACATCAAGAATATTGAACCCATCTGTAATGTGTACAAAGGAATGAGCCCATTGCCTGCATAACCTCTTTGACTGCCCATTCTCCTTGCCATTCCTGTAACTTGGGATGATGTAGAAAAGGATGCTCCAGCTTGTTCAGGGTACAAATTTTTAGGAAACAATGAAAGTATTCTTTCTAATTGGATTTGACAATAAGTCTTTTAAGTTGATTTAATATTTTTAAGTTTTGCTATATGATAACTTTGAAATTGCATGCTCTTTGCATGATGATGGACTGGATTGGACTATGCTATGGAGTGGATTCGGCGCAGAGACCCAAAGTTGGTCTGTTGTATTTATGCCCCCAACTGGGACACCCTGGGAGGAAGGAGGAGGCAAGAAAAGAAAGAGGGCGGTGGTCCCAAGGAGCCGTGACATTGCAGCTGGAAACTCCCAGCAGGCCAGTACAACTGGCATCCCACCCTGCTGTACTCGGGAAACGGCCCCACTAGAACAGGTTCGGAGACCAGAGACTATCCTACCAGAGGAGGAAGTTTTACCAAGAGCATATCATCTTGCCATGCAACACCGAGACAACTGCTGACACTTATACACTAAAAGAGATCACCAGATGAGAGATGTGAAATGATAATGGAGGGACCGGAAATCCCTGAAAAACCCATGGGTCAGAGGTTGGCCACGGGAGCAGAACCTGGGCTTGCCAAATGCGGACCACAGACGAATTCGCCTGAGCCATCCCACTCGGTATGATTAAAAGAATGAATAACTTTTGAGTTGAGAAACTAATAAATATTTGAAAATTGAAACCAATAACAAAGAATGTTTTAGAAATGATTTACTTCACTAGAAAATGTATAGGATACAAATTATGTGCTTTAACAAGATCTACACTTTTTGTACTGCAAGCTTTTATCAATATCTTACACTGTGGTATTTGCACAAAAGTAATTCAAAATTTAAAGTACTTCAGAACCTACTCCTAGAGAATTAAAGACATACATTTCATTTCATATTTTATTTTAAATAGTTTATGAAAATATTTAAACATGTATTTTAATCAGAATTGTAGAGACATTTTTGAGAAAATCAATATTGTAAAAAAGCTGCATTTTACTGACTTTTCAAGTTTAAATCATGCTGCTCACATAACAATTAAATTGAGTTTTGTTTCTGTTTGGATGCTCTTTTAAATTCTTTGGTTGTCAGCATTCCATTCCTCTTTTGGGAACGAAAGCTTAATTTTGCTCAAAGGCCTCTGTATCAGGCTCCAAGTTCTTTTACTAGGGTGACCAGACATCCGGATTAATCCAGATATGTCCTCTTTTTAATAGATTTGTTCAGTTGTTCAAGCAGATTTTTTGAAAACCATTAAATGTTCTTTTAAGGTTAATTTGAATTTTTTTCCTCCCATGGATTTCGAAACTGAAGAATTTGAGTTAAAAGAGGACATATATGGATTAATCCAGATGTCTGGTTACCCTATCTTCTATGTACCATAAATATATGACACAGGACCACCGGCTTTACTTCCCTTCTGAAAGAAGCCATCTAAAGGGTTTTTACGCCTGAAGAAATGCATTGCCCTCCCCCAGGTTTGAGCCTGTACTTGGAGAACCTGAGGCTAGCATGCTACCCTTAGACTACAGAAGACGATCACTGTTCAGAAATACACACAGTGACATTTTATTAAAAATGCTTTTTATTCATTTGCACTTAAATTGGGCATTTTAGGCGAAATCTTGGTATCTACTTTCTGGAGGGAATGCAATACTTCATTTACTTACTCTAGGTAAGCAGTAGCGAAAGTAATAAGTGAAATCTGCATTACTTTTATTGTAGTTTAGAGGTCTAAACTCTAGTTATATTGTTTTAATAAAAAATAGCTATTTGTTTATTACTGGGGGTTGGAACATAAGAAGTGATTGCCTCATTTTTCTCTCTTCAATATCAGACTGACAACATATAGTACCTAGTTAGTGTTCTGTGGCCCGTTTTATTAGGACTATTGGACTTGAATAACTCCATTGTATAAAAGGCACAAAGGGCTCTAAGAACCTATGTGCAGATCTCTAGCTAGACCCCTCAGTTTATCATCATTCAGCGCAACTCTGTCTTTGGGTATTTACTGTCATGTTTACATATAGTTAATATACTGTCTTAACTAAAATTTTAATTTTATTTTTTTATTCTATGTTCTTAACTGTTGAACTTATTGTATTTTCCTTTTGAGTATCGTCTTAGTAAGCATGTTTGTGTTGGACAACTGATAGGGATAGAGGAGACTTAAATATTGCACAAAAGCAAAACTATAATGGTGAAGTTAAGCTCACATTTTTTCCGGTAACTGTTTATATACTTACATAGTTCACATTTGTGTCACTTTTGAGTACATTCTTTAAGTGACCTTAAAAATAAAGTTGTGTAATCTTTTAATAACCAAGGTTTAAAAGGTGCATAAATGAGCTCAAGACCCTTTGCAATTAAAGCTTGCTAATAAAATTTAGCTTTTCAGGATAAAGAAGGTCTTATCAGAGCAATAGGCATATGAGATTCAAACAAAGGACTTACAAATTTACAAGCAATCATTCTAATAGCAGTCTCTCATGGGGGTTGACAATAATAAATCAGTCACAATTTTCCGCCCAAGGGTAGAAGATTTTTTTTTACAGTAATTCCAGCTTCTTCCATTCTCCCCAGTTTTATAATTTTAGTGCATTATTTCAATCTTTATATTACCTGGTACAAAAACTGAGAAAAAACTAAGATGTGCTAATACCTTAAATGGTATGTATGAATGATCACAGGATAATTGTGAGTTATCAGAATTTAATTGATTTTATTTTTGAAGGGAACTAAAAACCTAATATGCAGGTTGCAAAGATGTGAATCAATAAATTCTGAATGTTCAATTTGCTCTTGGAATTGTGAAATTATATATTTATGATCTGTTGAATAGAAACCAAAATAGATAATATTGTTGAAGTATATAATTCAAATGTTAATAGGTAACCAGAACATTTTCAGAAACTACATACTTATGATGAAATAAAATGTCACGTTTTTACCAATTCTGTGCTTGGAAATAATTTTTAATAATTATAAATGTATTTTAATTTGTATGTAGAGGGTTCACAAGATGTCTTCTGAAAAATATACTAGAAATAAAATAAAATTCGCGGGAAATTGTATATATGAAACAGCAGTTTCGTGCGTGTTTGCATGGTAGAGTGGTTCCTAACCGGCAAAAGGGCAATTAATTAGATACTGTGTTCCCGGGTTTCCTTTCTCAAATTGCAGTAGTTTAATTCGTAATTTAAACTGTAAAGAATGTTGAAGAAAATTAAAACACGTAAAGTGACAGTAAGTTTGTTAATAGAACGTTACATAAAACACATGGTTATACATGAGTGTAAAGAGCACAAATAAATGAAAGAAAAATGTGTAGTGGCTTCTCCGATTTTGAAAGCGAAATACGCGGGTCTGGTTCAATTAGTGAGTGGTGAAGAAAATCGAGCAAATTCAACATTCCCTGACTGACATGTTGGTAGCCTTGGGATGCAATCATGGCGTGTTGCATATAACACCGCTTCTCTCTCTGTGTATATTGTGATAATTGACGCATTTCATGATGAAAACATAAGTTAAGTGTGGTTTATTTTGAAGATTAATAACGCTTACAAGCATAAAATGTCTTCCAAGAGGTGAGTGTAGAATTTTTAAGTTATCCCTGTTATGTTGCCTCTTAAGGACTAGTACTTGTTCCATGTAGCCACTTTTAATTTTTTTCTGGGATCTCCGGGACTCGTTTTCTGCTTTAATGTAAATTGACGAGGCCAATATATTTCCTGAATTTTCTACATTTTTTACGGAAGGTCCTACGACTGTAAGTTTAATTGGGAGTAGAGGTTATGGTTGTATCTATTTGTTTATGTAGTGTCTCAGAAATGTTTACATCCGTCGTGTTGTATTCTGTGCATAATGTTATTATTTGTTCTGTGTTTAATTTGGAAGATTAAACTTACTGTTGTTAATGAGTGTCTTATTAAAATTGTTTGTCATACAGATGTACATTCTGGTAGCTGTTATGTTTTTAAAGCAGCACTGAGAATGTGAACTTTGAGTTTTCTGATTTAACACCTTGTCATTGTGAACTATGTTACAGTTAAGCCATGGTGAATTTCTGAATGTAATAACACATAGATTTTATTTAGTTTGAAAGCTGTCACGTACATTCAAAGTACACTAGCTATTTCCTGTCTCTCTTTTCCTCTCAGTGACATAAGGAAGGAAATATTAGTTTATTGTGGCTAAACTGTCACATAGGCTATTAATAAGCTGAATTGGTTACAGCATTGTTTATAATTGCCCACCATTTATGGGAGGAATAAATGTAATATGCTTACATACTACCAATTTAATGAATTGTTCAAGTTTGTTTACTAAAATTAAAATGAATGCAGAGCTTATGCCTAGTTTCTTGGTGGTTACAAGAAAAGCACTACAGAAGAAAACACAATGTTTCTGTGCATGCAGTGCTAGAAAACATTCATTGAGGTGTGAATTTACTTTAAAATTTGATGGCTATAATTCCTATTGTAGTACATGAAGTTACATGATTTTGAATGTATTCATTACGTTTCTAATAATAATGCTTGGCCTTAGAAATGTTTGCCTAAGGTATGAAAATATTGAATATGGCAAAGCAAATCAGTGAAACTTTTAATGCAGGTTATTATGGGCTGTTACCTAATTTTATAACAATGGAAACTTTTTCAAGTTTTATAACACCTCTGGTGTTAGTTTATGTAACAGATTCACTTTAAATGAAGAACGTACCAAGAAATAAATATATTTTAATTGACTTTTATCAAAATTTGTTTCCAAATGGAAAATTGAAGGAAAGCAGAACATTTCTCTTCAATGTGACATGACTAGAGACAGGCAAAATATGAAATTCTACCATGCTTGCTGTTGGTAATCGAAAACTACTTTTACCTTTTTTGCTGTGCAAAATTCAGTGAATGTGAAAAAAAAAAAAATCATGTTTAATAATATTTTGGTAAAATCTTCATATTTAATGAAAATCTTCAGATTTTATATCATTTATGATTTTTCACTTTAAAAATGATTTTCATTAGCAAATAAACCTGTCTAGATGCATACTATTTAGGGAGTTTTCCACCACTACTGATTTCCAGCTGGGTGAAAAGTCATGAGAGGAATGTACTAGCTGCACAGTTCTGTAGAATGAGTGACAGCAGATTAATTTTGAGTATTAATCAGCACAGTACATATCAAGTAGAGAACACATACCTGCACTGTAGACATTAATAGGGTTTTGTAGAGGTAATAGCATATTGCACATGTAAATACTTACAATGAACTTCACACAAACCATTAAATTGTATGAGGTATTAATTGACAGATGAGGAATGTAAATATTTGCTGGGTAGTAAAGTTTATAGTGCCATTTTATAATTAGTATTCAGCAAGGATATAGGAACCAGTAAATTTCTTTTATCTGAGTTATCTAAAAATTTTGCAGTGATTAAGATCTTTAAATTATGTGTCAGTTGTTTATTTCATTGGTATGTTATTATTAAATAACAATAAGTAATAAGTCAGCCTGCTGCATGCTGATTAGGTTTAAGATGTTTTGGTTTTAAAATATATATTTAATATTTTATAATATTTTTCCTAAATATTCTCATATCTTGGCAATTTTTTTCTTCATATTTTGCCTAACTCTACTTATGACAGTTCACTTTGGAAATGAGAGTGCTGTGTTGGTCTGTTGATATAAACTTCCAGCAAGCATGTTCAACAATACAGCATACTTTTAACATACTGCTCTTTGTAGTTGAAGGTCAGAGTTGTGCGAGTAAATTACCTTTACATATTTTATGTATGCTTTATATTTAATTTACATAGGCAGAAAACTATTTTCTACACAAAATAAAAACCTTAACATTTATTGATGTTGAGATTCTAAACTTCTGGATTTTAAATTTATGAATGCTCTGACATACAAAATTTAATGTTTTATTAATGGATGCCTCTTTTAACTGTCATGGCTCTCAGCTTCCTATTCTATATTGGGCATGAAATACTGCCTAATTTATATGTTGTAAATCTATGACACATGACCAATGGCTTTACTTCCTTTCTCAAGAAAATTTATAACTGAAAAATATTCATCTCTCCGCTAGGTTTGAACTCATGACCTTGGGGACCAGAGGATAGCATGTCATTCCTGGCCCAAGGATGACAATGCTCTTGACAATACAAAAGATGTACTATTCAGCTGAGCTTCTGAATGCTTTAATTTTTGGTTGTGTACCACATAAAGTTTAAAACAAATCCAACCTGATGGCAGGATGGGTGCAAAATGCTTACTTTCCATAACAGTTAATGAAATTATGCCTGTTTGGAGGATTTTAGTAACATGACGTCCAAATTAATTGAAAAAACTATTTGTAGTCAGCTTTTAACACTGTCATTTACATTTTTATTTTTTGAGGGATTAGTTTCAGAAGCTGTTGCTTCCATTTTGAACCTTGAAGGTCCAACTATCATCTATTGTTTGTTGTCTTCTCTTGATGGTGGTTCATAGTGTTGTCCACCAGAGAGAAGACAGAGGCAACAACAACGGGCAATGGAAGCAACAGCTTCTGAAACTAGTCCCTCAAAAAATAAAATTATAAGTGAGTATTAAAAATGTACTACAAATAGATTTTTCAGTTATTGAAATATTGTTGCTAAAACATAAGTTAAGTGTATTTCATTGTTTTGAAGCACTCACTTTGTAAATGTAACTGCTTATAGTACGTCCAGATGAAGAGCTGAACTATTACTTTGAGGGGTGGCTGACTAGAAATGGAATCCCAGTCAACATGGTTGCTGAACTGCAAGCACTAGTTTCTAGGGCTGTCTGTCCAATGGTTTGGCCACCTCCACAGTATCTTCAACAGATGTGTCTGATGTAGAACAGGAACATGTTTGGATGCTTGTCTACTGCAGATTCTTCTATAAGCTTTTAAGGCATAATTTTGTTTTTAGAAATCAATTCATCCATGAAGCATTAAGAACAGCTTTTAATTTTACCTTTCCCATTAATTAATTTAGTTCTCCTGAAGCATCCTGAATTCATCTGTCACCTTGATACATAATTACAAATTGCATTCAAAGAAAGACCATGAGTAATACTTGTTAAAATCTGCTGCTGAGATACTAACATATTAAGGCAGCTTGTATCTATACCACACAGTTTTTGGAAAAAAAGATTCTGAATTCTTTTCTTCTCTGACACTTCGGTTGTGTGAGCTTATAAGGGAGGTCTTATTAAGAAGGTTCTGGATTAATAATACATGATAAGTGAAGATAATATCAGTGAAACAATACAAATACTACAATAATATATAATTATTTGTTACAAATAATGGGCCAATAGATTTAATGATTTGCGAGAAAATATATGTCTTAAAAAATAAAAATTCCATGATGAATTTTGAAATATCGCCAGTCAATTGTCAATAAATTTGTTTTACTTTCAGAGGTTTCTACTAAATATAAAAATAATCCATTACCTAGTGGCAGTAACAATGGCAACAGAAATGACCATATTTGCTGAGGATGTAAAACTGGTCCTGAATAATGTGAGGAATTTATGATTTCTTGAAAAGAAAGGCGAAGTATGTAACAAATAATTGTATATTATTGTAATAAGGTTCTGAATTGTTTGCAAAAATGGGTTTCTCCTTGTTTTTGAAGAAGAAGAAGAAATCCATGGATGCACTTCTAGTCACTGACTATTTCTATTACTCAATTTCTGCCACAGCATTAATGGTCACTTCCCATTACGTTTTATTAAATACCAGCTCATCTTTCTATTTATTTAGTAAGGTATTAACTTCTTATGAGTAGGGCTATGATATAATGAAGCACAAAATTAATATAATTTTGAGTCAAACTAGTACTCACTCAATCCTCCATATATTGTCAATGTATACCTAGACACATTTTGTTAGGACATTCCTAACATCCTCAGCTAATCAAAACTCAATAGTCCACATTAGCTGAGGATGTTATGAATGTCCTAACGAAATGCATTCTAGATAAACACTAGCAATATATGAAGCCTCGAGACTAGTTTGACTCAAAATTATATTAAGGTTTAACCATTACAGTATTTCAAGAATATCACATGCAAGAAGAAAATAAATTGAGTTTTCATTTATGGACACTCCTTAATTGCTATGGTTCTCAGTGCCCCATTCAATATTGGGCGTGAAAGACAACTTAATTTTGCACAGAAGTTTTTTATCAGGTTTTCTACAACCACTAATATATATCTATCACACTAAACCTACAGCGATTGGGATTTCATTATAAAGGGGATTCGTTACGTAGGCCACCATGCTGGGTCCATTGTTCCTATGCCCCCAAGTGGGGACACCCCTGGGAGGAAGGATGACGCGAATGAGACAGATGGCAGCTGACCCAAGGAGCCACGACATATGAGTCAGTTGGAGAATTTAATGTCATGTCGGCATGTTGGTCATAGTAGCTTATCGGTTAGAGTAACCACACAGAGAGCCGGGAGATCCGTGGTTCAAATCCTGGCTATGGCATTGAATTTTTCAGTCTGGCTCTACTCATTCAGCCCTTAGCCCTTCCATACGGCTAGTGTTGAAGAAATAATTGTTTCCATCATTTTAACAATCTTTATAAAATTACGGTTAAATCAACCTTCAAATTATATTTCTGTAACAGCTCTTAGTAAAATGCATTATAGTACATTAGAAGACTTGTACATATTGTACACTTATTATGTTAATAGCTCTTTATTTAAGCATATTTTATGGAAATAACTTTTTTTAATGCATGAAGGTCCAACCCAGATGGAGGGTAGGGAGAGTGGCACTTTATTGTCCAGAGCAACAGTGCCATGGAAACATTCTGCTCCATTAACTCTCACAAGTTTCTTCTTATTTAAATCTTACATGTTTTCCACACTATAAATTTACCAACTTATCCAGAGAAATCTCTGTTTATAATATTATAAAAAAATCTACAATCACATGTTTTCCACCTGCTGTAATTTACTTGCATACCTATTCTGTAACTTAGTTTTACAAAGCTACTCCGTAAATTATTTTTAAAATGGCTACTTTTTTACTACTTGCTAATTGTGATATATAATGAGGTCTATCTCTTACGGCTTATCAGTTATATGAAGTTATCATTCAGAACGAAGAGCAATTCAGAGACTGTTCCCAGAAAATTATAAGCTATCTATATGTTTAATATGTCATGAAAATATTTTAAATATACAATATTTTAATCAAAAGCACTAGACTTTTGAACAAATGAACCTCAAAAGTTTTTTCATATAAAAGTTTGGGGTTAAAGGATTTTCTTCAAAATCAGTCACATTCTTGGGACATGCCGAATTAAATACAGTTTGGTATTTAACTGACTTTTTGTTTTTGCGTTATGCTGTTCAGTCAGTCAGATATAGACACAATTGTACAAAGAGAGAGAGAGAGAGAGAGAGAGAGAGAGAGAGAGAGAGAGAGAGAGAGATACCTTGATTTTGGAGAATCAAAGCATGTATTTTGGGGAAATTTCTGTATCAAATTTTTGTGTGAAATTCAATACCTCCTCTGTTCGCTATAAGTATGTAGTAGAGAAAATAATATGAACAACATTAATGCAACTGTTTCTTTAGGGTTCACTTCTAATATATATATAACAGGAAATTTTATTAATGTTGAAGTTGATTTTGCATACTATACCTCATACCAATAAACTATTTTATGTTCATGTAAACATTTAATTAAGATGGGATATATTTATTGAAAATTTATCAACAAGGTTATCCAGTGTTAACTAATGAGGAATCTCTCTTTGTGAGCAACATAAGTGAGATTGCATTGTTCCAGTCGATTATTAGATGTGAGGTGGTTCAACTAAAGTGCATGGTGTTCTTTTGATACAGTTCTCACTGTAAACCTGTTTTTCAAGTTGTAAATCTGTATTTGCATGAGTTATTAGTGCGTGTTGTAATATTTTTGACTATAGTTTGAAAAATAATGTACTTAGCCACACTGGATGTAACACTGTCCTAAACTTACCTTAATTTAAGCTTGGTAATTCAAGTAATTCCCATTTGCACTTAGGACATTTGTTGCCTTCTAATGTTACAGACCCACAGAAAGCACAAGTTTTGAGCACGTTACTTAAATTATTATTAAAAACAACTTTTTATACTCTAGATGAACTTTTATTTTCTCTATCACAATTATAGTAGTTAGAGAAGGTATTATACGAGTACTCCATTGAAAAATTTTATACTGTGGTTTCACTAGAAATACAGGTTTTGAGGTTCCAGGAACATGGGAAACCATTTTTTAAGTTTGTGTGCATGTATGACATAACTCAAAAATGAAAAATTGGTTGACCATATAGCATTTAAGTTTTTCGTCTTCCAGGAGTGCAGCATGAAGATTTTCAAGAAAATCCTTCCACCCTAAGCTACCTTTTACGTGAAAACGTTTTTTAAAAAATTTAGTTTTTTGAAAGGCTCGGTGAATTTGATTAAAATAACATATTTGAATTTTTTTTTATATCAAATGAAATGTGCACATCTTGAATTTTCTGGGAATTTCATCTTAAGTACTCTTTATTCTGCCTGATTTTACATAAGACAAGACAAAAATCTTGCTACACAAAAAATATAGCTCTCGTTATAGCTTACCATTTATGCAAAATACTTTTTTTTTTCTTTTTTTTTGTTATTGATTTGAATTTGTACAAAGAAATTTGCAGTAAAACAATTTCACAAAATATTTATCTGGATAAGTAGATAGCAGAGTAAGTGTTTGCATTGAAGATCATGTAAGTGGATCACAGATATTTAAATTTACTTTCATTGAAGATTATATTAAAAGAATGCTGTTTCTCTGCAGTGACAAAGTAAACTTATACCTGCCTGTAATGTGCCATCTGACAATGAATATGATGGCAAATCAGGGACACAGATACAAAGCAAATACTGTCCATTTTGCCTTGAACGTGAAGGATGCAAGCAAGTAAAATATCTTGAAGAAACAACAAAATTCAGTGTATCCCAAATAAAGCTTTTAATTGAAACATTGTACATTAAGCATTAACTTACATACAGTGGGAATCAAAATAAGAATTGGCAGTTAGATTATGAAACTGATTCTCACGTAATCTTTAAATACAAAACTTAGATCATCCAGAGGGAGACATTTCTATAAAGAATTTAGTTAAATATCCACTGCTCCTTATTAAAGAGGTTTGTCTATTGTACAGAATTATACAAAATTCTGTAAACGTAAGTATTTATAATTAATTAGTTCCTTTAAACTTCAACATTTATCACTTGAGATCAATATATTTTGGAAAAACTACGTACATAGGAGGGCGGTTCACTGATGTTGGTAATTTAAGTTGCTACCACCATCGTGTACTATGTTACACGGTACAAAAAAAAAAAGTTGAATCTGATTTATAGGCTAGTTATGTGTAGTGTTTAACGCCCGCTTTTACTACATACGGCACCGCAGGCGATGACACTGATGATACATGAGATGAACATGGAGCACCGGTGGAATGAGATGGTGGGGGAAACCGGAGATCCCGGAGAAAACCCGTCCCAGCGCCGTGTTGTCCACCATAAATCTCA
The DNA here is from genome assembly GCA_030765055.1 of Mantis religiosa. Taxonomy (NCBI): domain Eukaryota; kingdom Metazoa; phylum Arthropoda; class Insecta; order Mantodea; family Mantidae; genus Mantis; species Mantis religiosa. Next base: position 56,159,975 of record CM060947.1, on the reverse strand, counting down.
CTTTGCGGTTGCCTGGGATCGAACCCGGGCCGCCTTGGTGAGAGATAGGCTAGTTAGAATTTGGCAGACATTTCAGTTAGTCGTTCAACGTGTTTTCGCTAAAATGGAAAAATTGCTATATGTTCAGTGATTCGCTTTTTACTTTTGGACAGGAAAATTTTCGAGGAGATAAAAGCGAAATAGAGAGCTTGTATAGGGATCTTTTGCCAAGTAAGACAGAGCTTGGTCCAAGGATTTTGAAAATGGTAGGAGCGCCCAGAGCGGCCGATAATCGCCTGGCTCTGTGCTGTGTGGGTGTAGGGTCTGGTTATGAAGAGGTCCCAAGTTAAAGAGAGAGAGAGAAGAAGAAGATGCGAAGGGTGTCGTACTCATTGACTTATTGGAAAAAGGAAAAAGAACTATTGGACAATAATACAGTGAGTTATTGACCCAACTCGACAGGAAAATGGAGACCCAGCCAGATTAATTCCTTTATTAACGTCCTCCAATCTTAAGTCATATCGGACAATGAATGGAAATGGGTGAAATGATGCTCATATGAGCCCATGGTTCATATAACTTAGTTATCCAAAATTCACATTTTAGTGTAATGGAAAATCCTGAAAAAAAAACAACCCTTAAGTAACAGACGCCGACCGAGATTCGAACTCGAGACCTCTTGAACGTGAGGTACTATACGATATCCCCATGCTGCAGCCACGTTTGACAAAGAAGAAAGTGCTGTTTCATTACAACAACGCACCAGCACATTCATTCGGTGTTATCGACGCCAGTCTTTATGAATTGCGTTGTAAAATTGATGCCACATTCCATATTCACCAACCTGCTCCCGGCAATTTCTTCTTGTTCCCAAACGTGAAGAAATGGCTGGTGGTGACAGAACTTAAATCAGATGTCAACGAGACGAAAGGCGTATTGCGCATTCCCTGTTTTTGGAGGGGTTAAAAATGCCAGTAACGTTGGAAGAAGTGCACATGTCCCTCACATGGGACTATATACAGAAATAAATCATTTGTATTTGAAACAATTTACGTTTTCATTCCTAACATGAACACTTAATGGATAGCCCTCATACCATATTAAAAATTTCGGATGTCAGGAAAATTTCCTCGATACCCTACTTAATTGATTGGGGGGGGGGGGAGATAAAGACATGAATGGTGATTTTCCTGTTGGGAAAAGTATTTGAACATCCAAATCAATGACAAAGATTATCTTGGAAATTGTTAGCGTCACAGAAAAAAAAAAGACAATCAATTTCGTATTTTTTTTAACGTATCACTTTATGTGTTTTTATAATGTTTAACAGAATTAATGAAAGTATTTAAATAAAGGAAATGCCAATAAATATGAAGTCTGAAATTCTAAGATCTTTTAAACATACAAATTGTTTGCTTTCATGATACCTTATTTTTATATAGTAACAGTTTGTCTATCCTTTATAGTTTACCAGTCATGTAACTCATTAAGAATGAAGAGGACTTGAGAGGTTATTTCCAGAAAATTCAATATGTACGTTTTATTTTCAACATATAGGAGTTTAATCAACATCGTTAGAGCCTTTTTTGATAACATAATGTTCGAAAAAGTTCCATTTAGATGGTACAAAGTATTTACTTGTGAAAGAGTCGCAACCTTGAAAGATGTTGAATTTAAATACCAAGTTTGGTATTGAACCAACATTTTGTTGTTGTAAATATAATTGCATTTAACTGCAATGGTCATATCGGGGGCCGTTCTTCTTTGGAACATATCGCCTATTATCCCGCAGATGTTGGGTTGCTGGTACTTTAGATTTTTAATCATTGGCTCACGCACACATTTGCACTGTAATTCATACTTCCAGACTCTGGGGAACATGAGGAATCATCTTGGTTGGAGAAAAATCCCCACCCCAGCCGGGAATCGAACCCGAGACCCCTCGCACAGCAGGCAGGTGCTCTACCGACGGAGCTAACTGGCCAATCCTTGGTTTTTAATATGCTGCACGCCCTGCTCTTTTTTAAGTTTTTTTTATTATTTAGGGAGCTCAAGTATTTTCAGTGAAATTTCGGTGACGAACTTTTTATGTGGAATACATATACGTAGAGAAAATAAGAATTCCTGTGTGTTTTCGAGGTTAAAATGTGTGTTTATATGCCAGTTTAATAAAACAATTGCAATACTACAGATATATCTCGTGTATCACGTGGAGTCCAATGAGCCAGCGCTACACACAGTAACAAAGAAAACCTCGTAGTGGTAAGAGACAAAAATTATCCACAATGATTCTCGTATAAGCGCGTCTTGCTTATCTACGTATCGCGAGAATACGGCTTTTATAGGTGTAGTTTATTTATACAGCTTAATCACGAACGTAAACTGTATTTGCAAGTTGGCCCAACTTTATTTCCTAGAAGTTGGCTACAGTGCTTCATTAATACGGTGCAGCGGAGTTGGAAAAGTTGGCTTTTGTTTCTCTTCAGGTAGACAAAGAAAGAGGTCCTGTCTAGGTACAAAGAAGGAATTTCTACTGAAAGAAGCGCTTCTGTTAAAAGCTGACTTTGGACTTTCACTCAACTTCCTGCGGCAGACTCGTAATGTAATCAAAGCCAAATTTACTTTTCATTCCGAAAGTTTTCGTAATATGTCGATTTCTGTTGTAGATACTGAACAGTCAAGAGATTGTATCATTTGGGATGTGATTAGGTTATAACCTTCATTTGTTTTGCTCCATATATGTAACAGAATAGCATCACTCTAAAAAAAGAAAGTCGGATAGCCCTAAGCTTGAACCCTCCACGCTAAACTACCTTTTATATGTAAAATATCTCGTTATCCTTTGTTTTCTCGAGGAAAAAAAGGCTTTAATGATTGTAATTAAAAATAAGTTTAAGACATTTTTATGACAAATGAATAATTATAAATTACTTTTGCATAACTGGTAAATCATAAGAGAAAGCCAAAGTCCTACTGCATAAAAAAGGTAGTCCTGGTTAAAAATGAGTTGTCAAAATCTTTGTTGTCGGTTTGAACTTTCAAATTCTCATACTTTTTGCAATTGACGAGTTGCAATTCGTCTTCTCCCCCCACCCCCATAGTGATTTCAAAGTCATCACATAAGGCTTCGCTGTTTAAAAATTCTGCTATCGCAGCATATATCCTTAAATTTACAGCTAAATGTGTAACGTTTTTTACTAACAAGAAACAGATAGAAGAAAATATTTTCTAAAAATAGATTGTAGAAGAGCGAACAGAGAAAGCCATATGAGTGCAACACACCAAATGTTTAACTATTTCTTATATTTAAAGTTGGAAGATGAAGCATAATCCTCCCAAAAATTTGAGATGTAGACTTCCCGGAAATACATATTTGAAAAAGAACTTGGATTAAAGTCCAAGTTCTTGCAACGTGTGACACGAAGACCCCCTTGAAATGTGATCATTTACATGCAAAAAAATGTCTGCTTTTATATTCTTAAAAATAGCTCTAACGAATGTGATTAAAATAGCTTACGGTTCATGAATTTACCTGATGGTTAAATTGGTTATATTGAATTTTCTTTTGATTGGCTTTTTAGAATGCTGTATAACTCCGAAATCACAAGAGACCAGAAAAAATGTTTCAGAAAAATTGCAGACTTCATGAAAACATCTAATTGAGTAAAAAAAAATTTTTTCGTGATGTTAGTAGTTGGCGAAATATTCTGTATTACATTTTCTGAAATGTTGATACTGTATTTATTGACAGGTAAGATTGATGAGAAAGAGCCAGGTAGTCGAACTAAAGGCAATTAGTATAAGCTATTGTCGTTACGGTCATTAGGGTTCTCGTGAATTCAGTCGACAAGAAAACCATTAGCTCGAGGCGGGGCTGAAAATCAGGTATATTCAGAAGTAAAGATAAAGAAGCTTAAGTAGACCAAAATACAGAACATTTTCTTTCATGGGCAAATGAGAAGCTTTGAAAGTTGACATTGTGTAGAAATGTTGGTAGACGTAAATTGAAATTGTGCTTTAATTTAAGGACGCGCCTTAACTGTTGTGTTTCTCAGCGTTCCATCCTATATTCTCGTGAAATAACGCTTAATGTTACTCAGAGGCCTCTTTATCAGACATAGGTTCTTTTACGTGTTGCAAATCTACGGGGCCACCATCTTCACTTCCTTACATTTGTCTGCCTCTAACTATAATTTACGTTTCTCGTTATTACGAAACAGTTATTTTAAACCGTGAAATACTGATACGTCAGAAGTTTAGTACTTCGCCAGTTATAATTTTTCTTGCTAAGTTTCAGAATAATTTAATACTACAATCTTAAACTCACTTTAAGTAGGCTCCATTATGTTTGTCAGTCAACTTAACTGTCGTGGTTTATCTGTACACCCCCTATGTATATTCTGAGGAAATAAAGCAGTTGGCAGCAAACCCATCGAAGTCCGTGACATCAGAGACGGCACGGTGTCGAAAAGGTGATGCACACAGGGAGACATCAATGAATAGGGGAAACAATTTAATGGCAGTTCCCAAGAATTCAAAGTGGCCGACTTGACACTAAAGTATTGCCCACCTTACAATAGAAATTACCAGTAAATCAAATCTTAATTTGAAACAATACAAGTTCAAGCGCTAAATGTGGCATCACATTAACTTTGCTGGAAAATTTTTGTTGTGTTAATCTTGATTTGTCAACCAGAGATCAGCCTACAGGAGAATGGTGTCATCGGTCATTAAATAGCTATAATACAACAATTAAGAAAATAACGCAGGGTGGGGAACTCATCTGGTCATGAGTCCCCTTCTGTAATTCCCTTTTTTATCTTCTTCCCTTATTTTCGCTTTTTTGTTTGTTTTTCTTTTTTCCTGTTGTTTTTACGCATATACATAAACACTCATGCCCAGGCGGGACTTGAAATGGCAACCCTCTGGGCGGCATCATCTATTCTGAACCGCTGCTCCCAGGGATTTTCCTAAGTCGTTAAAGTATAATTAATCACAAATTGATATTGTATTACAGTATTATGTAATCTTCCATAAATGTGTTGTAAAACAATTAAAAGTGCAGAACACGTATAAGAATTAAAACAATTCCAACTAAACCCACACTTTGAACACAATGGCCACTACCCAGCCAAGGATTGATGATATATGTACTTTAAACTCAACAGCTGACGTCTTGCAAGATAATGTCTGTACTACCAACAAACAGCTGAAATTAAACCAACTGTGGCTATATCTTTACCATGGGTAGGGTTTTAGGAGTGGTTGCTGATATTCATGTTAACTGGGCAAACAAAATATTACCAAAAGTAGCCATTGTGTACTATAACGAAGAAAATGTGTCACAGTAGGCTTTTGGGGAATTCCAGTTTTTGTAAGCGCGCCATCTGACTGATGGTTTCTGATTCCTTGCTTGTTGCTGTCACATAGGTGATTAATTGTTCTATGACTGCAGCCTCTGAATTTATTCCTCCTTGCTACTATGAACAGTTTCAGGGTGTTTTCGTACGTTCTATTTCATTAAGCTTTGCTTGATTGAAAGGATTTCTTTAACCTCCCCCTCAAAAAAGGACTGATGTAGAGCACTAAAGTTACTTTCTCTATTTTTTTCAAGTGATTATTACGCTAATTACTACATTGTAATCGAGATAATTTTTACCTTATTGCTAACTTCTTGTAACTTCTTGCAAGGAGAGTATGGGAATACAGTAGGTCTTAAGCGTTATATAGTCAAATTTTTTAAGAGTGGTTGCCCGCCTCTGTAGTGTAGATGGTAGCGGTTTGCCTCACGTTCAAGAGGTCCCGATCTCAAATTTCGGTCAGGGTGAGTTATGTGGATAAGTTTTTATGAGGTTCCCTTATCCTGAAAGACTCTAAGCTCTATGGATCCTGGGCTTATTTGGGCATCATTTCACCCATTTCATTCATCGTCCTATTTGACGTTCTAGGACCTTAATTTAAAAAAAGCACACACAAAATATGAGACAAAAATGTGTGTGTTTTTTTAGCGAGTTCTACTGTTTTGTGCAGTAAAATTTTATTCAATCCCTTAAGATTTTCGAGTTATGCAAAAATAACCCAGAAAGTGACTTGCAACATCCCCAGAAAATGCAACATATGCGTTTCATTTGTCATGAAAATTACTTAAACATATAATATTTTAATCAAAATAGAACCATTTTGAGAAAATTATATTTTTTGAAAGCTTTTTCAGGTAAAGGGTAACCTGGGATGGGAGGATTCACTTGGAAACCTTCGTGTTGCATCCTTCGAAAATGCTGTACTTAAATTCCAAGTTTGACATATAAGTAAGCAAATTTTTGTTTTTGAGTTATGCTATTCACACGTACTCGCGCGTAGGCAGACCTTTTTCTATATATAAAACTCAGTACCTCTGAATGAATTTTTTGGGTGGAATGAAAATACTTTCTCTGCTTTAAATCCGTAGCTGAGAGTAAATATATCGTAAATAAGTGATGTGAAGAACAGCATGGCCTTTTAATGAATGAGGTATCCTAAATAATTGTGATACTGTGGAAAACGATAAATAACATTGAAGGAATATAATTATTTTATTTTAAATAAGGAAATATGATATACCTTTTTATCAGGTCGCAACTGATCACAATTCTTCTGCAGGAGCATTACAGTACAATATTTTGATTATTATATGTTCGAAATTATTGGTTTTAACCTCTTGCACTCAGCTGATTAATAGAGGCAGGATTTTTATACAAATCATTTTTTCCGTCAGAAAGTACAGTCGTCTGACATGGAGTTAATTTCTAAATTTTCAGCAATTTAAAATAAAAAATTCCTTCCATATAATGCATATTTTTCCTGTTTTTTTTTTTTCTCTTTTTAGTACGGGTGATATTTCAACACTTTTGTAATTAAGCTGCATGTTGTTTGTTTAATATAAATTTGAAATAGTCGGGTGCGGATTTTAAGACCCGGGTATAGGACTGGTGACTACCCAGCATCGAGGGGAAAGTGAGGAGCTACGATAGGTAGCCAATCCCTGTCTAGAAAGCCACCTTTCCGACTGGGGCTGCCGCGATGTTGACAAAATGTATCAAATGTATCAATTGGTTGATCGTCTGCCTTGCCTATGTGAGCGTGAGACCGGCGGTCGGGTTGGCTAGCTCTAGCCCGCTCCCAGAGCTATTTTATATTGTTGTAACTTCATATTTGCTTTCGTGTAATCATGTCAAAGAAAAAAAAAGTAAACGTGAGCGATAAAGCTAGATTAAGGTTTGGTACATCCTAACACTTTAGTATTAAATAATCGTGTGTATATATAATATTATGAAAGATTTAAGTACGTTATGTTATATTTATTAAAGGCACAAGATTCTGTTCACTAATGATAGAGCATCGCAATGAACAAATAAATGAAAAAATGTGTACTCAGTTTGAGTTAAGCAAAGTTTTACTTGGGATATAGCGATGCTCGCTGCAAAACGAAAATGCCCTATGCCTGACTGTGCCCATGTATTTTAGTGTTATTTTCTCGGAAGTTCCGCTTCCACTTTTATCGCGGCGCGAGCCATGTCGCATGGACGTTGGTCACGTGTCCGTGTATGTTTATCACGGCAGTTAACGGGCCTTTTACGATTTTCAGGTGAGTGCTTTGGCTAGTCTAGTTTTATATTTTCATTTGCAATAGCTTCTTAAAAGCACTTTTAGGAAAAGGTGGTCTTAGCGCACGCGCGTGTTCGCACATTAACATATATTTTCCAAAGATGCAACGCAAAGGTTATTTTTTTTTAAATCCTCTCTATGTCAAATTACCATTTATATGGGACATTCTTAACAGTTTTCTTTCTTTTTTCAGAATAGCTGTAACGATTTTTATTTAAATACTAAAGATATTTTTATGAGCATCTAAATATGTATCTTGGATTTTGGGAATGGCCTCTGAACTCTTCATTCGTAAGAACTTTTATGTAATCTTGTGTAGCTGGTAAATATATTACATGAAAAATGTAGATCTCTTTAAAACATGCAGCTTATTTCAAATAATGTTTATGTGTGTAGGGGGGGGGGGCGCTGGCATCAGGCATTTCCGAGATATCCGTTATTAATGGTTTGAATTAACACCTTCGTCGTTCTTTTAGTTCTATCAGTATTCAGTTTGTTTTTTCACGAATGAATGAAAAGAATGTGAAATTTTAAGACCCTCAAATAGCGTCCAGTTCATAAACATTAAATAATCTCATCTGCAAACTTTTATCTCATCTAAAATGAAGTAAATAGAGGAGTAAACTTTCTTAAGAGTAATTTGTACAAGCAACATTTCATTTAAATAAACGATTTGAAGTCCTTAGAATGAAGAAAATAAAGTAAGTTTTAGTGAATGAATACATTTGTACAGTGTGAACAGCCTAATAATATCCCAAATGGAAATTAATTGTTCTTTCACACTGGCCGTGTGTAGGGTAAATTGTGGAAACGTAGAGTCAGATTGAAAAATTCAATGTCATAGCTGGGATTTGAACCACGGATCTTCTGGTCTCCGGCCAGCCGCTCTAACCATTGAACTACTATGGCCAACGTACCGATATGACACTAAATTCTCCAACTGACTCGCATGGACGGAGACCAGAAGATCCGTGGTTCAAATCCCGGCTATGGCATTGAATTTTTCAGTCTGACTCTACGTTTCCACAATATCCTAAATGTTCCGCAACATTTTGTATCTTGTATTCTGATATTTAATAGACATTTTAGGAAACAATCGTAAGTTGTGATGTAAATTCACATGACTTTTTGTACTCACTCTTACAAATTATTCTTCTGTCTTTTTCTTATTTCAGATAAACCTGGATTACGCACTTCCGCATTTCATTTTAGATATACGATTAAGTGTATGGTGTATGTCGAATATTTTAAAAGAGGACCGCTATATAATGGCATTTTAATGCCATGTTTTTTAAATGGTTACGAGAAAAAACTAATAGAACTTACAACTTGTAGATATATATTAGTTACATTCGCATTGTGGTTTAATTTATATTTCTGCAATAGCATTGTTGTTTGCAAAAATGACTTCACTTGTACATTTCATTGTAGGAACAGAGAGGATACAGGAGACGCACTAGTCAGGTGATTTTAAAACTGCTATTATGTTGCTTTTAAAAGTTCATTCTCTTTCTGTGAATAAGACAAAGTGTGAAAAATTCAAACCAATATAACAAAATATTTCGAAAGTAACTGATGCTAGAAATAACTGGAATAAAATATGTTTTGAAGAAATCTAGATCTTTGCGTCCAAGGTTTTATCTATCTCTTCCTGTTTACCCGCTTGCAAAATTACGTAAATGTCTTTCCGAACGACTAGGGCTACTGAGTTGATTCCCAGAAAAGCTCAAGAAATACATTTTTTAGTTTTCATGTAAATATATCAAACTTATCGTATTATAATGTTTTTTTCAGAAGATTAAAAATATCGAAAATTGTTGCATATAAAGGATAGTTTTGGGTGTTACGGATTTTTTTTTTTTTTTTTTTTTTTTTTTTTTTTGTTGTTGCATCCTTGGATGACGCTGAAGTGGAATAGCAAGTTTGGCATTTGCCCTCTTTTCATTTTTGAGTTATGTTGTTCGTAGTGAACAACTGATTCTATAGTGAACGAGGCGTTTTAATCTTGTCAAAATGTCGTATTGAGTATCCTTAAGCAGATATTACAAACAGCAACAGAAGCCTTTGTTTCACCCCATAACTGTTAGACCCACTGCGCAGAAATCACCCCTGCAGTTGAGGGAGTTCGTCGTGACGACAAAATGTCCTAAAACATCCCATGCACGGTTAATCTCCGCCTAAATAGTGGGGTCCGTAAAGGTTTAGAGTACCCTTAACGCTTGACCTAATTACTGACGTATACAACCAGCAGACGTCCTCGTGCTGTGTTTAATATTAATGCGAAAGCCTGCAACAAAAAACGAAATAAACCCAAACTGGGCCCAGCACGTCCAAAGGTTAACTAAATTTTTCTTGTCAGTTCTTAGAAAAACCCTTGAATCCACTCAAAAATTTGCAGGTAATAAAATGAAATACAATAAATGGGTAAAAAAAAAGAGGGCTTTTGATATATTTATATAAAATACTCTTAGAAACATTAAATCTTTGGTACGTATACACTTTCCGGCACGTGGATTCCTAAGACACTTCTTTCGTGAATTTGCAGCTATATTAAGGGAAGCCTTGGCTGAAAATCCATTCAGTTCAGAATTTATAGCACTGCAGTAATGTATAAGGAGTTTTTAAGTTTTGAATGACATCTTTCAAACCTCTTCAACATTTGAATAAAAAAATTTCGAACTTTGAAAACATTTTTAGGAACTTAAGTAGAGAGAGTATTCCATCCAAAACTCTTTGAATAATTACATACATTTTTAGGCGGAGGATGGAAGTCCATGTTTATGTGTGATTGCAAAACATAACTCAAAAAATAAAAGTCGTTTAATAAAACTGTGTACTTAACGAGTTTTGTGTAAGTTTGTCACATGTTTTGTGTAGTCAGGTTCTGTTTCATACGCTTTGCCAGCCATGCAAACGTCTTTCAGAATGAACAGGACTTCTTGCTTTATCCCCAGAACTTTCAGTGTATGTTTGTCATTTGTCTTAAACATGTGCTTTAAGCAAAACTGTTAGAGAAAGTATTTTAGAAAACGAGAACATTCAGAAAATGTTTGGAGGATTGTTTGGAGGTGTCATATCCAACGAAGATGCTGGACTTCAATACCAAATTATAAGCATAATGCCATATAATGAGCGACCTTTTTGTTTTTCAGATATGCTCTTTATAGACGCGCCTGTTATCGGATCCTGTACTTTTTGTATTCAAGAGACAAAAAGGTATATTTCCGTGAAATCTGATTTCGAATGTTTTAGTGGAATGCAATACCTTCTCTACCTACTACGTATGTAGCAGAGAAAGCAGAAATTAGGAATTTATAGTACGCAATTTTTAGGAGATAAATCATGAATGCAGCAAACATTATATAGTAGAAATGTTGAAAATTAATTAAAAATCTGCGTTGCAGTTAATATGATTACGGCATCCTTTTAAAGTGAAATTCCTTAAGATTCAAAGTAGCTTATATATTTGAAATTCCAAGAATGGATAAATTGGGGTTGATGTACTTTTTTTAAATTAAAAACGTAAATGTTGGATATTTTCATCCACTCCTTTCCTTTTAAACTGATTGTGTTAAAGGAGCTGCATCTATGAAATTAAAGTATTCTGTTCTTTGTTGCAGGTAAGATGTTACTTGTATTAACTACTGAGTTCAAGCAGATCGGTAAGTGTTGGAAAATCAAAATGTGAACATGTACTTCTATATTTCCTAATGAGTGAGCCTGTATACATTGATTTACAAATAAGGTATGATATCGCCAATGTTATTTTCTAATTTATGCGAGCAGTCATTGAATTCTACTTCCCTGCTCTTAAAAGGCACTTGTATGACGAGTTCCTCGGTAAATGCGTTCAATGTCACGTACTATATTGAGCCAGCATGATATCGCCTGCAGCGTATGCAGTACCTCACACTAACGTGTTCCGCGGTTAGTAGTACTATCAGGGGCACTTGTTTTTTCAGCATCTTTACTTTCGACGAGTTTCATTGTTAATGTATATTTATATAAACTCTGTCCAAGATTAAATTATTATTTGGCAGATATATAATTTATGTTTGTCTTCACTCCAGCCTTTCACAATAAAGGCACAAACGAGAAAATACGGAAGTAATTAATTAGCTCAAACTGTTCTTTATTCTCGTCTTGCTTTAATATATAGAGGTATTGCATATCCGATGTTCGTAAGAGTTGAGCCATCTGAAACCTTTTTATTTTAATTTTAAGACAGCATATTTTCGTTGCATTACCACACTGTACTATACGAAACTATTTAGGCTACACAAACTATATATCAACCAGTTAAAACCTCACACATTTATTATATACTTTAGTACCTTCCTAACTCTCTCTTAAAGGAGAGGATTCTTAGAGACATGATTTTATATTCAGAGAACAAAGGGGTTTCACTTTAAGTTCAAAGGAGTTGTAAACAAAACCATATGACAAGGGAGCGCTTCGTTGACTGGTGGGCGAACTGCACCTCTGCCTGTACGTAGAACAGTAGAGTTCAAATCTCAATACGCTATGGTTATTCTTGTGCAGATAAATTTTAAAAAAAACTTATTGTAACGTTCAGTTTATGATACAAATTCACTCAGATTCACTTGTAACTGCAGCTTTATGGGAGAGGCTGTAAGACGCTCTGCGCAGGTACTGTAGTTTATTTTTGGATAAGCCGTTAATGTGCATATGTACTCCTTGCCACATGGCGTAAGTTATTGAGAAAATATTACTTTAATGAGAGTCATTGCCGAGAATCCTTCACCAGTGTAAACATGAAAAATAAAATACGATTCTATTATATTAAATACTTATTATACTTTATGCGAATAAATTTGGCGAAAAATTTAGATCTTTTAAGACACCATTTATGTTATATATATTTGTGTGTGTCTGGTATGTGGGGAATGAAGCATTTCAGAGATATTCGTTATTTTTCCAAAGTTTCCATTACCTTTATTTGCCTCAAATGGGAAGTCGTTACTCATTTTTTTTTCTCTAGGCCATGCAAGCAGCACAGAATTTCTCAGCAATTCCATATCGACCAGCTTTAAAAGATTTGACTATCGCTGAAAGACTACTGTATTCCCACATTCCGTTTACACCTAAAGGAGAATAAACAATAAGATAATTTCTGCAAATTTATCTGGAATAAACATGAAGCAGAGGAATAAGCATTTATAAAATAGTTGTACAAGAGTAGAGAAGTCATGAGGTTATTACATATCAGGCAGTTTTATAATCGAATTAACTTCTGTTCTTACCTTGTACATACGGCATCTCAGTGATGACTGATGAAGTGATGATTCGGAAAAGAAATTTGGAGAGAAAATCTTCCAGATCTAAATTTAAGGCACCTTCCCGGCATTATGAGAACTGGGAAAAAGAAGAAAGATTATCAAGAAAGACGGGCCTATGAATTTGAATCGCATATCTCTCGTTCACGAGATTATGCCTTAACTATCTTCACTATCCGTATTGGTATGAAAGGTAAATTAAAACTTACTATCCATACGAAGGTCGATAAAATACACAAATTATGTAAAGTTTCAAAACGCTTGTCTGTGCTTTAGTCTTTTGTATTCCTCTTAAAAATCAGATTATTATAATTAGAGTTTATACACTAGGAGAAACCAGAAAATATGTTAACATCTTCAACAATTTTGTGATAAATTGTTGGAAAATAGAAGACAACGAGTATCTCGGAAATGCTAAAAGCCAGAAAAAATGAACTTGTTTTAACCAGCACTAAATTTTTTAGTCGCAGGTTTTTGCCAATCTTATTGTTTACCAGTTATACGAAATTGCTCAAATTTCTTCCGAATGAGTTTTATATTTTATTACGTTTTTAATACGCACTACCAGTTAGTACTGAATGCATTATATTCCTCCCAAAAATTATCTGGAGATTTGACAACAAATGCATGTTTTGAGGCACCCTGAACCAAAATTATTTAGGAAAAGTATGTTTGCGTGTATACCGGCTCACGCCGATAAATACCAAAGTTACTAATTAAGTCAAATATCTTCCAAAAAATGGGACACTAAGGTTTTCACAAGGTCCTTCCAACCTTAGTTACCCTCGACATGAAAATCTTAACGATTTTTATTTTCACAAAGATGGATAAAGGATATTGATTGTATCTTTTAAAGTGCTGTCACTATTCAGCTTTTCTTGCGATGATATAGAGTGTGCGGAATTTCAAGGGCAGCATACACCAAAAGGCCTTTAAAGATCGATTAATTAATGATTCGATTTCCCGTTTTCTTTTACTTACAAATAAATGTGTATTGAAAGTGTTTGTGTAAACATGATGTAGATAAAAATAAGTTTTCGTAAGAATAGTTCGGGGGTGACACATAAAGTAGTTTTGTTTCAGCAAGGATTATAATACAAATTGATATATTAATTTTAAATAACATTTTCCGTATAATACGAAGTGGTAGAGAATATAAAAGTAATTTTTGAAGTGAGTGATTTTAGCAGGAGTAGATTTAACTAAAGCAATGCAGACGTTTCGTGTCTCAGATACGAGATTTACAAGTTCAAGTAACTGTGTCACGTCAAAACGCAGCCTTGTGGAGGGAGACCTTGAAGTGCGAGCAAATGTTTCGTATCATAAAAATACTCTGTGTTTGCGTGCACTGGGATGTGATCCAAAAAGGTCGACGAAAGTGAGAGTTAGAAGTAATTAAAACGAGGGCCCACTTGGAAAGATACAAGTTTTCGGTATAGGTGAAGGTTTAAACACAACTTTGTGTTTCTCTCACAAGTGAGATGTTCCCGACTGACATATTTAGCTCGTAAACTTGTCTACTGCATCCTGCAGTAATTTCTTTTGGGATGTTGCCAAACTTCATCCAGTGTTGCACAACATGCCGCAGGAAACGTAAAAACATTCGCAGATGGCTTGGTGATTCCTGGAAGAATTCAATATCTTTTAAGTATCCTTCAAAACGTTACTTTATTTAGCACTAAGATGTAGTGTTTTATTCCATCTAAAATTTCAATATAGACTTTTCATCGGAAATGCACGGTTTGAGATCATTTGTATCCACTTTTAGAGATCGGTATGTGTGTTGTATGTTTGTGTACAGAATAAATAAAAAAACCAGTGTCTATAAATATGGAACTGGGTAGTTAAGTGTAGCTTCTTAAGGCAACGACAAACCTGTTTTGAAGAAAATCCCTTCATCTCAAACTACTCTCCATATTAAAAAAAAAAAAAAGCCTTTTTTATTTCCTCAAAGTGGGCTTTAATGGTTTGATTAACCCTTCCTTACTCGCGTGGGTGACTTGTTTTATTCCTGTAGTTCTCAGAACAGGCTTATAGGAAAATTTGAAATGGGCAGTGTTTAACACCCGCTTTTACTACATGCGGGAAACCGGAGATCCCAGGAAAAAAGCCGCCCCAGCGCTCTGTTGTTCACCACAAATCTCACCTCACTTTACGGTCGCCTGGGATCGAACCCGGGCCGCCTTGGTGGGAGCCAAGCGGTCTAACCACTCAGCTATGGCGCGGCCCCAGGCTCAGAGGTGTGTGTGCGTGTGTGTGTGTGTTTCGGGTAGCCTCTAAGGAATGCATAAAAGGCTGCATTTCTTTGTTTCAGTTCTATAGTTAATGTATGGCAGTGTCGTAGCCATTTTATACTCCTGTGTGCTTTTCGGTGACCAGTGTCACCCAGGCGACTTTTTACGTTACTGTTTTTGCATAGTTTTGCGAAGTATTCCATATACATTTCTTTCTTTCTTTTTTTAATTTACGTTAAGTCATAACGGACGATAAATGAACTAAGTGAAATGATGCTCAAATGAGTCCAGGGCCCATGGAGTTTAGAGCTGCCCAACATTCGTCTTTAAGGATAAAGGAAAACCTTATCCAGGTAACTCATACTAACCGAGATTCGAATTCGGGACCTCTTGAACGTGAGGCAGACACACTACCATCTAAGCTACCGAGTAGGCAACATCTGATTCCCTGTAACGTATATTTTAGAAATAAATTTGTTCTCTTGCTTTCCACAACGCATCACATGTTGCTATTAATCCTGAAATTAATGAATAAAAAAAGCCGAAAATTTTTAAGATTTTACAATATGAGAAAGATAGGAATTGATTTAGTGGACCAACTGTGTTAGAAAAACTATATTTCAAGCAACACCGGACCCTGGCCTACGGTTGTGTTCTATAACTTGCTAAATATATCTGCAATCAAGACTTTCTGGATTTACAAAGTCAAGGAGAAGATTGTTAGACATATAGCCATAGAATTGAACTTAAGTCTAAAAGTGGACACATTCTTCCAAATACGTGCTCAACCACTGCTAGACCCAGGTGTACAAAGAAAGCATTTCGGGCACATTGTCATGTATGTGTTACATAAATCAATCAGAAAACTGTGTACGAAGTGCTCTAAATGGGTTTGCTGTAGCCATTTGAGACACATGTGCGTAGATTGCTTATAAATGACTATTATGTCTGATTAATGCAGAAGAAATTTCCTGGAATATGTGTGTGGTGGACATGTAGTAACAATAGACGATACCTGGGAGGGTACAGACTATCTAGTCAGGTATATTTCTAAATAAAGCACCGCTAATGTGAACATATTCTAAGCTCCAACAGAAAATCTGAAGTACCTTATGTAATTTTAAAAGCATATACCGTATTTACTCGAAAGTAAAACCCTCTCGATCATAAGGGTAGATTATAAGGTCAAGGTTTGCGAGCAAATTATAGAAAAAATATGCAAATATTAGACCCTTTCCTTTAATTTGGGACAGGCTGTAATTTTAAGAAAATGCCTTCTCTAGAATTTTTTTGATAGTGTACACACAGTTATCGGTAGAGATTGGCCAAGGCCAAGTTCTACCCTTTCACTTGTTTGTGAAGAAAGCAGCAGGTATCTTTGGGGGGACGGAGGAGGGAGACGACTTTTACATACCTAATAGCAGCATCTTCTAAATTACCCAAGGTACTTAGAGGTTTACCTGCTTACTTCTTACCATTTTAGTATAACCAGATCTGAGATCTTTGGTTAAAACTGCAGCAGCTTTACTGAAAGCGAGTTTCTCTTGTTTTGTAGATGTTATGGCTAACGTAAATTCGCGAAAAAGTTTCACTGTAGGTTTTAAGTTAGATGTTTTGGAATAGCTGGAAAAAAAAACTGTGTACGAGCAACGGGTCGAAAGTATTCAGTACAACCAAACATGAAACTATGGCGAAACCAGAGTGATAAACTTGAAGTCAACAAAAGAGCATCTTGATATTTCTCGGCCCGAAGAATATGATTGTAAGACCCTCCCGATTTTCCGGCTATAATTTGGATAAAAAGGGGATCTTATTTTTGACTAAATGCGATATTTATACATTATTCTGAGAATGAACTTTACTTTTCTCAAATTCGTATATGTAATATAGCATATGTGTAATATAACACACACACACACACACACACACACACACACACACACACACACACACACACACACGCGCGCGCGCGCACGCACGCACGCACACAGTAAGGTTCAGTACAGTCCACAAGACCATCTGTATTCGAAAAAAAAATACCTTTAAAGCAAAATGTAAATTGGATGACATCTGTCCCACACGTGAACAAAAATACGTTACAGTAATTCACGTGATTACTTAAGGGTTAAGATGTAGGTGTCTTGAGTTTTATAGGAACAGCATGTCAAGTCCTCTTCATTCGGAAGGACTCTTGTAATTTTTGTATTTGCAGTAAGTAGAGCAAATGTTGCATTCCACCCAAAAATTTGATGCCCAGATTTCGCTGGAAATATGCTGAGACTTGCTGAATAAATAATAATAATAATAATAATAATAATAATAATAATAATAATAATAATAATAATAATAATAATAATAATAATAATAATAATAATAATAATAATAATAATAATAATAATAATAATAATAAAAATCAGTATAATTCTAAAAGCAAAAGTCGGTTAATTCGACATCTTTCAAGGATGCGACACGAAGATTTTGAAGAAAATTCCCCCACCCCTATCACTGGCTAACAAACTTTAAACCATTTTATGCAATAAGGGAAGCAATGAGTGCTTCTGGCTCACTTTTTTGTGTTGATTTCAAGTGTTTTTACAGAGCTTTTGCACTACCCAGAATTTTTGAGTAATCACATAAAACACATTTTTTTTCATCCATACACTATACCATTATATATTAGCTGAAATTACATTTACTCACCTATAATATAGATTTTCGGCGCCATGTCTTGTTAAAGAAGCAAATCTTCCCTTGTTCCCTTTAAAAGTCAGCTCACACACATAACTAAAGTTGTTTCTGTTACTAACACATTTTCGAGACATGTTTCTTATGTACCTTTTACACTACTACTTATAATTCACTATTACACTTTTCTAACTCTGTTGACAACGGAACAGAGCACTAAATTAGCTTCTTTCTTTCCAGAAAGCCTCTATTCAACTGCGAATGTCACTGTACAGTCACAGCTCTGTAAAGGAATGTCATTGTTGTAACTCGTGAATTCAAGGCAACAATCACTAGTTGTTAAGAGTCAATTGTTGACACGACCAAATGAAATGTAAATGTGAAATTCTCATTGTTATCAGTATATTATATACCGCAAAAGCTTATAAACTGGTGAACATTATTTTTAAAATTCAAAAATTATGGTGGGTGATGGAAAATTTCTGATTTCCCTTTTGGAATCAGCAGTTGAAAATACGTAAGTAGCCAAATTTGTGTAACAAATATCACTGCTAGCCAGTGGATACGTTTTACATGGACAAATTTTCGAATCATTTGATTCTCTTTAAAATAAATCTAATGATTTTAATTTTATTACCTTGGCGCCGTGTCCGCCCTTCTCTCGCCAGCGTGGCCTGGATTCGATCCCAGGGGACGATCCCATTGGTAATTGGGGTGCTCAAAACGGCGTCTGGGTGGTTTTCTCCGGGTTCTCTGGTTTCCCCCAGCTCCTTTCCTTTCACCTATTGCACTGTCATTTCATATCATCCACTACTTTACCCTTATACCAGGTGTTAGGCTGATAATTCTCTCGACAGGCACCCACTCGTGAGTTCAGGGGATGTAAGTTCTGAATTCCAGGAGGGTGTAAAGGAAATGGAAAAAATGTTTAAGATATTTTCTTGGCAAATGAAACGTGTTAACCAATGAAATGCTCTCATTATGAATGGCTGTTAAATAACTTACCGGTAAACCATAAGACACACAAAATCTAACTATGAATGGTTAAGGCACACATTTCCCCCCTTTTTTTCTGGAGCTAACCATTCCCTTGATAATCGTTGTTGGTTTACATTTTGAAACAATGAAACTTTTCTCAAATTGGAAGCCATTCCTTTATGTTTTAATCTCTAGATTATGCAAAGAGAGCGGAATTTCAAAGCTACCACATAGCGATCAACTCTTAAAAATTGACAGTTGCTTAAGCCTGCTGTGCTCCCTCATTCCCTTTGTACTCAGGAATCATGTAACATAATCTTTTCTACAAATGTTTTTTTGGTTGAACTTGAAGTTGATAGAAAAATAAAGTTTGTAAGAAGGCGTGGTACAAGAGTAGAGAAAATCATATGAGCCCAGTCCATAAAAATTGTTCGCCATGTGCAGCCTCCCTTTAAAATAACACATACTCATAGGGTGGGTCGATTGACCTTAATTTGGAGGTAAAAGCATTGGCAGATAATGTCCGAGCAGGGAATTCATATATATGGGTCAGTGTAGATTCATTAGGCAAACCTGCTGCTGGGAGACAGATGATACATGTGGAAGTGATTGGTGTAGGGATGCTGTGGGTTACTGGGTCACAGTCTTATCGATCACTCGCATTGTTCTCTGTACGTCGGGCACGGTTAAACACACATCCTGCAAAATGTTACTTTAACACCCCCAGGCGGTGGATGAACATGCTTCATTCCGCAGTTCCACTATCTTCTGAATCAAAGAATTTCATCTTAATCCGTACGGTCTGTACGGCCTGACCGCGTCACGAGCTGTCACCTCTCTGCCTCCAGCCAGTATACGAATATAAATATTTGGGAGTCAATAAATAAGAATATTGAATTAGTTGAACGGTACTTCAGACAGTCCATTGACAAAGTAAATAAAAAATAAACGCCAAATGTGATTAGAGATAACAGCAGGGATGCATTTATATCACATGCTATTCGCAGATAACCAAGTGGTTATTCCACAAGTTGGATTTTTTTCGTTTTTGTTTTTTAATTTACGTCCAACGTTGTCATATCGGACAATGAATGAAATGATGCTCAAATGAGTCCAGGATCCATAGAGCTTAGAGTTACCATTCATCTTCAAGATAAGGGAAACCCCGATAAAAACCTTATCCAAATAACTTACCCTGACCGAGATTCCAACTCGGAACTTCTTGAACTGGTGCAGACATACGCCACAGAGGCGCATTAAGAGGTGACGTTAACTAAATAGTATATATTCAACTATCACTAGCATAATTCAAAAGCGGGGCCTGTAAATTAATTATAATATAACAATATTTGACGAATAATTGAGATGAATTGCACATCGATGAGAACTATTCTAAAGGTTTGCAATTCTGTCTTGCGCCGTGGCGTGGTGGGTTGTAGCATTACACTCTGGTTCCCTGCCACGGAAAGTGCCCGGTTTTGAATCCAGCTGTGCGGATTTAAGTCCCGCGAATAGGACCGGTGCACACTCAGCATCCTGAGGAATTTGAGGAGCTGCAATAGGTATCGAAACCCGTTGAAGAAGGCCAACTTTCCGGCTGGAAATGCATCTGGTGACATCCTCCCCCTCTTTGGGTTGGATGATCCCCCACCTCTGCCTTGCGTATGTGAGCGTGAGGCCGGCAGTCGGGTTGGCAGCCTAAGCCCGATTACACTGCCCAGTTCTAGAACACATACACATTATATATTCATATATTCAGTATTATGAAGTAGATATACCATTAATAGAACACAAAGGAAGCTCTTTAAAACCCTATCACAGCGAACTTGATGGAGGAGTCACGTTAATAAGCTGAATGCATTGAAAATGGGCATCCTGAAGATGACAGCCAGAATATCCAGGAAAGACAAGAAATACAGGAATACGATCTATGTTTGTTCCATTTATAACCCGCATTTAACTGCAGTGGTCATATCGGCGATCGTTCTCCTTTGGAACATATCGCTGGTGTTAACTCGTATACTTTGGGTTGCTTGTACTTCGTATTTGAATCGTTAGATCACGCACACATTCACAATCTCATTTATACTTCCAGACTGGGGAAGATGGGGAATCATCTTGGTTGGAATCCCCACCCCCAGGGGCCCCTTGCACAGCGGGCAGGTGCTCTACCGACTGAACTGCAGGGCCAGCCAATATGACTTTTGTGGAAGCAGGTATTGAAAGAAAACTATTTCAGTGTTACGGCCATGTAGGTACACAGAGTGAAACAAGAGACAGAGTGGAAAAATACTGCAAAAATGAAAATTGAAGGCCCTCTAATACCTGTAGACAATGTAAGGATTTGGTGCAGTAGAAGAGTGTAAAATAAAGATAAATTACCTCAGAAAATGTATTTGCATTTTTATTATATATTGATATTTTTTTTTTCTGTAGACAAATTTCTCTATTGGGAAAACTCTCTCTCTCTCTCTCTCTCTCTCTCTCTCTCTCTCTCTCTCTCTCTCTCTCTCTCTCTCTCTCTCTCTCTCTCTCTCTCTCTCTCTCCTCTCCCTTTCGGCCTTGGTGGCTCTGTTGGTTGGGCGCTGGCCTGCTGATTCCAAGGTCGCGGATTCAAATCCGGCACGCACCAATCATTTATAATTGTGCGTACAAGCAAATAGCCCCTGTCATATTTACTGGCATGTAAAAGAGCTCCAGCGGGACGAAGTACCGGCACACCAGCGACTCTAATACGGTCCTGGTAATTGACATCATCGTAACAAATAAAATATGAGTACATTCGGTATTTTGTTTCATCTCAGAAGCCAATATTTTAAGCCTGAATACTTAAAAGTTTTATATATACTTGAATGTAGATTTAAAACAAATGTTTTTATATAACATTTATTAGAGGTGTTAGGAAAAAGCTTGTGCTTTTAACAAAAGCATTAATAACTTAATCCCAGCGAGATGGATCTTTAGTAGTTTTAGTAGTCTGTTACGGAAAAGCTTATAGAAAAAATAAAGTTCATTCATATCCAACTAAATGACAATTTACGGTGTATTTAGATATTGGAGAAGATTTTTCATGCGTGGTCTAATAATGTTGTGGCTAGAAATAGTGTTCTGAATGTAGCGCGTCTGATTTGTAGAACTTCATACAGATTATGCAAAGTTTAAGTTAATTTGAGTGTTAAGGAAG
This sequence comes from Mantis religiosa, assembly GCA_030765055.1. Classification (NCBI taxonomy): domain Eukaryota; kingdom Metazoa; phylum Arthropoda; class Insecta; order Mantodea; family Mantidae; genus Mantis; species Mantis religiosa. The sequence goes on along the minus strand of CM060947.1, from coordinate 56,137,974 downwards.
TTTAAGTTGATGAAACCGGTTCACGTTGGGTTAGCAAACACGCAACATTTCTCTCGTTACTTACAACATGCAATTGCACACCGCTTGACCCTGTCGCTTTTGGTGCACTAGGGACGAGTCCTTGGACACAGAATTACCGTGTTGCTACAATGGCTAATTTCACAGAAAGCGAAAACTGAAATACAATATTGAAATTCACGTTGTAGTTAATTAATATGGTCGCGAACCCGTTATCTACGATTGCGCGGCTTGTTTACACAAAGGAACTGATAGGCGGGCAATGTGGAAACAAAGAGCCGGCAGATAAAGATAGCACGCAGATAAAGATCGGCCGAAACAAACTAAGCTAAATGGAAATTTCTGGTAACATCTTGTTTATTCGGTTTCTTTATTGTTCTGGAAATCTCTCGAATTTATCAATGAGGTATTTAAAGAGGCGACAACTCGCCAAGAGGTGTTGTATTAGTAAACAGCAGTGAAGTGTAGTAACGAGAGCTGATGTAAACAAGGGTAATCAGAACACTGTGTTGTCATCGAACCTTGGAAGATTGTGTTGTATATGTCATGTAATGTTGTTACGTGAGAATAGAACTGTATTTCTACGGAAATAAAGAACATTTAGAAGTTGGGCAAATTGGACTTTCAATTCTACGAACCCACAAAGTCACAATATTTTGAGAAGGGAATTGTCATTTTCCCATCAAGGAAGTATAAGAGGTAAGCGAGGGAAAAAATGCGGGTGGTTCTGTAATAAAATGAATTAAGGTCAGTGTAAAGAAGACCCTACAGTTTAGCAGGTAATAATACTATCAGTTGCTTTGCAAGTCAAAGCCCCGATATAACTAAATAACAAATATATCTTTGTTAACGACTCGTGCAATTACCCGCCAGTGTGCTGGAATTTCGTCTCTCAGGAGCTCTTTTATATGCTAGAGTATGTGCTGACAAGGTCTGTTGCTTTATAAGCACATTTAAAGACCTCTGGTCCCTATTTTAACCCGCGATCTTGGGATCGATAAGTCCAGCGCCTAATGAACTAAACCGCCCATGTTGACAGAAATTAATTGGGGGCTAATGAAAGATTTAAAAAATCGATGTGGCAGCCACGTAACTTTCTCTCTCACTTTTGTACAACTGTTCTTATAAACGTTTATTCTCCTATGTAACTGAGGTGTTAACCAAGGTATAAAAATTTGCAGAAATTGAACAGTATGCTGTAAGCGATAATAAATCTTTTAAGAACGTTCGCTATGTAATGGCTTTGAAATTCCGTTCACTCTGCGTAAGGAGAGAGAAATATGACGACTTCGTATTTCAGAAAAGGCTTTAAAGGGTATTCAAATCTTTTAAAAGCTGGTTGCTATGCGATGACCTTAAAATTCCATTCTCTTTGCATGACCGAGAGAGAGACATAAATATGACGAATTTCCAATTGAAAAAAGTGCAGATATTTGGATTTAAAACCAATAACAAGGAAATAACTGCACGAGCAATTATACTTATGTGCTTTAGAATTTATTTATTATTATTATTATTATTATTATTATTATTATTATTATTATTATTATTATTATTATTATTATTATTATTATTATTATTATTATTATTATTATTATTATTATTATTATTATTATTATTATTATTATTATTATTATTATTATTATTATTATTATTATTATTATTATTATTATTATTTTCTTTGAATTATCGTCCTCGAATATAAAGTCAAGACACATCGGACGATGAATTAAATGAGGGGAATGGTGCTCAAATAAGCCCAGGTTCCATAGAGCATAGAGTTACCCGACATTCATCTTTAAGGATAAAGGAAAACCCTGGAAGAAACCTTATTCGGATAACTCGCCCTGGCCGAGATTCGAACTCGAGGCCTCTTGAGTGTGAGGCATACATGCCGCTCCCACGGGGACGGTGCAGTAAGATCTTGTCTATCTCATCGAAATAAAAAGAACTTTAGAAGCTACCCTCAGAAAATTCAAGTTATAAATGTCCTTTATCATAAAAATGTCTTAAAACATGCCTTAAAACATTTAATCAAAATTTTTACAGCCATTTTTGACTATATAAAAAGCATTTCCATGAATGTATTATCTGAAGTTTTGTTTAGAGTGGTTAAATTTGCTTGAAATCTTCCTGTCACATCCTTCGAAGATGCGGAACTGTTTGATACTTAATCAGTTTTTCGCCATGGTTCACACACACACATAGTTTGTTTCCAATACCTTTGACATCAGCCATCTCTGAGTTACAGGTTGAAATTCGGTTTGCATTTTACAGTGATTTGTTGTGTTTTAAGATGCAGTAGACATTCAGTTGTTTCTCGCGATTTAATAGAAAGAGAATGAATTTCAAGACCAGCATACACCAGCTTGCATTTAAACGTATTGACTGACACGCCCTTGCACTTTTTTAATTACTATGAAATTTGTAATGGGATATCCCTAAATGTTTATTTCGATTAACAGTTGTTTGCGGTAATGTTAACTAGATTTAGCGGCTCCATTTTGAAAGGAATGTTTATAATGAACATTAGAATCACGTGGCTGATGGAAGCTGGATTCGAACCCTGTCAACTTGTTGCTGAGCACCTCGCTCGTGTTTTAACAGGTAAAGACGTGAGTCACAGAGGTATGTAGTGTTCCCCGGATATTGCAAAGAGTGCTAAACGAGAGTCGAACCGCTATGCTTTGTGCTGGGAGGAGGAAATGACGTGCCTCGTGACTCAGACGAGTTGTCTGCAACAACATTCCTCGTTGCCAGTAGCAGTTTACCAGTCAGTAGTGCAAGCAGTGTAGTGTTGTCAGTGGAGTTTAGCCGGAGTCTGCGCATCTACAGCGGGTGTCCGTGAGTTTGCCAGTGCTTTCAGTGTTTATTTCCTGCAAGGGCACCACTTAAGTGGTGTATGTTTCTTAAAGCCACACGTGAACCTGTTTTAGTGCAATGTAATATTTTTTTCTCTCTAGGAAGTATTGTATTCCACCAAAAAATTCAATACCAAGATTTCATCGAAAATATATTTTCAGAATTCCTGAAGAAAAGGAAAAATATAAATACCAAACTTGTTATTTATGTTTAACATTGCAAGGTTTCAACACGAAGATTTCCAAGAAATCCTTCCACCATGAATTATCGTTTACATGAGAAAAATTTCGAACTAATTAATTACCTAAAGCATAGCTCTAACATATTTATTAAAATAGGATATATTTAGAATCTTTTGACGACAAATAAAATGATTTAAATTTTCTGGGAGCGTTTGAAGTCGTCTTCATTTTGAGTGGCTTTTGCATAATTGGTAAACCGTAAGAAGTAGATAAAATCTTACTGCACAGAAAATATAGATATTGTAAATGACACAATTTTTTGCCCAAATCATTTTTCCCTTTTTTTTTTTTTCGTACTTCAGCTTTTCTCAAATGGGAAGTCAGTGTTTTCCTGGTCAAATAAAGAGAATGGATTTTAAAGTCATCACGTATTACATAGCGACAAGCTGTTAAAAGATTTGTTTATTGCCATTGTATCTGCAAGAAGTATGTAATAGAACCATTTCTGCAAATGTTTATTTACATTAACATTAAGTAGAGAGACGAATAAGTTCCTTTAAGAACAGTTTGTGGAAGAATGGGTAGAGAAATCATGTAAAATCAGCACACTAGGAAAACATTTTTGAAGAAAAAGTGTGTATGTGGCATGTATAGCGCTGTAAACAGCATAAAAAGCTGGGATAAACGATAATCGATTTTAAGCTGCGAAAGATAGAAAATAGTTGTATCCCAAATGCATGAAATAATGCTTAATTTAGTAAATCTGCTATTGTATACAGTATAAAATATGCAGTTCAACATTTAAAAAGGCTATTTCATAAATCAGTCATTTTTTTCCTGAACTTCGTTCTGGCAACACTTGCTATCACGTCGACTTCCGTTTGATAAGCATTATATCTTTCTGATGTTGACTCACTCCTTTGGTCCACAAAACGCAAGGCAACCTAACAACAACGTTTTGTATTATTAATAATTCTTAATTCTACATTTAAGACTTCAATTGGAATTTGCCGTCGTTCTTACGTCTAATGATTCGAATCTCTTGGTTCCTGTGCGCTTCGAGTTTCTGTCCAATGTTTATTGCAACACGTTTTCTTTTCGCTGCCATTTTAAACACGAATAAACCACCTGACCAACACTAGCAGTAACATAGTACCGAATGCTGTGCAAACAGCTAACACTTGTTACAACGGTAGTCATTTTGTGGAATGTGGGAAGGGGGGTGAGGGTAAACTGCATAAAATGCCATGTGCCTATATTAGAGTTGGAGCAGAAGAACAGTGCGAATTGGAGAATATCGTATTTTCTTTTTCGTTTTTTACTTTCTTCCCCTCCGCCATGTTGATTGAGCGGGTGTTAGGCATCTTTAGAGGGCAGGACCGAAGATGAAGAAAATTGCGCCAATGAAGTTACAGTGCGTGATTTTCTCTACTAAGCACAACTTTATTTTTATACAGATTCTACAAGTTATTCTTTTGTAGGGTTATTTTTCTATCTACCTCTAGAGAAATCATTGCCGTTTTGTTTTAGTAGTACTTTACACCTGCTCTTACTGCATACGTCGCCGCAAGCGATGGACACTAATGATGCATAAAATGAAATTATAATTTGGAAAGGAAAATTCCAGGCTACCTGACAACCTTGGACATCCATGTCGGATATAAGGAGTATAGACTAAATGGAATCGATAGTGAATGTATAAAAGCGTGACATCGCGGGGAAACAACCGAATAGCGACAGCACTTTAAAAGTGAAATTCAAACCACGGTATGGCTTAATGTTGCAAGAAAACTTATTTACCATAAATTGTACGTTTTAACGAGATCTAAATTTATTGTGCAGTATTTTTATATCGCTTACGATTTCGTTATGTACAATTCGTTCTGAATGAATAAAAGGCCATTTCGAGAAAATTTAAGATATGCATTTTATTTGTCTTGCAAATAGCTTTATATCGCGTATTTTAACTAAAATCATTAAAGCCATTGTTGCCAGGGTAACAAATTAAAAAAAAAAATCCATGTAAATGATAGAAAGTCTAGGTTGGGGGTTCTCAGCGACTCTCTGTAGCTCTTGGTCTCAGCGACTTTCGTCAATGTCGCCAACACAAATTCATTTGCCGGTTTCAGTGTTAAAATTCGTAGTGAGACATATTTCCGCATATAACTACTTTGGCCAATCACATATGCTAAATGTAGAGGTCCAGATAACACATCATCTGCCCTCAGACCATGTGTTTAGAATAACAGCTTCATTTGAGAAATAAATAATAAATAACAATAAACTTAATAAACAAATTACGGAAACCAGAGCCTACAAGAGAATGTACATCAACACGTTCCACTCCCATTTGTAACAACAGTACATCTATTGTTTACAAGGGCATTCCGTCAATTTTTTTATTTTAATGTGTTTTTTTTACAAACTTAAATTTAAAAGTCCCGCGTTAAATGCCCAGTAAAGCTGAATTTTTATTATTTTAGGGGATAATACAAACGCAAGGACTAACATTAAACCTAAAAACTATTATAAACACTATCATAATCTTAGTTGTTTATTACCATACAACTGTTACATATAGGATTTCATTTTGTATAGTTCGAAATAAAATAATAACATACTTTTATAACAATCCAGTAAATTTCCAAGGTCTTTGCATGGAAAAAAACACAACTAAGGTAGTGCGGCTGGACGGAAACCAGAAGGTCCGTGGTTCAAATCCCGGCTATGGCATTGAATTTTTCAATCTGACTCTACGTTTCCACAACTAAGGTTATGTCATATGTAGCATAGGTAGTTAATTCACCAAAATAGTCAAACTAACTCTAACACAAGGTTCCTTAGACAAAAATCACTGGCTACTTCCAGTCGGCAATCCTGAGTTCCGTGCAAGATTCCTAAAACCGTCTGAATTCCGTGCGGGCCACCTGCTACCTGTCCGGTTTTATTTGCAGCCTATTAACGTTACCCAGCAGGCACCATGAGGTTGACTGCTTAGCCTCCCATTAATTATATATAATTATTTTGCTTTTATTTTATGTATTTTTTCTGTTTAATGCTTCATATTAAAATGCTTATAACAACTGAAGCAGAATTTTCATGCTTCAGCTTCTTTTCGAAGTAAAATTTATGATCGTCTATTGTACAAATAAGTTTTTCTCCCACCGTATATCACTTTCATTCTGTTCGCTGGATAACCCTTAAAGCCACTTGACTTTGATGCCGATTAGCATGTGTTATTAAAACACCACATACTCTACCTACTGAATCGGCTGAGCTAATTAGCAGAGAAACAAGTTTCCACTCAGGTACCAACGGTACGGAATTCAGGTCTTTAAAAGGTTCATCCAGGTAGTTCGCGCAGAATTCATGACGAACCCTTGCAGTTGCTCTGAAGTGTTTTTAATAACTCGCGTTATGATAATTTTCGTATCATAGATTTGAAAGATAGTTTCTGAAACAAGTTTGGTATCTATTCCGACTTTTCCTTTTTGACTTACGGAGTTCAGAAAACACACGCGCACACACATGACTTTTCCAAAGCAAATGTTTGTGTTTGGAGCTTCCCAAAACATGTATTTCCTGTAAACTCTCAATATTTGATTTTTCTCGGTGGAATACGTTATTAGTTGCTCTTAGGCAGATGATAAAGAAAGTAAAAACAGAAAATGTGGTGTGACGGTAAATATTTTCTGTAGCAGTTGCTTGTACCATTTACCTGACACCACCAACTTAGTTTCATTCTCTGGGCTAGTATAAGAATGTTTTACGTGACTCTCAAACTGCTCTGAACACATGGAACAACCTCCCCAGCAAGTAAGGGTTGACGCATGGGGAAGGCGTATTGGGTTGCGGGCTTCAAAAATAATCGGTTTTTTACCAAAGGCCCAAGACCGAAGTCTAGGCATCCTCTCCAACAGAAACAGTGACCTCCAACAGATGTTTTGAATGAAACTGATCTAAATCCCTCCTCCTTCATGCATCACAACATTTAGTGTGGAAGCTGCACATTTGAACTTTGATTCGATGTGCATGTCAACTTGTGCTTTATCCAACAGGAGGTGGTATTCCACTGTTTATTAACAGCTGGATTGTCTGTACTATTACAAAGAGAGATTATTTTTTGTGTATGTAGGATAATTTTAAAAGCACTCAATCGATTTTTATAATTATTTCACCATTGAAGAATCTTGTCCTAGAATACATGGCGCTTTAAAACATTTCATTAATGAGTAAAAGATTCAACAAATTTACAGAGCATTTTACTAGGATGCAATCACATTAGAGTTATAAAAACATGTTTGCAGAACAGTGCCATGGAGTAATAGTCGTTAGTCCACAGAATATCCACTTAAAATAGAAATGCTGCTGATACTTCACTCCGAGCAATTAAATCTTCAGATGTCCCGATTTAACAATTCAATCCAAGTAAGAAAGTTTTGCATTATTATGTTAGCAGGATATATTAAATTATTGAACAGAGAGAAAGTTATGTCGAGGTAAGATTAAAATAAGTGTACCGTTTTCTTGGTTTTCCAAAGAGGTTAACTTGGAGATCTGGAGTGGAGAATCTCCTTATTTACCAATTTCATACTTATTTCGTTTCTGCTTTGTAGCTTTTCTAAGAGAAGGTACAATTATCTAATAACCTACTCGACCATTCCGACCGATGATTGTTCCACCGTCAAAGGCTAAGCAGTATTTCTACTACTTGGAAGATTGTCGAGAGGAAGTTACGAAAGCCGGTCGTTGCGCTGATACGAAGTCTGGGGATTTTTAATTTTTCCGAATAGACGTGGGCTATATGAGTAAAGGGGCGGGAGGATTTATTATAAAAGTTTCTAGATCATTTTACATTAATTTCATACTGAGTGGGTGAGGAAAATGATACTATTTAACTCGTCATTAGAGTTTAAAAAACATAACTGTGCAACGTCGAGTAATCCAAATAGTGTAACATATTTCAGGAGCGAGAAATGCTATTGATGTGCTGTTTTTATGGAAACATAAAGCACTGACATTGCGATTTACCGGTAAAACTACTATCCTTTAAATTTAGACGCCTTGGATTGTCAGCTGAGGAGGGAATTCTTCCTTGAAGTGCTTTATCACTTGTGTTTCAAAGTGTTTAAAAGCAAGAAAGAGAGCATGAACATGCAGTAGAGGGAGAAAGCGAAACCCAGGGTAGCTGTAAACAGCAATGTTAAGACTCGTAAGTAAACAAGTAATGTCTTCGACGATGAGTAGTGTTCTTCCAAAGTCAAAGCCGCGGCTATGACCCAGATGTTAAAGGCGGCGTGTAAATCGGAGCCGGTGGGGCGTTCCAGCAACTCTTGTGTTTCTGTAAAATAAACATACAGTAACTCCACTAGCAGTCATAAATTTATTTGTTTACAAAATTATACTACATACCGTTATATAGCAAATCTTTCATTTTCTATACTAAACACTAACAGTACCTGCTGGTATTTCGCCGGAAATACTATTTTTGAGGTGCTCTAAATAGAAGAAACTTTTTTTTTTTCGAAAAGGGTAAGTAAATCTGCCCTCCCAAAACTACGCTTTATCTGAAAACTGCTTCGATGTTTTTATTTTCTGTAAAATGACTGTAACGATTTTGATTACAATACTGTATGTTTAATATAGTACACGATAAATAAAAATGATTAATATGAATTTTTTGCAAATACCCAGTTACGTCTTCTTTATTTTGAATTACCTTTGTTCTTCTGGTAAGTCATAAGAAATAGACAAAATCTTACTGCTCAAAACATGTAGAGTTCACCGAAATATTAACTATTTCCAATATATGATTGTAATGTTTTATTACATTGTAATAGACAAGTCATCTTTCGTTCTGGTGAAATTATCCAAAGAAAATGACATTTTAAATAAATAAGGAAACACTTTTTAAATGTTGACTATCGTCTTCTGCATCCCTGTAGTAGCCATAAAGAAAAGTTTCCTAACATTTTTTATAGTTCCATTTACAACCCACCCCGCCTTTGACTGCAATGGTCCTATTGGCGGCCTTTCTCCTCTGGAACATATCGTTATGGTGTTATCTCGTAGACGTTGGGTTGCTGGTACTTTGGATTTTTCTTTTTTAATCATTAGATGGCGCCTACATTCACACTCCCATTCATACTTCCAGACTGTGAGGATGGGGAATCATCTTGGTTGGAGAAAAATCCCCACCCTCAGCCAGGAATCGAACCCGGGACCCCTCGCACGGCAGGCAGGTGCTCTACCGCCTGAGCTACCCTTCCATAGCCTTAGATTGCAGAAAAGTGGGCACGAAAAGTCACGTAAATCTAACTGGTTTAATTCCCTTTATGAGGAATCGGTTCCAAGAAATAAAGTTTATGGTTTTTCAGAAATAAAGTTTATGGTTTTTCTTGTTTTGTTTTAATTCTGAGTCGTACATATGGGAACAGGTCTGTTATTAGATCACGTGAGGCAATTTCTTAACCGTTGCATGCCAGTAGCAACAGTTCTGCTGCATGCCATACGAATTCCTTTGGGAGATGTCTATTCCAGATTATGAGAGAATCCAGCTTTCGTTTTAAGGCATGATTGAACTGAAAGCGTTGCATGCTGGTCTTGCTCTGCTTCCTTGCGCCATTATTCCCGTTAATTGTTCACGGCACTGCGATTTAATAGTGATTTGTGTACAAGCACATTAATTGCTGGTCTATACCCTCTAAGCTGCTCATTCATTATGAGATTTCTGCAGACGACCGGCGGACTTGCTATAAATAACTGGCTCTTCGCAGAGGTTAAGTGCTTTAATAAACGAAGCACTTGCAGATGTTCGAGAGTAGCCGTGATTTAACTCGCTTCCCTTTCAGGCTTGTTTGATATATAGCATGCCGAAACTATATCCCAAATACACTTAAGAGGATTGTCTAGAAAGTTGTGACTGTGGGGGGGTTAGCTTACAACTTACCGTTCAACGCTAATGCACTGGGATCAATGATACCTATTCTTTAACTTTATTATAACTTCAGTATGATATTGCGTTTCCCACTTGCGACATCTTTTGATGCCGTCTTTAATTTGCTATCAGCTAGTACAGTAATGAACTATGGGATATTTATTTTAGACTATGCATGGGTGGAAGTGAGAAAAGACAACACAGTTAGTTGACTGATACATTTTATTTGAATCGAATTGTTGACTCGATGACGTAAAATAAAACCATGGAATCATAGCACTAGAGGCTGTTATTATTGAAGTATTGTGTCTGCTGACTTCTGAAATATCAATATCTTTAGTTTAAAACAACTTTGTGTAAAAACGATGAAAAGCGTAAGTTGTTGTGAGTTGTTGAAATGCTTCCCTTCGACGACTTCCTAGTCTGCATAACCCGAGCATCGTCAGTAGGCGATACGGATTGCCGACAATCGATGTTAACTGTGTGCTAGCCGGCAGCACATTCATCAGAGATGATGTCGGAGTTGGCATCAAAAGGACTGCACGTTATGGGAACGCCGGTCTCAAATATGTCTTAACTTGTATAATATTAGATACTATCCATTGTTGAAAGAAATCTCAACCTCTTCATGCGATATAATCGAATGAAAGAGTATGTGCCATTCTTTACACCAGATATTGTATGTTGAGTACATTGAAACTAGATTAAGAGAATTTTGGCAGTTGCACGCTCTGTCTTACAGATGGATAAGACAAATCAGAGTTGTTGGGTAACGTAAGGTCTGTGCGAGAGTAGAATGTGCGCCCTTCTTCCGGTGTAGCTGCCACTTGGTTTCTCCTTACTTGTATAATATGGCTACACGATAATGACATCTCAACAACGCCCGCTTCGGTAGCGTGGTGGTAGTGTGTTTGCCTCACGTTCAAGAGGTCCCGAGTTCGAATCTCGTCAGGGTGAGTTACTTGGATAAGGTTTTTTCCGGAGTTTTCCCGTACCCTGAAAGACGAATGTCGGGTAACTCTAAGCTCTATGGACTCTGGGCTCATTTGAGCATCATGTCACCCATTCCATTCATCGTCCGATATGACTTAACGTTGGAGGACGTAACAAAAAAATGCATTTTACTTTGTCTATTCCGAAAATAATTAGTAGATGACATTTTTCTTTCCAGCCAAAACTTCTATCCTCAAGTTCACTACAATACATGTTTTAAGGCTCCCTGAATAAAAAAGAAAACATCTTAGAAAAAAATAGCTGATGTCTACTCTTACGCGACGTTCTCTACTCACTGTTATATAAATTTTTCCTACAAACCATTATGCTTTTGTCTACTTAATGCTGCTCAAGATAGAATTATATAAATGTTTTTTAGTACATTTCTTTATAGGTACATAATGGGAATAGGAGAACAAGGTAGATTTAAACGATAGTCAAATCTTTTAGGAGCTAATCGCTACGTGATGGATCGGAAACTCCATTCTCTGCATGTCCAAGTAAAAGATAATTCCTGTCTGAGAAAGGTGTAAAAATTAGAAAATTCAAACCAATAAAATAACCAGGAATATTTGGGGAATTAACTCCAGTAAACACGAATCTCACATTGTGAGGTTTAATGACATCTGCATTTTTATGAAGTATGTACCTCTTTTCATTGTAAGATTCGTCTATCTGTTACGTTTATATATATAATATTTTAAATATCTGTTTTTTAATCTAAATCGGCAACCATTTGTTGAGAAAGATGTATATGCTAGTTCGTTTTTAACTTGTGTCGTATTCCCATGAAGATGAAATTAAATACCGAGTTTGATATCAAAACGACTTCTGTTTCTTTCTTTTTCTTACTCCTATTTTTGTTTTGTTTTGTCTTTTTGTTAGCAGATACCCACAAATAGATTTTTTTTTTCTAAAATACATTTTATGATATCCTTATTTGGATAGAATACAAAAACATTCAACACCAAAATTTCAACGGAAATACTTGTTTTGAGGCACCCTGAATAAAAGTGTACAACATAAAATATTTAGTGTGAGAGCATAGTAGAGAAAGGGAAGATACATTTCTTAAGAGTGCTTAGTATAAGCTATATGTAAGAGAATTATAGGTAGAATCAGTCATGTGATTGTAAACGAATTTTTTTTTACTTTTTTATTTTTTGCACTCCCCAGTATACGTTTTTTTTTTTTTTTTTTTTTTTGAATGCGGATACATCACGTGATAAGTAGAATGGTTTAATACTATATTGATTTTTGGAAAACTGATAATAGCTGATTATTTTTCTCAGGAAAATGTTATTCTAGTTGGGCTTCTATACATTCGCGCATACTTGAATCATTTGACAGTACTACTTAAGCAACTTTCTCGACCAGCATATCCCGTATCGCGTTCTCACACTATCAACATAACGCTACAACAACAAAAATGTTGCGCAATATTATATGTATTTTTAATGGCATACTGGCAACGTTTCCTGCTGGGCCGGAATTAACTAAAAGGCATGGAATTCTTGAGCACCACAGTGTTGTAAATATCTCTGGTGGACCACACCCTAATTGTAAACTTCCCCTTTTGTACGACACAGGGGTGGATGCCATGCATAAAAACCGCATGCATTTTGAATTTCCATTAGGTATTCTTCATCCCCCGCATCGTTATACAGTGGGTGTTTTGTAAAGGCATCACTTGATCAACATGTCAAATATTCAGCACCCTCAAGGTGACGTACTAACCTGGATATTTAAAGTCACACTGAAGTTAGTATGTCTCTTAAGGTTCCCGGAAGAGTGAAGTGGTAGAGAAAGGGTTAGTTTTACCAAATGATGTTAAAAACACAATTAACTCTTACTGTTTTGTTACAGCAAATTGCTGTTCAACACTAACTCAAAGACAACAGTAAACAGCTGGGAAAGCTATGATCAAACTGCAGGCCATTAACTGTGCCGTGGCACAGTGATAAATCGCTGCAAATCTTGCAATAGAACAGTGCTGTGCAAGAAATTATGCAAGCTTACGTTATCGAAAAGTTAGTATCCGATAGGGCCCACGTTTGACCGAAAACCACAAACTTCAGAAATGAACTATCACCCGAAACCTTTTTCAGAGATTTCAAAATGAAGGTGTGATATGCGATGAAAGCCGGTTGCATCATTACTAGCGTTAAAAAGAACGCCAGAGTACGCAATGGCAGAACTTGGATTCGTCAGCGAAGAAGAAATTGGAGGAAGTGCAGTCTGCTAGGAAAATTATGGAAAATATCTTCTGAGATGCTCAGGCTGCATTCTGGTTGCTTATCTTGAACCTTGGCAACTTATAAATGCTTTTACTATGTCCAGATACTTTTGAAGCTCCGTCGTGCATTGCGCGATAATTGCGCTGGAAAGATAATTTGCAACGGGATACCGCGCGTCATCACCTTGCTCTTGTCACCATAGAAAAGTTTAGGACATTTGTACAGGAAACTTTCAGATTCTTCCTACAGTCCCGACTTGGCATCCTCCACTACTATTCGTACTATCAAGGAACAAATGCGAGACCAACGCTACGAGGATATTCAAAAGCAATGCAACGATGTCTTCGGATAACTGGTACGGAGTTCTGTCGTAACGGTAGTTTCAGACTTACAGAACGATGAGAAAAATGTGTCCATAGAAATGGATACTATTTTGAAAAATGACAGAAAAGGCTATCCTCCTTACTTGTTCAAGACGACTTGTTGCTGACGACTTTCATATGCCCTCATATCTGCATTTTGCTGGTACATAATTTCTAATGAATATCCACTGCAAATGCTGCCACAGAGTAAGGCTTTCATATGAACATTAATGCAGGGATCATACTGTTCATATCGGTAGTGTAAACAATTTGTGAAAAATTCTCTTTATCGTTTACAAGGTCGGACAAAGTAACCAGTGAACATTGAAAATCGGTTTCGAGAAAAAGCTGCTAATTATAGACCAGATGTTCTCGGGATTCAAGCCAGGTGAATTGCTCTTGAAACACCTGCAATTTCAGCTCCTAGTTTGCCCATCCTTCTGTTATAGCCTTTGATAGCATCCCATATCATAGACCCCTGCTGTGATACCATAGTTGAAGTTCCATGTGTGAATCAGAACTGTACAAAATGACTGAAATAAACTAACATAAACATAAACTCTTTGTTTTCTTTGCACTACAGTTACTCCACGGCATGAATAAGTGATTTGAATTCCCTAGAACCAGCTTGGTCAAGGTTAGGAAAAAAATATCGGTGATTTATCACTGCGATATAGTACTAAAGAGTATGCTGACAAATTTTTGCTACATACGGTGGAAAATGATTCCTGGGAGAAGGAAGATACAGTGGAACACGTCAGTGCAGGGAGAAGAGAGCAATGTCTTCATTTTTCTCCTCCATCCCCACTGAAAGCGAGTCTATCACCTGCGTGAGATGAGCATATCTTGTTCATAGGCTAAATGTAGTAGAATGGCGTTTTAAGTTTAGCGATACTTTAGCCGTTTATACCCGTTAATGCATTAAGGACATATTCCAAAGTTGACGTTGCTGCGTTACTGTCCGTTGTATATATGTAGTGGCTGTGGCCAGGAACCAGCTGTACCCGAGCTCATCTCTGTAAAATGATTTGGATTCTGAATGAAAACAAGCGGGGAGACCGGGGCATGCCGCGTGTTTGACCGGACTCCCCCTATATGCACGTCATAATTTACACAGACAGTGATACGCACCTGAGTAGGGGCGAGGGGCGAAACTCCCCTTATGGATAATGTCTTATTTATTCAGCTACAGATCCACATCCCATTCATATGCTATATGGGGACGTGGCTTTCATACCGAAAAGGGTGCGACTTCCAATCCCCAAAGTAATGCCGTTAAAACATAGGCGTTGCTTGCAGTATGCCTTTTTAGAGATTAGAGCAAGATAGTTTCTCTTGAAAGGCATCAGTATTTGTGAAATTGCTCTGGAGCGAAGCAAGTAATTCTAATCATATAACTTTCTTAACCCACTACTGTTTATGTGTACATTTCTGCTAAAAAGTATTTTTAAAAAAGTTTATATTAATCGGGATAAACTTTAGAAATACTTCGTTGTACAAGGGGGTTAGAAATAACTGAAGTGATAGTAGGTTAAACGGTGTGTCAATATATGTTGAATTTGGGGTTCCATAGTCTTTTGATAACATTACAAAAAGAAACAAAAGAATGGTGTTTTAAAATATATATTAAACATATATTTTAAAAATATACGAGGGCTGTTCAATAAAGAATGATCATAATTTTTATACGATCATAATTTTTTGCACTAAAATTCAATCTTATTATATTCTGTTAGCTTAATGTGAAACAAACACGCCGTAGTAGTTTCATTGTTGGTACTCCTGGTTCCCGCCTGTGAGAACTAGGCAAGTTCAGACGTGTTCAGTATCGCCTACCATTGCAATGGAGGTAACATGCAGTTAAAGTTAATGTTAGAGGAAGATCCGGAGTTTCTTTCAAACGTAATCACTGCTGATGAAACTTGACTACATCATTTTGATCCTGAGAGCAAACAGCAAAGCTCAGTGTGGAAATCTCCTTCATCACCAACCCCTAAAAATCCAAAAGTGGTTGCTTCTGCTGGGAAGGTTATGGTCATCTCATTCTTTGATATTCATGGAATGGTTTATCAGCATGTTGTACCTGCACACACATCAGTAACTGGACAATACTACAGGGATGTCCTGAAAACATTGCAAGTCCTTATCAGGCACAAAAGACCACATTTCCGTGAAACAGGCTGGATGCTGCATCACGATAATGCGCGGCCGCATATTGCCAATGTTGCTGAATATCTTGCAAAAATCAACGTGAAGTGCGCCCTCACCCTCCCTATAGTCCGAATTTAGACCCATGCGACTTTTTTTGTATTCTCTAACTTGAAGAAACGCCTTCGTGGAAGGCATTATCCATCATCAGAAGCAGTGGTGAAGGCTGCGGAGGCGATTTTGAAGGATCTCTCAAAAATGGTTTCCAGCATGTCTTTGAAGACTGGCAGAAACACTGGAACAGGTGCATCGCATTCAGAGGTGACTATTTTGAGAAGGTCCATCAAAATTATAAGGATGAGTAAGAGTACGTTTTCAAAAAACGATTGTGATCATTCTTTACTGAACAACCCTCGTATATATTGAATTTATGAAGTAAAAACTGGGACATTGATGAAATTCAGTAACAATCTTTGTTAATAACCGGCTTCTGTCGTTTTTCCCTCCGTCACATCAACAGGCACATTCATCTGATTTCAGGTATTATACTAACAAAATTTCTGTACTAAATACTTAATAAAATAATTTTATAAACGCTGCGATATCATTATACAACTAATATTAAATCAAATCTTCAACATCACATTGTTTTTTATGTCTATTAAAAATTTATATTTTTCTTTCCGTTATTTGTTACAATATTTTCAAAACGTAGAAGCCAAAACGTTTCATTATATACTTAATTATTACGTAGTTCGCTTCTTTCGGCAATCAAATACAGAAGTGACAATTTATTCTTAATTCACAAAATCTATATCAAAGGAAAGTAGTTCACTCCGCGTTAAGTCAGCCTTTCCTAAATTCTCTACGTGCTAGTATTATAAACAGAGGCAATTTATCCTACGTACACATAAAATACACAATGTCAAAAATCTTCAGTGGAAATTTTCATTGGAAAATAATGGAGGTGTAAGACACCTAATTTCAATTTATAAATTAATTAAAGTATAATAGTCCACAACGTAACAGCACGAAAGCAAGCTAGAGCCTATCAATCTGACTGCCGGCCTCACGCCATATCCAGCCGATACGGGGGATGTCAGCATCACGATACCTCCCAGACGGAAAGTTGGCTTTCTTGACCGGGATTCACTAGCCTATCGCAGCTCCTCAAGCTCTTCATGATGCTGAGTGCATGCCGGTGCTATCACCGGGATTTAAAATCCGCAAAACAAGGGTGGGATCGAACACGAGCGCATTCAGGGAGCCAAAGCACAACGCCATAGCCCACTACGCCACGGCGCAGAATGTATTACTGGCACTAAAATAATTTTCAAAGCCGTTGTACGTGAGGACGAACACATTGAATATAGATAAGATATTGCTTGCTAAAATGGCCTTGACTTTTGGCTGAGAACTCCATGGAATAGTTGTTACCTCATAGAAAATGAATGTAAAATTAAAGAGAAATGCCGTGGGATATTTCATAACAAGCAGTACATATAGATGGTCACGATTTAGCAACTAGGAAAACAGAAGACGCAGCAAAACTAAAGGGAATCAAATATGGTCATTTAACTGTACGATACCATACAATCCTAGTGCCAAAATATTTCGGCAATCCTCATGTAAAAAACTCTTGCTTTGTTTCGTTTGTGCTTATAAAGTGCTAAATGATTGTTTAAAGAGGAAAGGCAGCTAGCTAACATTGGAAAAATCAGTGAACCTATATTTCATAATTAACTGAGACAATTTTTCTCGATGGTCTATACATTTTGTCTTTCCCAAAAGAGGTTATCTTGGTGGTCTGAAAGTGCACAATCTTCATTTTCACCATCTACTTCATTATATAGGTTGCGCAGCTTAAAACTATCTATGTATGAATAACTACGGTACCAAACAGAAGGAACAAAGGTTTAAAATTTCACTTAGTGTGACGATATCATTCGGACCAATAATGATTCTTCTATCCCCAAAAGGTGTAGTTCATTTTATAATTAGTCTGACACCACAACTAACGTGTTCAGCAGTAAAGCGAACGAACTTTTATCATGTGATTTCCTCCACTCGAGGAAGACATTTTGATGTTAGATATGAATCGATTCCTACTAGATGGAAAAGAGGTAACTCCGAATTCTACTTCAGCCAATTAAGGATGCGATCGCGCGACCATGTAGTAGGAGTCGATTAAAAGATGAAGGTGCGAAATAAGCAGTTTTCATTTGTTGAGCTTGGCTGCAGATAAGGCATTATAGAGGTGTCGTATAACAAAAGCTTGCACCTGGTGTATCGACTCGTTTTTAAAGAGATGACTGCAGTCGCGACCACCTACGACATGTCAACGCCACCCTAGTGCAGTTGTTTACAATGCACCCCAAGTAAAGTCGAGAGGTCGTCCTAGCTTGACAGCCTTCCTCATTAGCCAGGATGCTTGACTTGTGCGAGTACTTCTGCTAAGCGACGTAACGGTTTTACCTGTAATAAACACACATGCTAACAAAACTGTATGTGTGGAAGTCTGGCAGCCAAATTACAAGACTGGTGGATAGAGGAATCATTGCATTCCACACAAAAATTCGTTATCGACATTTCATCCGAAATACATGCTCTTTTTACATTTCCTTTTCACTTTTTATTTTTTAATTTACGTCCTGGACCTTCAGTCATATCGGACGATGAATGAAATGAGTGAAAAGATGCTCAAATGAGCCTGGGGTCCATAGAGCTTAGAGTTACCCGACATCTTTTAGGACAAGGGAAACCCCCGGAAAAGAGCTTAACCAGGTAACTCACCCTGTCCAAGATTCGAACTCAGGACCTCTTGAACGTGAGGCACACATGCTACCGTCTACTTTACAAAGTAGCCTCCTTGGATAAAAATATGATGTGCTTCAGGTATTACTTTCTGTAATAATTCTTATATAACTTATTCTTGTAAGGGCATATTTTTCTCTCTAGTTTATGTTAATTAAGATAAATATTTTGAACAAATGGTTTCATTGCATGAAATGTATAGGGAATACAGTAGGGTTAAGTGAT
The DNA here is from genome assembly GCA_030765055.1 of Mantis religiosa. Classification (NCBI taxonomy): domain Eukaryota; kingdom Metazoa; phylum Arthropoda; class Insecta; order Mantodea; family Mantidae; genus Mantis; species Mantis religiosa. The sequence goes on along the minus strand of CM060947.1, from coordinate 56,119,196 downwards.
AATGTATATTTTAATAGTTGATTGATAGACGACGACTTTAAAACTCTGTTACGGTAAAGAAACTAATAACGATTTCCCATTTTTGGAAACGATAGTCATTGAAAAATTTAAACAATAAAAAGGTACATTGATCTCCAAAGTTGTATATATCTACATTATTTGTGCTGTAAGAGTTTATCTCGTACAGTTTATCAGTTGTATAAACACCTCCAAAATGAAGAGGCCTTTAGGGTCTATTGCTAAAAAAATCAAGTTATATACATTTCATTTGAGGTGAAAATAACTAAACATTAGGTATTTTAATGTGAGAAATTTGCGAATAAATAACCAATTTTTGAAATGTTACGTGGCAAGTATGGTAGTGTTTTGAAAATCTTCGCATGGCATCATTGGGATATGCTGAACTTAAATACCAAATTAGAACTTAACACACTTTTTTTATAGTTATGCTGTTCACTTACCCAGATATACGTACTGTTCACCCAACACAAGAAGGCAAGGCAGAGAAATGTGTAATGTAAGCACTTTTGCTTTCTGCATGATGTTTGTGCTCACCTTCTGGATATAAGGATGCCAGGTTCGTGTAAAATACACAGTGTTGCCACATAAGTCACCCATGCATAATGCCTATCACCGCAGTTACTGAAATGAGCACAAATCTGGCAACATGGGTGACCCATGCACTCTCATACACTCATTCCGTAGTCAACAGATCCATTACCAGAGCAGATATACAGTTCAAGCCCCTCTTCCTGTTCAGGGCCCGCTTGCTTTCTTGTAGGTATACAGTAAAGGACCCTATTTTAAAATACTTTTTTTAAAATTATATATTATTTAGGCGGCTCACAGATTTTGTTGAAATTCTCGATAGTGCATGGTCTGTAGGCATCTGTTAGGGAGGTAAAATTTGCTCTGATATATATATATATATATATATATATATATATATATGTGTGTGTGTGTGTGTGTGTGTGTGTGTGTGTGTGTGTGTGTGTGTATGTGTAAAATAATTTCGTAAATTTTCGGAACAATTTTAAACAATTTTGTAAAAATGAACATTGATAAACACTACACTCGGTTGCTGAAGTGTAGAGGAATACTTGGGTATCTGCGTGTGAAGACTGATACAAAGGGATTCTTACCTTCGGTTCATATTCGATGTTTTGACCTGTCCTGTAAAGATACACAACGCAATGAGTTATGTCTCATCACGGCCTCGTGCAGCAAATGTGACATATTCTCTCCGGATGTCTGTGAAGAATCTCATAAAGAATTCCTACACGTGTTAACATGCTCTTTGTGTCAATGTTTCCCATTGTTTCTGTCTGAAGGGCACTGAACCTTATCGCTGACCTTCCTCATGTTTATGCACACAACACAGACAATTGCCTCGGAAATAACCTGTTTAATCTTTAATGTAGTAAATAATGAATTTTTAACAAAAATTCGAAAAAAGTTTTTATTTTTTTTATTTTAGTGGAAAAAATAGCTTTCAATTATTGCACAAGTAGGAGAGAGGCAGCTTTATCTTGCTAGTGATTTGACCTTTTATGGGCAAATATCAAGTCTGTAGACGGCGAATCCACTGGCCACTGGAGCTGCAGAGATACAATGTACATTTTTTCCAGGGAAAGAAATTCTCTACACTCTGCCGTTTATTAGTGAGTGTATACATTATTCTTACGGAAATATATCTTTCTATCTACTAATCGAAACAAATCTTGGTAGAAATAATTACGTTACACATTTCGTTAAACATACAGAGGCAAAAGCGATAGTAAAACGTTTTAAGAACTGGCCACTCCATATATTCCAATAATATTGGTAGTGTTCTGTCTTTGTTGATATTTGTGTTATATCCAGTAATACATTTTGTGGTTATAGCATTTCTTTAAATGTGAAATGTGTAGTGTTTAACGCCCGCTTTTAGTACATACGGCACCGCAGGCGGTGACACTGATGATACATGAGATGAAGATGGAGCACTGATGGAATGAGATGGCGGGGGAAACCGGAGGTCCCGGAGAAAACCCGCCCCAGTGCCGTGTTGTCCACGACAAATCTCACTTTGCGGTCGCCTGGGATCGAACCCGGGCCGCCTGGGTGAGAGCCAAGCGGGCTAACCACTGAGCAACGGCGCGGCCTTATCCTGACGATGGGAGCGATGTACGCTCTCGAAAGGTCGATTTCAAATCGTCTTTTCACCTGGCTTGTTTCCCGAGAAGATCTGGAATTTATTCGTCGCCAGGAAAGCTTCAGGTCTTATTTGGCTTAACACTTATCAGTTACACACATTTACGCAAAATTATTTCTAAATGTATAGGATTTTACAGGCTATTTCCAAAATTTAAACATGTGCATTCTATTTTTCATATAAATACATTTAATATGTGACGTTTAATGAAATCGTTAAAAGGGTGGCGGTCTTTTGGGGTCTGTTGAACATTTCTGTCATATATCTTAGGATGATAAATGGACGTATACTGGCACCGTCCTTAGTTTATGTGGCGATGTAAACAAAAATACGTGTACGTGTGCGACATGCTTGGCTGTTTAGCCTTGTAACTCTCTTCCGATGGAAAATATAGTTCGCATATCATTTTTAAAGACTAAATCTCACGCAAAATATTGTATAAACAACTTCACATTATTGCAAATGCTAGTCATTGCATGTGTGCACACTGCACTTGCGCAGTTGAAAAGCAGAAGTAAGTGGGATATAAGCTGTACATCATGGCTGCTTCCGTGCAATATGAAACATCACAGAGGAAAACCGTTAAAAAGTGATGGAAAACAAATTAATTTGAACGTGTTTTGCAAGTTGTGTGAAAAATACCCTACTTTAGTAATGGAGGACTTAATTTGTCAGCAGAATAAGCCGGCGTTTCAGTGCCAAGTACGTATTAATGCCGCTCGAAGCAAGGTGGTATAAACGGGCCAGCTTTCCACCCCAAGAAAACATCGAAAAAGGAGCCAGTTGTGGAAGGTGAATATGATGAAATTGTTAGAGGTGCTATTCATCGCAAGATGCATAGCTTCTTGGGAAAAAAAAAAAAAAAAAAAAAAAAAAAAAAAAAAAAACGAACACCAACAATTACAAAATGCTTCAAGTAGTAAACAATAATCCTGATTTGTCGTTCCGTAACAAAAGAGCTTCCACACCTTCGCGACATAGATTATGAATTTGTGAATAGAAAGAGAAAAAATGTAATTGTTGAACGTGAAGATATATTGTGGCGCAGAATTATAAAAGGAAAATTAGGACGTGGCAGTCGTTTAAGGTATTCGTCCGTTGTCAGATTTCAATCAGGACGCAAAGTATTCTTTTTTTCAGTTGGTGCCAATAGAACTTAGAGGTCATTGCCAAAGTGCTACACGCAGTTATTGAGCACTATTATTCGCAGAAGAGCCCTCGCCTTAGGGTTGTGTGAAGAAATCAAATATTTGAGTAATTTGTTCGAGATCTTATAATAATAATAATAATAATAATAATAATAATAATAATAATAATAATAATAATAATAATAATAATAATAATAATAATAATAATAATAATAATTTTTATTTGCCTAGACATACATACATATGTTTCAAGCATCGTCACAGTCTAATTTCAAATAAGTCATTATTTACAAATATAACTTATATAAAAAATATACAATTCATGAAACAGTTTTTTTTGTTACATTCCATTATAATTCATCAGTTCTATATATACAGCTTTCTATTAAATACATTTTTAATTCCTTTTTGAAGCTATTTCCAGGTAATGTTTTTAAATAATTTGGCAATTTGTTATAAAATATAATTCCCTTCAATAATGGATCTTTTCCAGCTGATTTTGTTCTTGTAGTAAGTCTATGTAGTAGGTCTTCTCGGGAAACAATCCAGGTGAAAAGATGATATTCGTCGCCAGGAAAGCTTCAGTTGTTATTTTATATGAGTAATTCTTGTAAGCATTCAGTCACTTTTTCACTACAAAAGGAAGTGTATATTACACAGTACACACACGTTTGCATTTAATTTTAACGTAGAAGTGTTACCGCATAAGCTACTCAAAATTAAAAACGGCAAAGCAAAAATTTGACAGTGTACATGTTTGCCACTAAAATAGCGGGACTATTCCCTCCAATCATAGTCGCCTGTTTGTTTACATCGCCACATAAACTAAGGACGGCACCGGTATAAATATCAAGTCTGTTATTTACTGGATATTTCATTTCTGAGTTATGCTGTTCACACGCATACAGGTACACAGAATCTCAAAATGTATCTTTCTGTTGAAATCGTAATATCGCATTTCTGGGTGCTTACTCATACCTATAATAAATAATAGAGAAAGTAAAACTGTGAATCCGAATTTAGAAATTCTGTTCTGAAAACGAAGCCTTTAGTTGGAAAATGCAGTAAGGAATATTTTTGTCACTTAGAGGGAATTGGTCGCAGCTTTGATTGGCACCAGGGAGATAAAAAAAAAAAACCACGCTAGCAGGGAGAAAAAGGTCTTTGTGGTCGTGAGGATCGATCTCTTGTAAGAGATCCTCTTAATGGTGGCGGTCATTGGATTAGAGAGCGCTTCATCGCTCCAAGTGTGCTCTATGGGGGAGACCATATATTATAGATATGGCGAAGTAATTGTGTTTGGTTCCATTTTGTTATGTCTTCTTAGCTGAGGAATGTGCACCCTGTGATTTCAAACGTATTTCTGAACGGTTCCTTCGAAAGTCAGTGTATATTAAGATTTTGGGTCACTAAACTGGACGTAATTCTGCTTGGTTCACGCTTAAGTCAAGCAATGTCAGAGAAATAGATAAAAGTCAGGAAAATAGTTTTGAGAGAGCCGTCAGGGAAATTTCAGTAGATTTTCTCATTGGGATTTTACAAAAAGAAATTACGAGATACACAGTAGAGATTTATTGGAAGCATTGAAATGATATACTAAACTGTTTATATTTTGAGTTACATCCTGTGGTACGGTGGCTATGAACCAAAGGTATCAGAAGGTCCTTGCTGGGCAGTAGGAACGTAAACAGATAAGCAGCGCGCTTCCCCAGTTGAACCGAGGTACTATCTGGAACGTTCTGAAGTGTAGAATTGTTCTACGGCTATTTAAACGAGCACTCCGAACAAGCGAGTGATTCCTGTAGCCATGGAAAATGCAGTTCTGCTAGCGAGTTAGTGACGACTTTAGCGATATGCAGGGAATGCATATACTTTGATTAGAGATGTATAAAGAGAACCCGCCCCCCCAAAAAAAAAAAAAGTTTCGAGAAATAGATTTCATCAGTTGTGAAAATATCTTAATGGTATGTAAATAGCATTTTAATTAAAATCATTGGAAGCGCTTTTGAGAAAACCAACATTATCAAAAACTGTTCCATATAAATAAGGGTGGTCTACAATGAGAGGATTTTCTTGGACATTTTCGACGCATGCTGATATTAAATTTAAATATCAAATTTTGTATTTAAACCAACTTTTATCTTTGAGTTATACTGTTCACACACACACACACACACACACACACACACACACACACACACACACACACACACACACACACACACACACACACACACAATGCCCGCCTTGGTAGCGTGGTGGTAGAGTGTCTGCCTCACGTTCAAGAGGTCCCGAGTTCGAATCTCGGTCAGGACGAGTTACCTGGACGAGGTTTTTCCGGGGTTTTCCCTTATCCAGAAAGACGAATATCGGGTAAATCTAAGGTCTATGGACCTCGGACTCATTTGATCATCATTTCACCCATTCCATTCATCGTCCGATATGACAAAGTTGGAGGACGTAAAATTAAAAATTAAAAAAAAAAAGGGGGGGCGCGCATGGACATTTTTGTGTAAAATAATGGGTGCATTACAATATTTTCTCTGCTTGCATATCTAGCAGAGAAAGTAACACATTATTATTACGTTATCGGACTAATAAGATCATACGCCATAAAATATGGACCCTGAAGAAAACCAATGAACAGAAGGATATTAAAAACAAAATGCAGCATTAAGGAATAAGGAGACACAGACACAGAGTTTGTATAAGGAACCAGATATAACAAAATCATCAGGCTAAGATGTAATGAAAATGAAAAGCAATCGCCTGACGACCGTTGCACTCTGTAAAACTGGATGGAATGGATCCAGAGTATGAGGAAAATCGAGATTAAAATGCAAAAATGGAACAGAAGAGGACTTCTATTTAACTTCCTCCAGCGTTGTGATATCGGATGGTGAATGAAATACCTGAAATTATGTTCAAATCAGACCAGGGTCCATGGAGCTAAGAGTTACCTTACATTCATTCATCTTTCAGAATAAGGGAAAACTCTCCGGAAGAAAACTTATCCAGATCAGAATGGGGTGTAAAACTGCGGAAAAAATGTCAAGTTCCGGTGAAGTCTGGGCTGTAAAACCAGTGATGATAAATTGCCAGTATCATTTGGGCACCGCCGGTGTGACGGAATTTCGAGTAACAGGAGTTTTTTTTACCTCCACGCCAATGAATCTACTGACACGGAGCTGTGGATTTTATTTTTAACTTATATTATGACGTTAAGTCATATCGGACGATGGATGAAATGGGTGAAATGATGCTCAAATGAGCCTAGGGATAGAACTTAGGCTTACCCGACTTCCGTATTTCACGATTGGGAAAACTCTGGAGAAAACTTATCCAGGTAACTGAGCGAGATTCGAACTCGGGAGCTCTTGAACGTGAGACTGACACGCTACCGTTACGCTACCAAGGCGGCCCTTATTTTGATGAAGTGTGTGCTTTAATGAGATCTGCAATTGTTGCCAGTAAGAGAATGCTGTGTCTTCAGAAGCGATTCTCAGAAAATTGGAAATGTATTTTATGGAAGTGTTTTAAACATATATTATTTTAATCAAAATCGTTAGAGCCATTTTTGAAAAGAAAATCAAAATGTTTGAAAATACCTAAAGGGTGGTCTGGTATGAGGAAATTTTCTTGAAGATATGGAAGATGCTGGTATTTAATGGATTTTTCTTTTTGAGTTATGTTGTTGACGAAAGAGTGTACAGACATGAATTCTGGGTCATTTATATAAAAATGCTTTTTAGGGTGCCTCGAAACGTGTATTTTCATTGAAGTCTCGGTATCGAAATTTTATTAGAACACAGTACCTTCTCTATCTGCTTTGCACATGGTAGAGAAAAAGAAAAAAGACTTTATAAACATTTGGGTTTTAGAAATAGAGTACCTATAGATTATATATTACATAATTTATAATTATAGAATTTCTGTAGTGTTCCCTTCAATAAGCCTATCAGTTTAATGTTCTATACCTCAACATTTCTGTTTTGTTTAACGGGAACTAAACGATGATAATACGATAGATTAACTAAGATTATTATGATGGTATTCTTAAGTTGTAAACAACATTCTTGCAGGAGTGTTAATTGGTGTTTGATACTCTTTCCTGATAACCTCTGGATCAAAGTTTAAACGGTTGTTATATAAGATAGACTCACATCTGGTTTTGTTTTCTTTCAACATTCCGCTGTAATGAATAAGGATAGTGTAATCTGGGCTGTCCATTAACATGTTTTGCAAGATAAGAGGACATGTTCCTTATAACCGAAAATACTGTCTCTATGACGTGATGGTGTTCATCTGTACTAATATTATAAAGAGAATATTCGTGTATGTAGGGTGATTTGTAAACCAGCTCAAGCGATTTAAATTCTTTCACAAATTCAAAAGCCCAGTTCTTTCTGACATACACGCGGCTATAAAAACCTCTAATTTTATTTCACAAATTATTAAATAAGTGAAACGGATTTACAAAGGTCTTGAATTCATTAGAGTTATAAAAGGAGTAGAAAATAGTACTTCATAGAATATAAATTTTGGTAGACTCCACACGGTATAAATACAACATGGGTTACATTTTATTGCAAGTAATCTTACATATACGAGGGCTATCCAGAAAGTAGATTACGTTTTGGAATAAAAAGTAAACAAAGTATAGGAAACAAATTTTATTATATACAGATGAAAGCCACACTCAAATTCTACTTTTCGACATAGTCACCATTCAAATTAAGGCATTTATCGTAGCGATGTACGAGCTTGGAAATTCCTTCGTCGAAAAATTCGGCCGCCTGCGCCTTCAACCACTTCGTTACCTCTTCTTGCAACTGTGCGTCGTCATCAAAACGCTGCATAGCCAGCCACTTCTTCATTGCTGGGAATAGGTGGAAGTCGCTCGGTGCCAGGTCGGGACTGTACGGCGGATGAGGAAACAACTCCCACTTAAAAGATTCAAGAACTTCACGAGTGACATTTGCCGTGTGGGGCCGGGCGTTGTCGTGAATCAACAAGATCTTAGAGCTCAACATTCCTCTGCGCTTGTTTTGAATGGCTCTTCATAGTTTTTGGAGAGTTTGGCAATACCTTTGAGAGTTTATTGTAGTGCCTCTTTCCAGGAAGTCCACCAAAATCACACCTTTTCTGTCCCAAAAAACAGTCGCCATCATCTTCCTTGCCGACATTGTTTGCATGCATTTCTTGGGTTTTTGGGGAGAACTTGTGTGCCCCCACTGCATTGATTGCAATTTCGTTTCACAGTTCACGTGTTTCACCCATGTTTCGTCACCAGTAACGATGCGATCGAGTAAAGAGTCACCATCCTTATGGTAAACGTCCAAAAAGTTCAACGCTGCAGCCATTCGCTGATTTTTGTGGTCCTCTGTCAAGATTTTTGGAATCCATCTTGCACAAAACTTGTGGTAACCAAGCTTTTCGCTGATGATTTCGTGCAACAAACTTCGCGAAATTTGTGGAAAACTCAAAGAAAGTTCCGTTATTGTGAACCTTCGATTTTCACGGACTTTAGCATCGACTTTTTCGACAAGTTCGGCAGTCACTATGCTGGGTCTCCCACTTCGATCTTCGTCGTGAACATTGGTTCGGCCATTTTTAAATCTGATGACCCACTGACGCACTCCACCTTCAGTGATAATGTTGTCCCCATACACTTCACAAAGCTGCCGATAGATTTCTATCGGTTTACAGTTTTTTGCAGTCAGAAACCTTATTACTGCACGCACCTCGCAGCTCGCGGGATTTTCAATTAACGCAGACATTTCAAACCGTCACAGTATCTGAACGGAGCACAGCACGAACCTCTCACTAGCACGGCTAGATGCCGACTGAGCTGCGCAACGTTCTGACCCCAAGATGGCCGCGCTAGCCCCGCCCCTAGCGGAAACAGACGAAAACGTAATCTACTTTCTGGATAGCCCTCGTATATGACCAAAATGTGGCACTTAAATCATCTGAAGACAAGTGACAGTCAGTACTGTGCTGTTTCTTCAACTGTCATCAACTACCGCAGTTTTTTTTTAATTTGCGTCCTCGAACGTTAAGTCATATCGGACGATGAATGGAATGGGTGAAATGAAGTTCAAATGAGCCCAGTGTCCATAGAGCTTAGAGTTACCCGACATTTGACTTTCAGGATAAGGGAAAACCATGGAAAAACCTTATCCGGGTAACTCACGCTGACCGAGATTCGAACTCTGGACCTCTGAACGTGAGGCAGACACGCTACCATCTACGCTATGGAGGCGGGTGCTACTGCAGTCGTGTATGCAATAAAACATATCAGAACTGAAGAACCTTTATCTTAATTCTATAGATGTCTACACTGCAGTTTATGGATGCCAAAATCTTCTCATCTAAAGACGTTTTGCTTTATATCCTTTGTTTTTATGTTGTAATCAAGTTCTTTAGACCTGCCTCTGTAGTACAGCTGGTAGCATGTCTGTCTCACGTTCAAGAGGCCCCTAGCTCGAATCTCGGTCATGGCGAGTTGTACGGATATGGTATTATTAATTATTATTAATATTATTATCATCATCACCAGGTTTTCCCTGATCCTGAAAGATGAATGCCAGGAACTCAAAAGCTTCATGGACCCTGAGCATTTGAGCATCATTTCATTCATCGTCCGTTACAAACTTAACGATGTAAGACGTTAATTTAAAAAAAAATATCTTTAACAGACTCGCTAAACAATTGCATAAAAAGAGAAGACTTTGATAAACATATGATCACTTTTATGTTAACGATGCTGTCATTTGTCTGCGCCATCGATGTGCTGTAATTTTCTCTCTCAGGACTTTTACATGCCAGTAACTTTTCTGATATGGGCTGACCTTTTAACCACACTTAAAAACCATCAATCTGGGCCGGGCTTGATCCGGCAGTATTGGCATCAAAGGTTTATGGCAGCTTACTCTAAGCAGTTAGGAGAATAATTTTTTCTAAGAATAGTTTGTAGAAGATTTATAAAATAAATGATAGCGGATAGAGAAAGTTATATGAGTGTAAACAGAATTTTTTGTCACATCTGAAATTTTTGGAGATGTTTTTTATTTTTTTTTTTTTTTTAACTTTTAGATATCTATTTCAACGGAAGTGAGACTTGGACGTTAACTAAAAAGCAACAGAGTAAAATACAGGCTTCAGAAATGAAATTCTTGAGAAATGTGAAAGGATGCACGAAGAGGGACTTAATAAGAAATGAAAATATGAGAGAAGAGCTGGACATTTTTAGTATGAATGATAGGTTAAAAGATCTCAAACAAAAATGGAAGGAACATGTTGAAAGAATGCCAGATAATATACTTACAAAACAAATATTACAGTATCATCCTAAAGGTAGGAGATCGGTGGGCAGACCCAGGAAACGATGGCTGGAGGACTTCGAAGGCGGAACAGGCACTTGATTGCCTATGCCATGAAGTGAAGAAGAAGAAGTTATTTATTTCATATGTTTTTAAAGTGTAGATTCGCTATTCTTTATTTTTCGTGATAATACAAAAACAAAACTTGTCATCACATGGCGTTGAATTTGATTAATGCTTAAATCTGGTGTGCTCCTCATGCACCTACAAGGAAATATGTAATAATACCATTTCTTCTAATGTTTATCTGTATTAACATGAAATCGATAAGATAATATGCTTTTGTAAGAATTATTTCTAGAGAAATGGTTGGGAAGAATCACGTAAGTGTAACACATCCATTTTTTTCTTTGAACATTTGATTAGGTATCTTTTCAGCTTGTTGTAACCCTTTCGTACGTAGTGTATAATGAAATTCTTTTTGCAATGTTTAATATGGACGTAGAAAAATAAACTTTAGTAAGAATATTTTCTAGAAGAGGTGTTAAAATAAAGAATATTGGATTGAGGAAGTCATGTGAGTGGAACTTAATAACCTAAGGAGATTTTTATTTTGTCAATGTGGTGCTATTCAGAAAGTTTCCAAAGCTCGCCGATGACTCCTGGAAACGAGCAAGCTGGCGGAAGTTGATTATCATTTGTTTGGTGTAGGCGCTTCCTGCAGCGCAGATAAAATATGCTCGTGTACGTCAATGCAATATATAACTAGGTCATTGCACGTGAAACAAATAATTTAGTTGGTTCGCGGAAGAAAAGTTTTGTAGGTACCGTGGAATTCCTTGTGTTTCGAAACAGGCTTTGAGTCACTTGGGTGCAAGGTCGTCCGGACACCACTTTCTAATCTCTCCATGTTTGAACTTTGGCTTGATAAGTTGCCTGGCTATGTGACAGAAACCTTGGTCCTTATAGGGATCAGATAAATATGGTCCATTCCAATACTCGACCTTTATCATGTCTTTAAAGAGACAAGCACGAACCGTTAAGCGATGTTATATCCTCTCTGAATGAATTTTATCCAATTCTGTAAATAAGTAGAGATGGGTAATCCAGTATAACCTGATTAATGACTTGCAGAGGGAGCAGTGGTTAAGTAATGGATTATCTGCAGCAATTCAATGTACAACACCTACAGTGTTTGTGTCAGGCGTTTCAATACCGAAGGTATAGACTAGTATGATTAATTGTTTTATAAAGAAATGATGGATAAATAATTATATTACCCAAATAATTGCATATGTTAAAATGAAATGTGTATCTTGAATTTCCAAGGAATAGTATCTGAAGTCTTCTTTATTTTGAACGACTTTTGCATAACTAGAACCATAAGAGATAAAAAACTGTACTACACAAAATCTAAAGATCTCGCAAAAGCACGCAAATTCTTTCAAATACACTTTTTGTATGGAAAAGGCCATTTCCAAGATGTTCCCCGTTATTTGTTTAAATGTTTCAATACTTATGGTTTTCACGTCCAATATAGAATTGGATGCTTAGAGCCAAACCAATTAAAGAACGTCTATAAATGACAACTCAATTGGATTTCTGTCAAAGAGAAAACGTATTTTTAAGTTCTGGGCTTAGAAAGAGAACATGTCAAAGCTATTGCATAGCGACCTGTTCTGTTTTTTAGTTTACGTATGTTAAGTCATATCGGACGATGAATGAAATGGGTGAAATGGTCCTCAAATTAGCCCAAGGGTCCATAGAGGCTTAGAGTTACCCAACATTCGTCTTTCAGAATAAGGAAAACCCTGGAAAAAACCAAGGTTCGAACCTGAGGCAACGCGCTACCATCTACGGTACCGATGCGGGCTTCTGGTTTTAAAAGATTCGCTTAAGCCTATTGTATTGTCCTATTCCCATTGCACCTATAAGGAAATATACAATAGAGCAAATTCTACGAACTTTTTTTCTAAAGAAAAGAAATGGAATATGCCTTTTTAAGAATATTGTTTACAAGAGAGAACAGAAAAAGTCCTGTGAGTGTATACGTCAGTAGGTAATATGAAAGGCATATAAAACAGTTGATTGTCGTAACGTCTACAGAGCATGTTTTGTGCCAACATTTATTGTAGTCATTAACAGGAAGTAGATAGTCTTTGTGTAAAGAATTCAAAAGTTATGGGAGTGAATTATGACTCATTTGATTGTAATACACCAGCTTTTATTTCTCAGCGGTTACATATTTCTGGATATACAAACAAGAGAGCATTCCTTTCTTATGTTGAATTGTTCTTGGTATAGAGAAAATATATTGGTTGTTTCACTCATACCCCAGATGGGAGTAACTGAAAGCCATAATCAATGCTGTGCATTCTTACAGTCATGTATACAAGAATAGCGAAACGCTATCATTCAATTCTAACTTGGTTTCGAAAACAACGGAACTTACATTAAAAATTAAAATCTGTATAATATTTCTGGCACCTGGTTTCTTAAACCAGGCCTAATGTGCCAGATTTTTAACATTTATTGATATTATTCATTAGCATTTATTATTATAAAAATAAAACAAAGATTTCAATTATCATACAACATTTATAAAATAAAGCAAAAATGTATAAAATAAAATAAACAAAATTTATCATCAATTCAATCTAAATTAAAAACAAAATAATATTTCATCACTTATACAAAACAACGTACTAATTTTTAACAGCAAATATATACCGTTAAACTATTATTATTAAATTAATTTGATTATTATTATTATTAATTTTTATTATTAACTTTATTATTAATACCAATACTATTAAATTATTACTAAAATTCTTATTCTTACCATTATTACAGATTACTTTTAAATTTTAATTTTATCAATGTATTATCATCTTTATTTCTGTATTGTTACATTTATTATTTATAATATTATAAAGCATCATTTAACTTATTATCATACAAAATCTAATTTGTTTATATTTTAACTATAATAAATTTACTAATTTCTTACAATACAAGAAATTACTGATTACCAGTAGTAACTTGTTATTTCTTCTTCTTCTTCTTCTTCTTCTTCTTCTTCTTCTTCTTCTTCTTCTTCTTCTTCTTCTTCTTCTTCTTCTTCTTCTTCTTCTTCTTCTTCTTCTTCTTCTTCTTCTTCTTCTTCTTCTTCTTCTTCTTCTTCTTCTTCTTCTTCTTCTTCTTCTTCTTCTTTCTCTAACTCCTTTGTGCTGTTAAGCGTGTAGTACAAGCCTCTTCTACCCATTTCTGTCATGGTTTTCCCTCTATCCTTCCTCAACTTCTTAATGTATTCCTGATACAACATGCGTGGCCTTCCTCTAATTCTTTTACCTTCTGGTCTTGCTTCTAAATATTGTGTTACACACTTCCTATATATATATATATATATATATATATATATATATATATAGGAATATATATATAGGAATTATGTAACACAGAATTTGTATTATACATACCCAAAAATCAAACACAGAATGTAATACTAATTGTTGTTACTAAATAATTATCACAAAATAATGTTTTCCTGTACTTCCTTGTGAACGTCTAAATTTTTTTAACTTATGGTTTTACTAAATCAATTATTATTTGTTAGTTAAATTCACTAATTAATTAAACTATATTTCATTTGAAATCTATCAACTTACATTGGAAATAAATAAAATATTTTATAATATAATTGCGTTTTTTTTTTTTTTTTTTTTTTTTTTTTTTTTTTTTTTTTTTTGGCAAATCGCTTCATTTTATTAGCGAAATAGTCTTAGTCAATGTCATTCTCTATTTCCATATCTTGTGTATAAAATGTCTCCTGTGACTCGAGAATTTATCGATGGTTTGGAAAGCACTCGTGGCTTAACTACTAAAGTAAACAAAGAGAAAAGAGAGGGCAAGAACTGGAGTATGAAAATTAAAAGGGTCAGCTGGAAGTGTTCATTATGTGAGGGGAGGAAAACCTAGAGTTGAAGATGTTTGATTATAAAGGAGAAAGTACTTATTAACAAGTGGTTAGAAAAATGCAGATCAGGTTTAAGCAAAATATTTTTAAAAGGTGTATATCTACATATGTAGTCTTTTGTAAGTAAAGAAAAATGTAAACAAAACAAACGTTAATGTGTTTAAAAATACTGGGTCACCTCAAATTTATTTTGAAAGGAAAATTCAGCTATTATTCTACAGGGAATGACGTCTTTGACAAACATTTTAAGTGATGACTATTATCTACACCCCCCCCCAAAAAAAGACGTAGTTATCTAATTATATTGCGTAAATGTTTTCACACAAAAGGTTTCGTTGCTATGGGAAAAGGTCTCGCTCCACTTGCTTGTTAGAACTTAATATGGAAGTGTTGAAAATGGGGATCAGAGGTGTGGCACAGATCTCAGTGTGTGTGTGTGTGTGTGTGTGTGTGTGTGTGTGTGTGTGTGTGTGTATGTATGTATATATATAAGAAATTTTGTGTTATCACCCATTACAGTCTACCCAGAACTCTCTTATTACTAGGCCGATAATTCATTGTTCTCTTTATTAATCTATTCTCTATCGTGAGCCCTAATGACCTAGCTGTCGACGGGCTCAGAAACTCCACGCAGACTCTATCAACATTACCTTTCCGTTTCGTTATACTTTCTTGTATCGTATCATTAACGGAAAAGAATAAAATGTATTAATATGCAATAAAGCGTTGTTACAAATGTTTATCTCGATTAACAAGAGAAATAAGCCCTGCTAAGCACGATTTGTACAAAATCAGTAGAGAAAGTCACGCGAGAGTATCATAAGATTTTTGTTTAAGTTTTTCTTTGGAAATGCTTAAATTTGACGTGTCCGAGCTTTTTCTGAAAAGTCTGTCAACCATAGTTTTATTTTCATTATAAGAAACACTCTGTAAAAACGTAAGAGAAATATAGTTTAAATAAATAAGTGGTCGGGAGCAAATGCCAGTAGACAAACCAGTTATAATTTGTCTTTGCACTTTATTAGGTAAATGCTAATCTAATGTATGCTTTCATATGACTTTATCTACTAGCTCTTGTATGTAACATTCCTTTTTTCTTGGTAATAGGACACATTCCTTTTCATTTGTGGTTTTCTCTAAGTATATGATAATAGGATAATCGATGGAATGTTGGCAGAGGAAACCGGAGGTCTCGGAGAAAATCCGCCCCAGCGCCATGTTGTCCACCATAAATCTCACTTTGCGGTCGCATGGGATCGAAACCGAGCCGCTTTGGTAAGAGTCAAGCGGTCTAACCACGGCGCGGCCCATGACATTCTTAAACCTTTTATTTTACTGTCTACTTTAAGTTAAACTATGCACATGTTTGTGGAAATGCTTTTATTGTCTAATTTGTTCCTCTTTGCGGAGCTAGAATAAATACAAATTTCAAATAAATAACAAAAAATAGCTCGGAAATGCTGCACTCCACAAAAGCATGTATTTAACGTAAATTGCGTGTTTTAACAGCTTTGCAATTTTTGTGCAGTGAGATTTTATCCATCTCTTACGGTTTACGATAGATGCAAAAGTGATTCAGAATGAAGATGATTTCTCAGGATATTCCCAATAAATTAAACATATATATATACTTCAATTCTCATGAAAATATCTTAAGCATGTGGTATTTTAATTAAAATCACCGACCTTTTACTAATTTTTTTTTTAATTTGGAAACATCAGAATGGGTATTTGGAGTAAAATCTTGATATTTAACTTTTAGGTCGGGTAGAACACCCTCCTACCAACTATGCACATTGTAGAGAAGGTACGTGTATGTATGCGTGCGTGCTTATGTGTGACGGTAAAATTTTATGTAGCTTGCTTGAAGTGTCGTATCAGCTGACAGTTGAGAGCGCGCGCAGCGAGACGGAAGTTGATTCTTATCTCATCCACACATACACACAAGTATTTGAGTGTTTCCTGTTTTTGTTGTGGTGTTCTGGGAATGTGCTGCGGGTTATTCCTCTTGTGGTTATACACTTTGATTCGCGTTGGTGTGACTTGGGTAATTCGCGCTTTCTAGTGAAGTGTATTCTGTGTTATACTGCCAACTGTATGGTGAGAAATATAGGGAGTTATGATTATACAGCATACAGTTCGATACCAGGATTACACTGGAAATACTTAGATGTATAACAAATGAGGTATCTAAACATATTTGCGTGACAAATAAAATCTATATTTTGAATTATCTGTGATAGAGTTAAGTCCTCTTTATACGAATGCCTTTTGTAGAATTTTATCTGCTAAATGTTAAAATATGCACGCAGGTATCTAAATTAGAGAAACAGCAAGAAAATTTATAACTTAGTGCAATATCTATATGAAATTACGTTTCATTTAGCATTTCCCTTTTTAAAAAATGTTCCTTCTAAATTACTTTAGGTTTTATTTTTTAAAGTTTTTCTTTAATTTTCGTCCTCCAAGTTAAGTCATATTGGACGATGATTGAAATGGGTGAAATGATTCTCAAGTGAGCCCATGATCCCTGGAGCTTAGAGTTACCGGATTTTGATCTTTCAGGATAAAACTCCAGAAAAATTTTTATCCAGATAACACAACCCGACCGGGTTAGAACTCTGGACCTCTTGAACGTAAGGTATGCGTTCACTACCACCACGCTACAGAGGCAGGGTTTCTCGGGTTGAACTGTCAAGTAACATCTGTAGAGGACTTCATGACTTTCTTTTTACAGTTTCCACCCAACAATTCGATACTGAGATTTCACTGGAAGTACTTTTTGTTCCATTTATATCCGGCCTTCAACTGCATTGTTCATATCGGCGGTCGTTCTCCTTTGGAACATATCGCCTATTGGCGATGGTGTTCGCGGCTACTTGGGTTTTTAATGATGGCCACATTCGCACTCTCATTCGTACTTCCAGACTTTGGGGAAGATGGGGAATCATCTTAGTTGAAAAAAAAAAACACTACCAGCCGGGAATCGAACTCAAGACCCCTCGCACAACAGGCAAGGTGCTCTACCGATGAACCAGCCCATGATACCCCCTGAGTACATAAAAACGTGTATGCGTATATCTCTCTTTAAACAGGATAACTGAAAACCGAATGGTCGGTTAGATACCAAACTAGGTAATTAAGTTTCCAATCTTCCAAGATACAATACGAAGATTTTCAAAAACATCCCTCATCCCAAACTGATAACATTGCTAGTTCCCGAGTTCGACAGTTCACACACGGTAAAAGACGATGAATTTTTGTTTGGCGTAAACATCTTTGCATAGTCTCTTTCTCAAGCGAAGTAAAATGGTTGGCCGTGTCGTCCCTTGAGCCTAATAAAGGTGAGCAAAATGTTCGAATCTCGGTCAGATTGAGTTATCTAGATAAAGTTTCTTTACCTGGAGTTTTTCCTTATCCTTAAAGATGAAGGTAACTCTAAGCTCTCTGTACCCTGTGTTCATTTGAGCATCATTTCACCCATTTACTTCATCGTCCTAAATTACTTGCGTTCCTGTGACATACTCTTTATGTCCTATTTCTACTGTAAGGAGAATAATACATCAACATATTCTTGAAGAATGGAACCAACAATGGCTAACAACTCCAAATGGAAGTTTAACAAAAACATTATTTTTACCTAGTGTATATGACAGAGGAAAATGTGAAACTCTTGTACCAAATTTTGTTTTAACACAATTTTTAAGTGGACATGGTAAATTTGGTGAATACTTATCACGTTTTCACTTAACATCTAACCCCAAGTGCATGTGTGGTGAAGAATTTCAAACTGTGGTTCATCTCCTTTTCTGTTGTCCCATTTTCTGGAGAGAAAGACAAGAATTAATATTCAAGCTAGACTCTCTAGGAACTGAATTTTCTGCTCCGCTCACATCTTTGCTAATGAAGCCACAACAGTAAAAGTACTTCATGATGTTTATAAACTCAGTGTTTAAACGTCTGAAATAGTTTAAACTAATATGCATCAGATTATAACATATTTTCTTCCTTCTAGTATTTAAAATGTTTTTGTTAAAATTGTGTATTTTTATGTATCAACTCTCACCCTAATATACCACTTTCATGATGTTTATAAACTCAGTGTTTAAACGTCTGAAATAGTTTAAATTAATATGCATCAGATTATAACATATTTTCTTCCTTCTAGTATTTAAAATATTTTTGTCAAAATTGTGTATTTTTATGTATCAACTATAACCCTAATATACCACTGTGTAAAATAGGGTTCATAAATCTGGATAAATAAAAAAAAAAATTACTTGCGTTGGACGAAATTAAAAAAAAAAGTCAAATCTGAGCAAAACTAAGAACTTTGTCATGCCGAATGTTGTGACGCCGAGAACCGTAATTTTCTTAAAGACGTACTCTACGATTTTTGTTAATATACAAAATGTTTAAGATGCTTCTATGACGAAGAAAATGTAACACTTGAATTTTCCAGGAATAACCCCAAGAGTGCTGTTCCTTCTGAATGACCTTTGTTAACTGGTAAACCTTAACAGATACACAGACTCTTACCAGTCAAAAATCTCATTAAAGCGTACGATTTATGCGAAATACTAGATATTTCTTGTTATTTTTCAATTTTCAAACACTTAAACTTTTCTCGAAAAAGAAGTCGTTAGTTAATTTCTTTAACTCTAGAATATGAAGTGGACAGAACTTTAAAAACACCACAGAGGGGGCAGCTTTTAAAAGAATTGACTATCGCTCAAAGCCCACTGATTCTCTTAGTTCTATTTTTTAGTTTTTAGATTTGACGTCGTTTTAACCGGTTAGATCATATCGATGAATAACTTGGGTGAAATGATGTTCAAATGAGCCCAGGGTACATAGAGCTTAGAGCTACCTGACATTCCTCTTTCAAGATAAGGGAAACTCCCAGAAAAAGCCTTATGCAGATAACTCATCCTGACCGAGATTCGAAGCATGAGCATGAAGTGCTGGCTGGCTGTATATAGCCATAAGGTTTTTGCTGCGTGCCCACCCGTTTAGGGTTTTACCGCAGGTAAGGTATTCGATACGGCATTTTGTAGGATGGATATGGTGTAGGTTTTGAGGTTGATGAATTTTGTGAGGTTACATTTATTGTACCTTCGGGGTGAAAGGACAGGATGCAATAGAGATTCGAACTCGGGACCTCTTGTCACTTATGCTACGGAGGCGGGCAGTTCATTATTTCGATTAAGAGATAAAAGAATAAGCTTTTGTAAGAATAATTTTACAAGAGTGAGGAGAGCAAGTCATGCAAATAACTTTTTATTATGAATATAAGAGATTATATGAAGACACATTAGAGTGTGACACATACGGGATTCTGGATTTTCGTTAACGCGATTTGGAAAATACTTGTATATTGGTCTAAGTAATGGAAGACAATTTAAGAGCCTCTTGGAATGCCAAGTGGCACATGTCAGGGAGTGTCTCATTTTCCATAAAGAAGCCGGAAGATTACACAATTCACTTCCAGGATTTTTGACGTCAGTCAAGCAAGGAAGTATCTTTTATCTGTATCATACCAACATTTCCTTACCATATTCTGTTTATTTTTACTTAACCAATGCTACGTCATAAAGTGGCGTGATTATTTCACATTAGTCTTTGCAGTAGTGGCGGTCTTGTTAACAATTTCTCAAGGCAATATCCCACATTCTGTGATGGAACCGGTTTGGCCAAGTCTGTGGCGTCCCACGAGAAAAACAAGAGATTCCGAAATAGTTCGCAGTTAGCTGGTAAACACAGCTGCATGTCGCCACGTGCCATTCCTGTGGCGTAGTTGCGTATTTTTACTTAGATTACGGAATTAATATTTCATAAAGAAATTGTTGGAAGATCAGTAACTTAAATAAATAATTTCCATGTATTGAAGTGAGGAAAAAAAAAGTTCTGAATAGGACGCCATTAGCCAGGCAGAGTAATTGCCTAAGGCAATTAGGCGTTCCGCCGAGCTCAGGCACAACTATTCTGTTAGCTGAAGTTTAAGCTATTTATACTAGGTACCTTCAGAAATACAAAAATGAATAGAAATACATGTATACCAGTTCTGAACAATAGAAAAGGAAAAATTATTAGAATAAGTCAAAATGTAAAAGTTGTGTTTCAGATGCGAATAAGAAGCTTAAGATCTATTTTAGTCGAGCTAACCACATCCATTCACGCAGACATATTCCACTCTTCTAGAGGAAATATATCTTACCTGAAAAATCTATATCGACATTTCGCCAAAATGCATGTTTTGAGGCTCCCTCAATAAAAGCAAAGCCTTTTAGGAAAGAAAAAGTTCTTATAAGCGGGAACAGCATAATACAAACTCAAAGTGTTGGATAAGCTGTCTTCAAAAGAGGCGACACGAGGATTCCTAAGATAATCCGCTCATTATTCTTTGTGTGGATAATTTTTTCATTCTTTCTTTTTCAGAAACCAATGTTAAAGATATTTGCACGATTAAATATATTGTTATGCATATCTTGTGTTTTCTGTGAATAGATGTAAACACACAGTTTGTCAATTTTTTTTTCTTTTTTGACAGCTATGTTTCAAATATTCGTTATTGATGTACGTAAAAGTATGTTTAGTATTCTTTAAAAATCTGTGATGTCATTTAAAGAGTATAGGATGTTGAGGACAGTGAACTGGACGGTGCTACGGAGGCAACTCGGCACGGAGGTACAAATTTGGCACCCCCGGGAGGGAGGATGAGGCGAAAGGAGACAGAGGGCAACGGTTCCAAAGAGCCATGACAGTGCAGAGGGCAGGGCCCCTACAATTCACCAGTTGGAAACCCCCCAACCGACATCCCACCCACCGTGTCTTGAAATGGCCCCATCCTGAAGACCGTCATATCGAAGGAGGAAGTGTTTACCAGGAGCATATCATCGTGCCATGCAGCGCCGAAATGCCCGCCGACATTAAATTTCTAATCTGAAAGAGACCACCAGATGTGAAATAATAATGGAGATGAAATGCAGAGACAGGACATTTGAGGGATGTAATTAACTTACCCAGCATTCGCCTGGCGACCCGGAAACATCGCGAAAAAAAACCACTGGAATCGACCCCTAACCTTCCGAATGAAGGCCAAATACGAAATCGCCTTAGCCATTCCGCTCGTTTAAGGATGAGTATATAGCGGTTTAATTTTAAAATTAAACTATCGCTTCAGTCTGTTGTATCCTGCTTTGTAATGAAACAAATGTTTTAACAGCGGTACACAGAAAAGTGGGCTGGGAAAGTGGTGTAAATATAACGCCTGATCTGTTCATATTAATGTATAAATTCTTGCTGCAGTTGAAAATACGTTCATTGTTTCCTGTTGAAGACGCTGCGTATCTTCTAAGTGTTTCTCGTTTATGTGGAAATGATGTAGCTTTTATGTTGTTAAACAACCATTAGGTCAACAGAAGGTACAAAGGTTTAAAGTGCCAATCACTATACTTTTCTAAACAATTATTTCACCAGCAAAGGGTACTTATAGGTTATGTTGCATTTTCAGGAAGAATGTCGGCAAAAGCTTAAGGAGGCCACACGTCTTACCGATGTGTTCCATCCTTTTGGTAAATAAATATAGGGGAATCTTTCATCTATTATTTGGTATAGTCGATCGTAAGAAATTACATTTATAGGAGATAAAGAGTAGGATTCACAGTAAAACCCCTCTATATCAATATACAATAACTTCATAAGGTACGGAAATGAAATGAATTAATTCCTCTTTGGAGATTAAAAAGCTAACTTGCAACAGGAAAAACATCCTTGTTCCGAAGGTTTTAAAAGAAATCTTAACATTCAGAGCTTTAGACTTAAGCAGCACAATGCGCTTCAAAGCACAAGGTAAGGTAATTTCCTTCTGAGTAAAAGCCCATTCTTTAAAACTACAGATGTGTCAGTGCTGTTGAAAACAGCGATGAAGTATGTCTGGCCAGTGCAACAGCCGCCCTGCCCAGGTCGAGTTGACTGACGTCCTTGGATGGAATGCCAGTGTACGTGACTCCTGATGGGAAACTCTTGCTTCCGTATGCTCGTTGAACCTTGCAACCACAGCGCAAACGTTGTCATAATCCTGAATTTCATCAGACTACTTTCTTCTAAAGTAGAGAAGAACGGAAAAAAAGGATAACCGTTATTTTTGGAGCCACTGGTCCAGTCGCACAGTTTCAAAATAAGTCCTTCGAGTTTACATTGACGCATCTTTGGAGCATTTTCATAACCAGCTCCATATACTTGCACTATCATAGTAGCAAGTAAAGACATTTAAGTATTGTGAATCACGTGGGAAGTTGGCGAGCTCAAAGCCATCCTGAATACGTATTCAAGCGCGCCAACCCTTGATGGGTTTGACTGCTGTAACAGGATGAGGGTTGCATAGTGACTGGTGTAAATGAGGTAGGGTGAAGGTTAGGGGTGGTTGCGAATTCGCTGCAATATCGTAGAGGATAGAAATCTGAGTAATGGGAATTTAGTTCCTTGGCGAAGCATTTTGAACAAACTCAGTATAGCTTGGTGGGGTTGAAATGCTTCTTTATTCAGAAAGATCTAGGCATTAAATGGGTATCTCAAGTTACATTTTCCAGGTTTTCATCAAGAAATGGCAATCCAAACAGCCGCTTTGCTGTCTTACCAGTAACAAACTGCTCACACTAATCAGCGATATCTGCCAAGCCTCCTTGAAAAATTAGATGACCTTAGTGATTATGTATATGGTTGATACAAGTAAGGAAAGTACGAGTATTCATACTGGACATTATATATATATATTTCTGTACACTGTCTGTGCAGATTTCCATGCAGACCTTAATGCTAATTTTCGTCATCACATCTTTAGACAATTTATGAAGAGTACAAACACGTTCATAAAAATACACACTAAAATGTCATTTAAAACACTCCGATGTGTTGCAGTCACATGACCCTCTAATTTCCTACAAACTCTCCTTAAAGGCATTTATTCTTCTATCCATTTCATGTTATTCGAAATAGAAATTTATGAACATGTTTTATTTCTATATGTTCTCATAGGCGCAATGGCAATTAAATACAGAGGGCTTAAACGGTGGTCAAATCCTTTAAGAGGTTGCTGCTATGTGACTGCCTTGACATTTCATTCTATTTTCATGATCAGAAGAAGGAAATAAAGAAACAAGGAACAAGTTAACTAAAACAAGGAATTTCATATAAATTTTGTGTTATAACGAGAACTGGATTTTTGGTGTAGAAAAGTTTTGGCTTATATCTTACGCGTTACTAGTTGTGCAAAAGAAATTCAGAACGAGGAGGATTTCGGGGAATATTTCTTTAAAAAAAAAAAAAAAAAAAAAAAAAAAAAAAAAAAAAAAGATCAAGATACATTTTACGTGTAAGTCCCAGATTGGGGATGGGAAGATTTCCTTGGAAATTTTTCCCTGTTTTAACCGCCTTTCGTTTTTGATTATGCTGCTCACACACAGACAATTTTTCTGAGTTCATTTCTGTATTCACAGAACCTGCAAACGTATATTTCTAGTGAAGTATTGCATTTTCGGATAAAATGCAATACTACCTGCACCTGTTATGTGTACAGTAGATAATGAAAAAAATGAAATATCATAAATGAAATCTCCCAAGTTAATAGAATGATTCCTGTTACAGTTTATTACTATATCTACTATTAAGGAGTTACCTATCATTGTTTCGTGAAATAATATTGCGTAGGCAATTTTTCACATTAATAAAATAATATAAACGGAACTAATGTTTAAAAATGTACGAAATTATGTGCACATTGCAGGGGCCATGACTAACAAGGGAACGATCGCTGTACTCATACTGCTACGCACCTGAAAATTTGAAACTCTGCTGCGAAGTAGAACTGCAATGCCCAAAACTTGAGCCTGGAAAGTGCCGCATGCGACCACTTGCAAGTAGCTGCTGGATACCCCTCGTCACTTGTGGGGCTGGTGTGGGGGACGACGCTCGTTACGTATGCTATGTGTATACCTTTGGCCGTCAGGGGAACTAATCCCTCTTGTACAATGCAGTGTTATTATACATATATGTTCCGAAGTATTCTGGACTCATTTTCGGGTATTTCCAGCCTCGATTTTTGGCACGCAGGCCCCACATAGAGCAAAGATGATGCTATCAAACTCTCAAGCGCGGACAGGTGGGAACATAGTCATAGTTCCCTTGTAAGTTTCCGCAGATCTACGCCGGGCAATTAGATGGATGGATGGATAATAGGGTTTAAGGGCGCTCAACTACAGGGTCATCAGCGCCCTTTAAAGCCAATGAGGTTAAATTCGATGTAAAAGGCTAAAACTCTCAGTTAAATAAACAAAGATAAAAACCCGTATAACGGTATCTCAAAGACTAAAATAAAGGTTAAAACCATAAAAAGATTAAAATTCCAAATTAAAAGGGTCCTATATTCTAAAATGTAGATTTAAAATGAAACCTAAAACCTTGGTCACCGCTTGCTCGTCATCCGCCAGGATCTCCGCCATGCTGGCCGGCAGCTGGTGAGACCTGCGGAGACGTCCTAACCTAAGACAATCTAAAAGCACGTGGCGGACCGTCAGAAACGAACCGCACAGCGGGCAAACAGGTTCTGCGGTCCTACTTAATAAAAAACTATGACTAAAATAGCAGTGACCAATAGGCAACCGAGCCAATATTACCTCCTCCCGCCGGGATAATCGACAGGAGGTCGCCCAGGGAATCGGAAGCTCCTTCACGGTCCTTAGCTTGTTGCCACGCAGAGCCGACCACTCATCGCGGCAGCACGAGAGCGTCGCCCTACGGACAACAAGTCTGAAGTCTTCCGAGGTGGCCAAGGGGAAGGTAGCACCAGGTGTTGTGGCGGCCACCTTAGCCGCCGAATCCGCGCTTTCATTACCCTGTAGGCCAACGTGACCAGGAACCCACGCACACACCACGCTTACGCCAGAGACGTGTAAGACGTGGAGGGTGTCCTGGATAAGCTGTACAAGGGGATGGTGAGTGTACAGCTCACGAAGGCTCTGAAGGGCACTAAGGGAGTCACTCAAAATGAGGGAATTACCCAACTTTCGGCGGCGAACATGTAAAAGGGCTCGGTAGATTGCATAGAGCTCTGCGGTGTAGATGGATGTGGTGCCATGGAGACCGAATGTAAAGGGTTCGGCTCCATGGACGTATGCACACCCAACACCTGTAGAGCTTTTGGACCCATCGGTAAAAATTAAGCTAAAATCCTTATAGTCCGATAAAAATTCTAAAAACAAACTACGGATACTACACGTGGGAATCGTGGACTTCCGGTGCACTGCCAACCCAAGATCTACAGGGGATGCTGCACGCAACCAAGGAGGATACACCCGTTCACTCCTAGGATACATCCCAGGTAGCCCGAGTGCATGCCTCCCAAGAAGCTCCCGGAAGCGGAAACCTGGCGGCCTTGGTTTTACACGTGTGTGCCTATATCGCACGTCATAGGAGGAGTCAAAAAAGGGGGCATACGTCGGATGCGAGGGCATAGCGTTTAAGCCACAGCCATAATTCCCCAGCAAAACTTCCCGGCGATAATGAAGAGGAGGTTCCGCTGCCTCACAATAGAGGCTTACTACTGGGCTAGTTGGAAATGCGCCAGTAGCCAACCGAAGGCCAGAGTTATGGACCGTGTCTAATTTCTTCAGCATAGATGGACGAGCTGAAGCATAAATGATGCACCCATAATCCAGCTTAGAGCGGATCAGTGTGCGATACAACCGAAGCAACACTGCGCGATCCGCACCCCACGATTTCCCACTAAGTACCCGCAAGATATGAAGAGAACGCTCACATCGTGCTTTCAACTGTGCTATATGCGACGACCAGCTTAGCTTTCTATCGAAAATCAGCCCGAGGAACCGCGTTTCATCGGCAAATGGTATAACATGTTGCCCCAGTCGGAGCGAGGGTGGTAGTCGACGCTTGGAGCGCCAGAAGTTAACGCAAACCGTCTTCTCAGTGGAGAACCGGAAGCCGTGCTTAGAGCTCCAGTTCTGGAGGTTGTCTAGGCATTGCTGGAGACAACGCTCTAGAAACGGAGTACGCTGAGAAGTACAGTAGATGGCGAAATCATCCACGAATAAGCACGATGAAACCCCACGAGTAACACAGTTAGAGATAAAGTTAATCGCAATAGCAAACAGTGTAACACTAAGTACCGATCCTTGTGGGACCCCGTTCTCTTGGTTAAAAAGGTTTGATAAGACCGAGCCGACCCTAACTCGGAAAACGCGATTGTCCATAAACTCCCGAACAAACACAGGTAGGCGTCCGTGAATATTCCAGCTGTGCAGGGTGCGCAGCAGACCTGCACGCCAACAGGTATCGTAAGCTTTCTCGATGTCAAAGTAGATGCCGACGGTCTGGCTGTTCTTAAGGAAACCGTTCATGATCTGCGTTGACATCGACACGAGATGGTCTACTGTGGAACGGCGACGTCGGAAACCACACTGGATGTTCGTGAGTAAGTTGTGGGTTTCCAGCCACCATACTAACTGCCCATTGATCATGCGTTCCATCACCTTGCAAACGCAACTGGTGAGGGAAATGGGACGGTAGCTGGAAGGCAGATGGCGGTCCTTCCCTGGTTTCAGGATTGGAATGATGGTGGCCTCCCGCCACTTGTCAGGAAAACTGCCGTCAACCCAGATACGGTTATAGTTCTCGAGTAAGAAAGCCTTCCCTTCGGGAGAGAGATGTTGTAAGAATTGTACGTGGATACCGTCTGGTCCTGGTGGAGATAGTCTGGAGGATGAAAGTGCGTGTTCTAGCTCTGCCAGGGTGAAAAGGCGATTGTAGTCTTCAAGGTTTCGGGAGAGAAAGCAGAAACCTTGAGCTTCCACCTGATGCTTGATGGAGAGGAACTCAGGTGTATAATGGTCTGAGCTAGATACGTGAGCGAAGACACTGCCAAGGGTATTAGCCACGTCTGACGGATCCACGACGACGCCTGAAGGAGTTTTCAGACCAGCAATCGGAATGTGGGTCGCTTTTCCGGCCACACGCCTTAACCTATCCCACACTACAGAAGAGGGTTATGGCGATTAAAAGACGATACAAATGCAGTCCATGATTTCTTTTTGCAATCCTTAATTACCTGCCGAGACCTGGCACGCATTTTCTTGTAATGAATGAGGTTCTCCAATGTGGGGTGGCGTTGGAAAACCCTAAGGGCACGCCTACGAGCTCGGATTGCATTCCGGCAGTCATCCGTCCACCATGGCACAGGGCGGCGATGGGGATTGGGAGACGAACGCGGAATAGACCGTTCTGCGGCAGCAAGTATTCGCTCGCTAAGGTGTTCTACAAGCTCGTTAACAGAGGCGTGCTCCTCATAACTAAAAACCGCCAACTGGGTGTAAAGGGCCCAGTTGGCGTGATCGAAACGCCAGGTGGGCAAGCGAGTGGAACACACAGATTGTGCCAGGAGACTAATGAGACACGGGAAGTGGTCACTGGAGTGTAGGTCAGAGATGACGTTCCACTGGAGGGATTCTGCTAACTTCGGTGAGCAGACTGCCAAATCCAGATGTGAAAACGTGTTGAATGCATCGGAAAGAAACGTAGGTTCTCCGGTGTTCAGGAGAACCAGGCTATTACTGTCCAGGAAGTCTGCAAGAACTCTGCCTCGCGCACAAGTTCGGGTTGAGCCCCAGAGAGGGTGATGGGCATTGAGGTCGCCCACCAACAGGAAAGGGGGGGGGGTAACTGAGAAACTAGATCTTGTAGCTCAGTAGGTGAGAGGTCATTGGAAGGCGGAATATAGATGCTGCAGACTACGAACAGTAATGTTGGCAGTATAATGCATGTAGCAACTGACTGGATGTTAGTCCGTAGGGGTATCCCGTTCATATATACATCATCTCTGACGAGTACCATTGTGCCTCCGTGCGCCGGAATACCCTCTTCCGGAGCAAGATCACGCCGCAAGGGAGTATACCGCCTTAGTGTAAAGGAGTCCTGAGGACGTAGTTTAGTCTCCTGCAAGCACACTACGAGTGGGTCGTACTGATTAAGCAGCAAATCAAGCTCTGGGCGATGTGCCCTACGCCCACGTATGTTCCACTTGAGAATCGCCATTGAAAGGGTGGGATAAAAGGTTAGAGGTCATTCCACCTCATGTTGACTTGGAGGGTGGCCGAATCAATTTGCCCTTCTTTTTGGGCTTCGGGCTAACTTCTTTCCCAGCCGCATCATCGGGTCGTTTTCTAGATGATTTCCTCGCAGCGTGGTCCGTATCCTCCTGTTCCATCTCCTCCACGGATGAGGACCCTTTACCGATAGAAAACTTCGGTTCAAGAGCCCCAAACCGGTTGGAGACGGTGACCGACGAGGAGGATAAGCGCCGATCCGATTCCTCACCTGAAGACTCCTCAGAGGAGGAGCTTTTTGATGCTCGGGGACTCCTCTTATGGCTGGTAGGTTTGCTGGTCTCTTTCAAGAAATCGGACCGCGTGTAGCTGGTCTTGAACTCTTTGGGAGGTGCATCGTATATAACTGGCCGCTCTTTTTTGGACGTTGAGGCTTTCGGCGGTGACTGTGCTGGCGATCTTCTTCCAGATGGATGCTTAGCTGTCGTGGGTGCAGATGATGCTGGTGTTTTGCCAGGCTTCGGAGATGGCAGAATGATTTTCTCCGAGATAGTGGCCTCACGCATATCAGTGGTCTGTGTGGCGATCTCTCGCCGCGGTACCGGCTTAGCTGCTACCGAGCTGTAGGTAGCGGACCGCGGGAGGGATGGCAGTCGAGTGCGCGCAAGTTTCCGGGCTTCCGAGAAGGAAACCTTCTCTTTCACCCGGATCTCCTGGATGGCCTTTTCCTCGACGAAGCGCGGGCAATCTCGGGAGCTGGACGGGTGTTCTCCAGCACAATTCATACATTTAACTGGCGAGGTGCAGGCACCTTCGTGCAGTGACATCGCACAGTTAGAACAGGTAGGCGTACCGCTACAAAATGAGCTAGTGTGTCCGAAGCGCTGACACTTATAACACCTAAGCGGGTTAGGTATATAAGGGCGGACCTCAATTGTCTCGTACCCTGCCCTGATCCTTTGTGGGAGATCTACCCGATCAAAAGTCAGGAACAGGGTGCGGGTAGGTACCAATTCCCCTCGCTCTCTACGCTGCACCCGGTACACGGCCGTCACACCTTGATCTTGTAGGTTCTGAATGATTTCCTCATTAGACATACCGTCCAACGAGCGAGTGTTCACTACTCCACGTGAGGAGTTGAGGCTCTTGTGTACTGTGACGTTCACCGGATAGCTGCCTAATAGGTTTGCCTTCAATAGGACTGCCGCCTGGGAAACAGAATGTGCCTCCACGAGAAGCGTGCCATTCCTTGAACGGGTGCAACTTTTAACTGGACCAGCTATTTTATCCAAACCCTTCTGGATGACGAAAGGGTTTAGGGACAGAAAGTTCTTACCTTCTTCTGTTCTAGTGACCACCAAGTAGCGAGGACCACAGGGCTCGACTACCTCCTTTCCAATTACCTTCACATTTTTAGTTTTAGTACAGTTCACCATTGCGGTAATGTCCTCCACCATTGCAAACGTCTCCGATGGCGTGCTCACATCCTGGGCGCCACCCCGGCTTAGGTGAGAGTCCTGGCCTGGACCTTGCTCACCCTAGGGTCACACCTCCCAGTGTAAAGACAGAGGGACCCAATCGCCTTCAGGAGTGTAACAGCTCATGCAATGGCCCCTCCCCGGGACTGACCTGTATCAGCGGATACGAGCACAGTCCTACATGGTAACAAGGGGCTGGGAGTTACGCGTTACCCAGTCACCCCTTGCGCTTCCCACTTTATCCACCCGCGCTATGTTACCCGTCAGACATGTGCTCAGGGAGGAAAAAGAAAAAACAACGAAAAATAAATGGGGTCAAACACCGAAGTGGACCATAGTTTGGGCGTTTGAAGGAACACTCTCACCTCGCGGAGGAACCCAATCGAGAGATTACACCAGAGCCTCTTCTGCCAGTTTTCGGGGTTACTGATGGGCCTTCTCGGCAGCCGTAGCGGTCTTGGGGTGCACGAAGTCCCCACCGTACATCACCCCATCAGTCAGTCCCCTACTTCCTGTTGCCCACCCCTCGGGACGAGGACCGCAGAGGTTGGATTTTGAGGGGCGGGGCAATTAGAGATAAAGATAAGTGGCGCTCTCGCATGTACCAAACGCGCCATTGTTAAATAACCAAGATCTTCTGAAAGTTTCCTTTCTCCACGACTCTCAAGCATTCCAGAACTGTGTGGAAAATTCTATTCCGTACACAAACCAGCGTTCTCGCCGGTTTATTGAATAAGTGAGTTGAAGAGAATGCTTCCAATGCAACTTTTTTTTTTTTTTTTTTTGTAATTTACGTCCTCCAACGTTAAGCCATATCGGACGATGAATGGAATGGGTGAAATGATGTTCAAATGAGTCCGGGTTCCACAGAGCTTACAGTTACCTGACATTCGTCTTTCAGGAAAGGGAAACCCCCGGAAAAAACCTTATCCAGGTAACTCACCCTGACCGAGACACGCTACCACCACGCTATCTAGGCGGGCTGCAACTTCAATGCCGCCTCTGTAGCGGAAGTGGTGGCCTGTCTGTCTCATCATCAGTAGATCCCGAGTTCGAATCTGGTCATGGTGAGTTATCTATATAAGATGTTTCCAGGGGTTTCCCTTATCCTTAAAGATGGATGTGTTGTAACTCTTAAGATCTATGGACATTGGGCTCATTTGAGCATCATTTCACCCGTTTCATTCATCGTTCCGTATGACTTAACGTTGGAGGATGTTTATTTGAAAAAATAAATGAATAACTACAAAATTAAAGATCTGTGAATAAAGTACGGCTCTACAGCTAAGTTATTGACGATGGTCTCGACGTACATATAAACTCGAGGGTATCTACTAGGACAATCCAAACAAAGTGAAGACTGACCCCCACCCCCCCTCTAACGACCAGGGAGTTACCGAGCTGTCCCAAAAGGGCACCCGGCGCCTTTGTGGGGCTTTCTATAGGGCAAGACCTAGAGACTAACAAGCCTCCTCATCTTGTCCGATGGACACAAGACGGGATGGAAGTGGATACGCCACTTACGCGCGCCAACACCAAAGGTGAAGGCTACCGAGTAACCTCGGTAGGGCCGCCTGGTGATCTAGCACACCTTCTATTATCTATGCAGGCTAGTACGCGGGAATATATGGCTTCCCTCAACCCCGTCCGGAGACGTACCCGATCTCCCACGGGTATCGGGAACCACTGCGCCCTCGAGCTCAACCCAATCCGAACAACTTCCCTACCTGAGGGGCTCGAATGTTCGGCCCGAGGTTCCTCTAGTAACGTCAGAGGTACCACGAGTGCTAGGGGTCCGCAGCGCTCGCACCACAGCAGCTGAAGGGGACGGATCCCCTCCTGTACGGGGGGTCGCAACGTACAAGTTAGCACTGCTTCCGCGAGAAATTAGAGGTCTGGTGTTCTACTTCCCAGCAAGGGAACCAGAATTCCTAATTGGCTTGGGACGCTGACGTATAATAAACTTCTTTTCGTTAACACGTAATTTTCTTGCTAATTACTTCTAATTCACTGACAAGTTTGTAACTCATACTTCATACATTATGCACTGATGAAAATTATTTATTGCAGTTATTTGGCTATCTCCTATTACACTGTATTTATAAAATTATCAATCTTACCAGTGAATAATTATATTATCATATATGATATTATCATATCATAGACGTAAGAACGTAGTCAAGCAACAGTAGACCAAGAGCATCTGTTACATATATGTGTAAATATCTACTTGACTGCTTTTGGAACGATCATTTGGCACTTGCTAGAAAATAACCATTTTGCCCACCTCTTGTATGGAGCTGGCCTCTTGGCGATTTGATCATAGACCACTTCTTTACCATTAGCTGTAGAAGTTCTGATCCATTGGCAGAACAAGTGTCGTGATTACTGAAGAAGTCTGACCTTCACTGCCCCTTAAAAGCATTCTGTATACGTCTTGCTTTATTGCCCACGCATGCTATAACCTCTTTAGAGCGCACGATGTGGAACAAAACTAACCATCCTAAACGGAACGGAAGACAGTGGATCTGCCATCCAAATGCTGCACGGTTAAGTTGGGCAGTATTATTCCTGGTGATTGAGTGCTTCGAAATGCTCAGCGAATGAGCAAAAGAATATTTTCTCGGTCCTTATTATGTGCGGGAACTCCAGTAATGGTCCCTGAGCAAACAGCTGATTGTTTTACATGTCAGGTGTGGCAAGAACTTCAGCATGACTTGCATATGGACCCTCTTTTAAGCTTCATTGCACACATTTCATTCATTGTCCGATAGAACCTACCCCTTTGAAAGACGTTAATAGTTAAAAAAAAATCTGTGTTGCACTCATGATATTTACTTTTGTGCAAATTTTTCTCACAAACGTTCATTCCTAACTACTTCGTATTAATCAAGAAAACCATTTGCACAAATTGTCTTACTGCTATTTCTTTTTAATTACCGTCCTCCAGCGTAAGCCGTAGCGGACGATAAATGAAATTGGTGGTGAAATGGTGTTCAAATGAGCCCAGGATCCATAGAGCTTAGTGGTACAAGACACTCATCTTTCAGGATACGGAAATACCCTGGAAAATAACTTGTAAAGATAACCCATCTTGACCAAGATTCGAACTCGGGAGCACGCTACAAGACAGGCATTGGGATTGGGTTTCGGAATTCATTACGGAAGGGATTCGGTACGTAAGGCTCTTGCTAATTTTCTTGTAGGTGCAAGTGAATGGGTATACATGAAGAAATATACATACCCTGTGAAGTTTTTTAAATTCCATTTTCTTTGCTTGAACAGGCAAATAAAGGGAATGCCTCCGAAATGCCTCAACTCTACAAAACATAAATTAACATAAACTGTATTAACTAAATCTACATTTTTTGTATTATAAAATATCTTAAACATATGCCATTTTAATCATCCTTAACAACCATTTTGAATAAAATTGATGTTCCCAGTAAAGTGTGATCTGGAGTGGGGGATTTTATTGAAAATCTGTTTACATCCTGGGAAGATGGAGAACTTAAATATTAAGTAAATATGTTGTTCACACATACACACACAATATTTTTCTTCTTTCTTTCATGGATTAGGTCTCAGTTCCATCTTAACATTCGCGTTTCTATCGATCTCGTCTTTTATATGTATTTGTATTCTAGCATCCTTTTTGATAACCTCCATGTTATCACCGTGTTAACCGTTCTATTTAAGATGGCTTTTCCTTTCTGTTTATTATTCTCTATGATATCTTGTTAAACACATCTTTAAATCTTCTCTTATTTGTTCATTTCTTAATCTATCTTATTAGTATGTTTCTAAAAAGAATAATATTTTTGTTCAGGGGAACCTCAAATCATATATTTACACTAAAAGCCATTTTTATGGGGTAGAGAAAGTAAATATAATTGACTCTCAGACCTACAAGTTAAATAACCTCTATATTTTTTTTTTTTTTTTTATTTCCTTTCCAAAGGGAAATTATAAATCTGCGAAGGTGTTCCGTTTTATATGGATCGCTCTACACGTAATACAACCTGTGAGGGTTAGTTTTGGTACTGTATAATTGAATCTACGGTTATTTTATGCAGCGGCCCCATTTTCGTATTTGCTTCCTACCTCTACTGTACAAGCTTAATTTAAATTTTGTATACTTACAGGGACATGTCCCCAGAGAAAACCTCAGAAACTCGATATCCGACCCGTTAAATTGCAGCGCTTACGGGGACCACCAGAGTAGTTGCTCATAGTATTGCCATATAAATGTTGGGTGTTGGTTGTCAAGGTTCCTCGATGATTACTCACCGCGTAGGATGGCGCACTTGGTGGGAAACAAAGCAATAACAGCGGGCGACCTTGCAACTCCTCTGCAGTCAGCTGCATACAGCTGTCGTTGCCAGTAAACAGCGGAAAAACAAGAAAATACCATACTTTTGATCAAATCCGACACTTCCAACATACTGAAAATGAAGTAGGAAGATGAAATTATCTTAGTAATACTTTCCAAATTATCGATACATTTTCGAGTCATGAAGTAATGAATCGGCGTTGTTAAGTACATTTTATTATACTGTAAGAAAATGTAAAACGTTAAAAATTTGTTTGCTTTTCGTATTTTATCTATGATTGTAAGAATGTAGCAGTATTGCTTATAGATAAATATGATTTTAGTTCATTGGTTATTTCAAACATATTTAAAATTCAGAGAATCCGTCATTTCACACTCTCCCTATGGATGATATTTCCTTCCTCGATGTTCTATAAATTCAAAGATACGCGCAGTCACCAACATATCATGGTGAAGCGGGATTTTGTGTTGCTTTGATGTTGCGTCAGTTTGAAACAGCAATGTCGCTTCACGTTCTCTTCCTCGTGCCGTTACTTCCGGCTATCTGCTCAAGCTGTGAGAAACCTATCTCATGGTATGCGCGGATGTGTATTATTCAAAGAAAGGATGACACCGGCTCTGACTTTTAAGGAACAGTATACACTAAAGCGGAGAAATTGCGCTCTAAGAATGTCCGGTGTTAAAAGTATTGGATTCCTCTGCCAAGCGATAACACGCGGTTCTGCCATTGAGGCAAGAATGACGTGTACCAGCTACATCTTGTCCCACCAGCGATCAGACCAGTTGAAGTTCCAGAAGTGATCAAAAGTGTCTAACATACCCAAGATGGTTTATTGAGCTTCAAATTCTATTAAAAAGCCCCCTTTTGGTAATTATTCTTAAGACCCCCACTACTAGCTCTAATCGGAATTTGCTACCTCATTTCTATTTTTCTATTTTTCCGAAATTTGCTGCTTTACAATCTTAAATCTGTCTATACATTTCTAAGAGAGCCTATCTCACACATCCCAAGATCACAAGGTAGCTTGCCATACCTATTCCCGATTTCACCAACAGATGTTAAAATCGACGTTAACAAATGTAGCGTAACAATTGTTACAGCGCTAACGGAGCTGTTACATTTCTTGCATTTCGCCAACCTGTTTTCTGAAAATGTTAACAAACACGTGTTAACGCCAAGAAACTTGTAAATAGTACAGTTATAGAAGGCTATGGATGAGTCGTATTATTTTCTGAACGTACTGCGATGCGCTTTTGTTTTCATTTTCGTCTGCACACAGCTGAAAAAATGTCGGGGAAACAAAAGCCGTCAGACAAATTTCTCATCGATGGAGAAAGAATCGTTAACTGAATTGGTGACGAAGTGTAAGGATATCGTGGAAAATAAGAGGACGGTTTCGGTGAATGTAAAAGAGAAAGATGAAAGATGTCACGTGGGAAAACATTGGAAACGAATTTAATTCAAATGCATGTGTCACTACTACAAGCACCAAACAACTTGTCGGTATTACGTAAATTTAAAACGAGGTGCGAAGGACAAGTGACTTGAACGTTTCAAGACGGGAGGTGGACTGTGTATAATCCACATAATTCAGTGAATTATAAAATCGCAAAGTTATTAATACTTGAAGCAAAGGCGAGATCGGCATATTCCTTTCGATGCATGTTCTAACCTCTCTTGTACTTCTGCTGTAACCTTCATAGCAACTTGTTTCGAAGGTCTATACCTTTGTAGAAAATGTTCTTATGATAGCTACTCAAACTATTACTCCTCTTAGGCCGTACTCTATTACGAATGCCATTTAGACGATTTTAAATATAGCAAATCGACATCAATAGCTGAGTTCTTGCCCGCCATCTTCACTATTTACAATTATTAAGGACTCAACAACAGAAATTTGGCGTGATTAACAAGAGATTCAACACGGGTGTTAAGCTAACACTTGTTGCTGAAATGCAATTTTTGTTTTAACTAGGTATTGCTAAACTGGTGTTTAAGTCTTAACTTCTGTTAGTGAAATTAGGCACTGATCTGACAATCTTGGGTACCCCACTTCCGCTCTCACTAGTGTAACCGTCCGAACTACGTCTACGAATTTGCCTGTAAAATTAGCCTTCGCTAATTATTATAGTGTCCTGTGCCGTGGCGTAGTAGACTAAGGCCTTGGTTCCCTGCCACGGAATGCGGCCCGGGTTCTATTCCACCCCTGGGGGTGTGGGTTTTAAGTCCCAGTATAGGACCGGTCCCCACTGAGCATCGTGAGGAAATTTACAAACTTGCGATAGGTAAGCAGCCCTGGTCATTAAAGCCAACTTTCCGGCTGGGGGTGTCGAGATGCTGACCACATCTCCCCGTATCGGTTGAATGATCGCCCACCTCTACTTTGCTTATGTAGGCGTGAGGTCGGCAGTCGTGTTGGCAGGCCCTGGTCCGATATAGACTGTAGTGCCACGGGTTTAACTTTTTTTTTAATTATTATCGTATTTAGTTTCATCTAATCCCGAACCAAAATGTACGCATATCCGCTTTTTAAACTTCTATTGTAATGCTGCATTTAGTATTGATTATGGCTTTCTTTACCGAAAAAAAGTCTGATAAAGGCTAATTTGTGAGCTGTATTTTTATAGCAGGTGTTCTCCGTTTGTTTTCTTCCTACTGATACTCTAGTTGATCCTCCAAGCTATTCCATCAAACCTGTTCACATAGCATTGAGTTCCCTTAAGCACAGGGAGGAATCATGTCGCTTGAGCATGTCGAGAGTTGCGGACATGGCATTTTAGGAATCTGGTAATATACATACATAAAGCAGGTCTCAAAGTGCTATCACGGATCTTGAGTACGTCTCACGTGGAGCACAAAGGAAACGAATGTCCCTCTAAGCCGCTCGGGTATGGATTTTTGTCGGAAATAAGCTTCACTTCATTTCATTGATTGTGCCTTCTTGCATTTACTTTATAGGCCCGCTTTCACAGTAAATTTGTATTCTAATATGTATTTATACAACTAGTGGAATATGGACAGCATTATCGCTCGAATGTGTTTTGTAAGAGAAGGCGTAACCGAATTGCCGTAATTACGTGAGAGTGGTATTATGCTCTTATCCCACTAGTTGAATACAGTATGTTATCTTCGACCATTTACTAATGACTTCTTGTCTGCTGTAATCATATAGTCATTGATTTGTAAGTAACATTAAATATTGTGATTTGATGTAAAAAGCTGGTTAATATTATTCTATCATATTCAGTTTGGTCTGGAAACACAAGAACGAGTGTAATGTTATCATTTTATGTATAACGTGATTCTGAAATTGTTGACTTGTAACATTTAGTTAGACAAATAATTACTGCAATAATTTAATGCCTATATTAAAATAAATGCACAATGTAAGCAGCACGGTTTACAATTCTGCCAGAGGGTAAGAAAACTTTTTTTAAAAAAAAAAATTACGTCCTCCAACGTTGATGAATGGTATGGATGAAATGATGCTCAAATGAGTTCGAGGTACATAGAGCTTTGAGTTGCCCGATATTCGTCTTTCAGGATAAGGGAAACCCCCGGAAAAACCTTAACCAGGTAACTCACCCTGACCGAGATTCAGTGTGGTGGTAGCATGTCTGCCTCACGTTCAAGAGGTCCCGAGTTCGAATCTCGGTTAGGGTGAGTTACCTGGTTACGGTTTTTCCGGGGTTTTCCCTTATTCTGATAGACGAATCTCGGGTAACTCTAAGCTCCATGGACCCCGGATTCATTTAAGCATCATTTCATCAATTTCATCCATCGTCCGATATGACTAAACGTTGGAGGACGTAAATTACACACAAAAACTGACCAAGATTCGAACTCGGGACCTCTTGAACGTGAGGCTGACACGCTGCCATCTACGCTACCGAGGTGGGCAGTGGGTAAGGACAAATTAGCTTTGCAAGTTATTATTGACGCAAAGTAGGTAAGGCAGTTAGGCGTTCCAGCATACTTGTCGGAGAACAAGAAATAAATTAGCTCAAGGTTCTGAAAAAAAGAACTCGTTACGCTCAGAAATCACAGAGAGTGGCATGAAAACGCACGTGCACCAGTTCTGAAAATTAGAAAGGTAAAGAGTTCTTATAGTTTAACAAATCAAAGAGTGAAAGTTGTGTTTCAGATTCGGATAAGTAGCTTAAGTTTCGGCAATATATAATGTAGGAACTTAAGTGGGATAGTCATGAAGTAGGCGGTACTTACGTTGATAAAAAGCCTGTGTTTGTGAAATTCATGCCTTACAGTCTTTCAGTTTTACAGAAGTTTTTATTGTGATCAATAATTATCGGCAGTCCCTAGCGCCTGAAGAACGCGCTTGGGTTATCACATGCTTTACGGTAGCCGAAAGGTGAGGTGCTGCTTAGCATTTCACCGAATCTCGATAATTTATACATGGCATTTTAAGTTACTTTAAACCGTAAATTTATTGATACTTCAGAAGTGGTCATATGTTCACTTCCATTGTTCAACTGTTCGATTTTCTGCTGCTAAGATTCAGAAACAGTTTAATGTCCGTACATCCTTAAACACTCGTTCAAATAGCTCATTTATTAGACTTAGAATAAATTTGTCACTCCACTAAACTGCTATTGACTATTCTCACATTCACCCACGTGTAAGATCCCATAGATCATCAGTGTATCAACCAGGAGTGGGTTCCACAAAAACGATGTTGCAGATCTCTCTAAAGTATCCTACACTGGAAAAGGATGTATAATTTACGAATACGATTGTTGCTTTGTTTGCCCTCAGTTTAAAACAACATTCTGGTCTATAATTTTGCTTTCAAAAGTTTCATTGAGCTCCAATAGCTTTTCACCGCAGTAGCGAAGTGTTTCTTTAACGACTAAACCTCTGAAGTCTTCTGTACCTCAGATAACAATTATATACTTAGTTCTTTGAAATGTTCTTGTCACTTTTCTGTTTTCATGAGAAGCATCTAGGTCGTGTCGAAATATTTAGGTTTTGAACATGTCCTTTATTGGAAATTAATTGTTCTTTTACACTAGCCGGGATTTGAACCACGGATCCTCTGGTTGCCGTCCAGCCGCTCTAACCCTTGAGCTACCATGGCCAACGCGCCGATATGACATTAAATTCTCCAACTGACTTGTGCTTTTCCCGGTAAACCACTTAGGAGTTCTCATAAACACATGAGACAACTACCTTAATGGCGACTTACTATGCTTTAAGTACTTTAAGACCCGGGCTTTATAGTTAACCACTATTACGTCAATTAATGGAAATTAATTGTTCCTTTACACTAGCCGTGTGTAGGCTAAAATATGGAAAGATTGAGTCAGACTGACTATAATCAGATTCAGTCTGACTCAATCTTTCCATGTCATTTATTATTCGAAAGTTTATTTTAATAATGAATCTTTTAATGAATCTTTAAAACAGAACAGCGTCGGAAGTTTTTTTTCTATCCATATTAAGGCAAAGTATCTATAGAAATAAAAAATGTATAGTTTTCTTTTCATTGCTTTGACATTTTAATTTCTCTACCACGTAATAATGTGATAGGTAGAGAAAATATTGCATTTCATCCAAAATTCAATACCAAGATTTCACGATAATACACATTTTTGTACTCCCTTTAATTTAAAAAAAAAACGCATTTTCGAAAAAGAATACATGTGTACATGTACTGTAAACATTTTGATTACAGTATATGTGTTAAGGTATTTTCACAAAAGATAAATAAAAAAAAAAT